>CM062569.1:3506183-3955148 GCA_031468815.1 Morus bassanus
TCCTGGGGATGGAGCGCTGAAAAGACGCAGGAAGGTCCAGCAGGTCAGGAAGCCCAGGTGTGTACCAGGCTCTGCTGCCCACCTTTCCCAACTCTCAACGCTGCTCTAAGTCAGCCCAAGAGCTGGCAAGGGACGGCGAGGGATGGTGCTGCGCGGGGTTTGGAAAGAACGCCGCGGCAGCTCCCCAGGGGCTCCCCACCGAGCCCTGCTGCGTGGCACGGGGGCGCTGTGCAGCTCCGCTCGTGCCCAGGTCTCCAAGGGCATCACCCCCGGGGATAAGGCGCCAGAGCCATCCCGCAGTCAATGCCAGCAACAGCTCTCTCTTCTGGGCCATGAACAATTGCCCGTAAGTGGTGTTCCCCAGAGAAAGAGGAACCAAATCCTGCCTCTTCCTGCCTTCCTGGATTCATGAGAGCTTTCCCACTCTGTCGTTGCAGGTGCCGATTCCTTTTGAGCGGCTGAAGCGCTGTGACTCCTGGGCCCCCGCGGCTGCTGTCCACAATAAAACGATCTTTCCTCTCCTCTGACTGGGTCTGCCATAGGCTCTTCTGGACTGGGGAGCTGTTGTTTTGTGAGGAGGCCTCGGGGAGGAGTTTGGGATCGTCCCTTCCCCCAGCATCCTTTCCAGCGGGCATCAGGGCTGAGCTGAGGTGCCTTAGGAGGGAAAGCAAAGCAGAAAGTCACGCAGGAGGGTGGAGGTTGGAAGGCACGTGTGGAGGTCGCCTGGTCCAAGCCCTCTGCTCAAGCAGGCTCACCTAGAGCAGGTTGCCCGGGACCGTGTCCTGCTGAGTTTTGGGTACCTCCTAGGAGCAGCGCCACGAGTTCAGAGCGAGGGCGTAAGGCAGGCAGGGCGCGGTGGCCAGGAAGGCCTAAAGGTCCGTCACCTGCAGCTTGCTGTCCCCTGCAGCCATCCTCCTTGCACTCTGATTGTCGGGCAGTTTCCTCAGTCCCCACTAGCTCCTGGCAATGGTAGGGATGAACTTCCGCGCTGGGCGGTAGAAATGCATCAGCTCACCCAAACAGCTTTTGAAGCATCTCCAGCAGCAGCCAGACTGCTGAGGCTTTCGTGCATCCCCGTGTGAGAGAGGGGATGCCCGCACCGTGACGGAGGAGGAAGGGTGAGCACTCTCTCCGTCGGTAGGTAGCTCTTTTGCTCACAGGTGGTTGTGCTTTAACCCTGGCCGGCGGCTGAGCCCCACACAGCCGCTCGCTTACCGCCCGCCAGGGAGACGTGGGGGCAGAGTCAGGAGGGTCAAAGGGAGACAACTCGTGGGTTCAGGCAAAGGCAGTTCTAGAATGGAGAAAAAAAAGGTAAGGAAAAACCCCAACAAACAAGAAAGAGAGGAAAACGCAGCCCAGGAAAAACGAATGATGCGAAGGAAAGCAATTGCTCAGCGGCAACCGACCGATGCCCAGCCAGTCCCTGAGCAAGGGCAGCCCCTGCCAACCTCCCCCTGCCAGTTTTATCGCTGGGCGTCGCATGCTGTGGGATATGCCTCTGGTCAGTGGGGGGCAGATGTGCCCGCTGTGTCCCCTCCCAGCGTCTTGTGCACCCCCAGCCTGCTGGCTGGCGGGGCGGTCGGAGGAGCAGAGAAGCCCTTGGCGCTGTGCAAGCACTGCTCAGCAATAACTAACACATCCCTGGCTTCTCAAGGCCGTTTTCAGCACCAGTGCAAAACTTAGCCCCGTCCAAGCTACCGTGAAGAAATGTAAGGGCTAAGCTCATCACGCGGTCACGTTTCAGGACTTCTTTTGCTCCGCCTTCAAACTCTCCTGGCCTTCACGAGGCCGTGCCAGCACTTCAGGCTGGTCTAGCTTCTGCCAAGCCTGCTGGGGCATGACGGTCCGAGCAAGACCAGCCCTCAGACATGCCAGGCCCTGGAGACCTGGGGGAAAGGCTGCAGCAAAGAAGAGGTACCCTTAGTGCAAGAGGACCCCGTTAGACCATCGGGTGGCAGAGGACGAGATTAGCGAACACTTAAGCCGAGTGGAGATGCACAAGTCCCTGACGGGCCCCGACGGGGTGCACCCTCGAGCGCTGAGGGAGACGGCGCATGGGCTTGTGAGGCCACCCCAAAAGGGAGATGTGCCTGAGGACTGGAAGAAAGCAGCCAGCACGTGGGCTGATGAGCAGTGCAGTGGATGGAAAACCGGCTGGCGAGGGTGCTGACCAGTGGCGCCAAGTCGAGCTGGAGGCCGGGAACCAGCGGTGAACCCCAAGGCAAGGGGCACTGCCAGCAGGTGGAGGGAGGTGGTCCTTCCCCTCTGCTGTGCCCCGCTCTGGGCTCCCCAGTGCAAGACCGACATGGCCATACTGGAGAGAACACCCACCCCAGGGCCCGCCCCCTCCAGTGTCCGTTGGCGTCGGAACGTTGGGGTCAGTTGGAGCCAACAGCCACCAGAGACAGCAGGACGGAGCTGTGCTGGCACGCAGCAGCGCTGGGAGGAGGCAGGGTCTGGCCCAGCAGGGCTGCCCCGGCACCGGCACCAGCACCCCGCTTCCCATCCTCGCTGTCACCAGCTGGGCCGCGTCCTTCGTGCACGGCCAGGGCCCTCCTGTCCCGGGCGGGATGGGCCAGGCCAACTGCTGCTGTGGCTCCAGGTGGGCCCTCCCTGTGGCTTGGGGACACGCGGGCACAGCCGGGCCCCGCAGCAGCAGCAGCCTTTCTCATGCCCGCCGCTCTCCGCTCTGCAGGGAGGCTCTCACCGACGCTGAGCTGGTGCTGAGCGCAGACGTGCGGCTGACCCGGGGCCGCAAGAGGAGCGAGAGGCGCCTTCTCCTCCTCCAGGAGGAACTGGTCATCGCCAAGTTGCGGTAAGACCCTCAGAGCCCAGCTGCCTTTGCCCCGTGCCCGGCCCTGGCACCAGGGCAGCGCCATGCCAGCACCAGCCCCAGGTCCTGGGCCCTTGGTACTGGATGCACCGATGGCTGTCCCAAGCACAGCTGGGGGACAGGGCTCTGCCCGGGGGGACCCCAAGGAGGCCCCCTCCACCTCACTGCCTGCCTCTCCTCTCTGCAGACATGGCACCACCGTGCGCCCACAGCTCCGCCTGGCCCTGGACCAGCTGTGGGTGCTGAGCGGCGCGAAGGAGGCAGCGGGGCGGGAAGATGAGGAGGCAGAGGAAAGCGGCGATGAGGACAGGGCCTCCATCATCCTCATCTGGCCCACCGGCTCCTGTGTTGCCACTTTCGGGTGAGTGGTGCTGCCACGTGCCGTGGCAGGGCGGGAGAGGTTCCCAAGCGTGCCCAGGCAGCCACGCCGTGAATGGCCTCTGCCCTCCGTGCGGAGCCTGGGCAGGGAGCACGCAGCACGCCGGCAGGGACGGATGGCGGGGCATTTCCATGTCCTGCATCCCCTGGTCACCTTTTGGTCCCCTCAAAGGAAGGGCAAAAGCAGCTGCTCCGGCAGGGCAGAGGGAGCCAGGGCTTGGGCAGCGCTTCTGTCCTGCCCCATGGGGCTTCGTCCTGCCCCTGTGTCCTTCCCCGCGGGGCAGGGCTGTGCAGGCACCCGCCCCTGCCCACGGGCTGCGGGGCAGCGGGGCCTGATGCTGGTTCTCCTCTCTTTCTGCAGCTCCCCGGCGCTGAAGGAGCTGTGGGTTGACACACTGCTCGGGTAAGCCGGGGGATGCTCCAGGCGCAGCCGGAGGCAGGAACACAGCTCCCCAGCTGAGGAGAGGTGCCCCCGCGGCTGCGGGCAGCTCTCGCTCAGCGCTGCCTGACAAGAGAGAAGAGGCAGCTTGGGGCTCACCCAGCTCTCTCCCTGCCCCTTCCCGGTGCACAGGACGCCAGATGGAGCCAAGAGAGCCCACGTGCGCCGTCTGCCATCCATCGAACTCCTGAAGAAGGAGCTGAGCCACGACCGCGCCGTGAGTGTCTCCCTGGTCTGGGCTCTGCCCCCAAGCACTGCTCCTCCAGCCGAGCAGCAGATGCATCGCTGCTCACCTTCTTCCACGCCTTCTCTCTTGCCCAGTGGAGGACACTCAGCGTCAGGAGCCTGGAGAGGCTGGTGGAGGGCCAGGCAAAGGTGAGAATGGCCGCCTCTCACCCGCCTCTGGCTGTGGAGGGATGTGCGGAGAGTGGGGCGAGGTGGTGCGGGAGGGACAGAGGGAGGGTCCCGCGGTGCCACTGGGGGAGCGGATAGGCTCAGGGAGCCACCAGGACCGCTGGCACATCCTCGCTGGCGGTGCTGGGAGCAAACCTCGTGCGTGGGGCAGAGAGCCCGGAGGGCAGAAGGTCCCAGCTCTGCCGCGCTCAGGGTGCTGATGCCAGGCGGCAGCTCGCCGGTGGCCCTTTCTGCTGCAGGGCTGCTCTCTAAGCACAGCCTGGTTCTTGCAGGCTGATCCCAAGCAAGGGCCTCCGCCGGCCCCATCTGGCAACGCAGGGGGACTTTCCCACTTCTCAGGTGAGTTTTGGAAAGAAAGGCAGGGAGGGCCTTCTTTTCTCCTGCAATGGGCACATCTGCAGAACTGGGCCTGCTGCTGCTGCCGCCGCTGCTGCTGCCGCTGCTGCTGCTGCTGCCGCCGCCCTTTGCCCAGAGGAAGTCGGTGCCCATCTCACTGCAGCAGGAGAGCGCTGAGCCCTCGGCACCCTTTGAGAGTGCTGAGCGCTCGAGGTGCTGCCTGCCTCAGCTCCGTCCCTAGAGCCGGGCGGATGCGTCCCCGCTCCTCGGCCGGAGCCGGGAGGAGCTGTGCGCGCTTGTCCCTTGAGTGTCGCCATGCAGGTGTGGCAGCCCAAGGGAGGACGTCACCTGGACGAGCAAGGACACCCGCCGGGCAGCGGCCGCTGGACGTGGTTCTGCGGGGACACGGAGCCTCCGCTGCTGCCCACCGCTTGGAGGAGGGCAGGCCGAGGGCTGGGCCAGGCTGTCCCTCCCGGTGGCACTGGCTCGCTGGCTCTCAGGAGCCTGCCTGGCTCCAGCTGCTGGCTCCCTGCCCGTCCTGCCGCACCGCTCAGCGGGGCAGGCTCCGGGAGCGCTGGCCTGGCGGTCTCCGTTGACGGGCTCTTGCTCCGTTTTCCTTTGCAGCAGGAGGGAGCAGCAGCAGCAGCCACAGGAGGAGGAGGAGGGGGCTGCCCTGGCCCTTTGCTCTGCGGCGCACCCCGGCCGCTGCCCAGGGGCCAGGGCAGGCGGGCTCCGGCTGCAGCAGGGCGCTCTTTGGGCAGCCCCTGGCAGCCCTCTGCGGGGAGGCTGGCACGCTGCCCCGACCCATCCAGGTGAGCCAGCCTGGGCAGGGGGTCCCCAGCCCTCCCTCCGGCTGCTCCGCAGAGGCGGTGGGTGTCCCCAGGAGCTCCGGGGACGGGGGATTGGGCTCTTCACCCTCAGAACACGCTTCTGGTCCCGGCCCCCTTTTGAGGGCAAGGAGCCCGACCTGGGGCAGTGCTCTGGCCACCGCCATTGGAAGGCATGTCCTCAGCCAAGCAACTGTCCTCCTGCTTCTCCTGCAGGAGCTGTTGGCTGTGCTGCAGCGCAAAGGGCCGTCGACGGAGGGGATATTCCGCAGAGCTGCCAGCGAGTCAGCGTTTCGGGAGCTGCGGGAGGCCCTGGACCACGGCGTGGATGTCGACCTGGGAAGCCAGCCTGCGCTGCTGCTGGCCGTCCTCTTGAAGGTGAGCGCTTCTGACCTGCGCTTGGAAGAGCTCCTGGCTGGCCTGGAGTGTTCAGAGGCTCACCTGGAGCCCTTGGCATTGCAGGACTTCCTCCGAAGCATCCCCGCCAAGCTCCTTGTGACGGACCTCTACGAGGACTGGATGGCGGCGATGCAGAAGGCCAGCAAGGAGGAGAAGATCGAAGAGCTGAAAGCGTAAGAGTGGGCGGCAGCCTGCCTGTTGAGCAGGAGCCTGGGCCGCTGGCTGAGGGCCCCTGGAAGGCGGCACAACACAGCCGCTGGCTCCCACCTGCCTTGGGCACGCCTGGGGGACGGCTGTGGGCAGCGTGTGCTTCACGCCCGTTGCGTTCCTCTTCCCTCAGGGTGGCTGAGAAGTTGCCTGCAGCCAACCTCCTCCTCCTGAAGCGGCTGCTGTCCCTCCTCCAGCACATCGGCCGCAACGCAGCCACCAGCAGAATGACCTCCAGCAACCTGGCCATCTGCGTTGGGCCGAACCTGCTGAGCCCGCCCAACGAGGAGCTGCTCACGCTGGAGGCCCTGCTGGAGGTCACGGAGAAGGTGCGCTGTCTTGAGCAGCCGGCTGCAGCCTTCCCGGCCCGTCAGAGCTTGGCTGCTCCCAGGTCTCGGGATGCCTCCTCCCTCGAGCAAATGCCGGTGGGGTGGCTGCCGGGAAGAGCAGCCCCACAGGCGGTGCCTTCTGCGCAGAGCCAAGGCGCAGGAGTGGGAAAGGCTGCTTGGTGCGCTTCCCGGCAGCTGGCTTGAGAGCAAGGGCTTGATGTGTGCAGGTGAAGGTGCTGGTGGAGTTCCTGGTGGAGAACTGCAGGATACTCTTTGGGGAGGAGACAAGTGACCCGTCCTGCCCACCAGCCGAGGAGTCGCCAGCCCCCGCGGAGAGATCCAGAGGTAAGAGGAGGGACTGAGGGTTCTCACAGGCTGGGGCTTGGGACGCCAGAAGCCTCAGCGTCGTTTCTGGTGGGGCTGGGCATCGAGTGTTGTCCTCTCAGCGCCGCTTGTCCCGTGGCCTCTGTTTGGCCACTGCCTCTCGGGGCATGAGTGGTTTGCTCTGCAGGAGGAGCTGAAGCCTGCAGGCAGGGCACCCGAGGGCTGAAAAGAGAAGCGGTGTAGGCCTTTGGGTGGGTTTTGCTTTAGGTGTTTTTTGCCTCCGAGAAGTCACTTTGCTGCACATGCTTTTGCTTTCTAGACCTGCACTTGGAAGAGCCAAGTGGCCCTGCAGGCACAGCAGACGAGGAGCATCAGGCAGAAGCGTTTCTGGATGCTTCCCCCCCTCTGCTGGACGTCCTCAAAGAAGCTGGGGGAGACACAGAGGCAGAGTCCGAAACGACAGAGGTATGGCAGCTCCGCAAACACTTTGGCAGCGTGTCTCGGCTAGGAGGGTAGTTTCTGATGGGGCCAGGTAGCTGCTGTGCCTCCTCCTGGCAGCCAGTGTCTTGTGCGTTTGGGGTTCCTCCCCCCCAGACCACCCCCCGCAAGCCTCGCAATGATGCACTGTAAGGAAAACTGGGAAGGTGGTCTCTCAAATGCATTAGGCGTGTGCTTCATCAAAGAAAATACCTCCAAAAAGGGAGAGGGGAGTAGCTGTCCACTTGAGACGGCTTTTGCTCATCACAGCTTCATCAAGTCTATTTTGGGTGGAGGGACTGTGCAAAATGCAGATGATGCAAACCAGCATCTTCTCTGGAGAGCTAAGGTAGCAATTTGGCAAGCAGTCGCTTATTGCTCCAGGTCGTCCCTTGCCACCTGCTAACTCCGACCTTTCTGTCGTAGGCACGTCCAGCTTTGCCTCCGACCAGCCCCGAGAGCGCGGCAGACTCCCTGGGGCGCCCAGAAGAGCTGGCCAGGCTTTCCGAGGGAAGAAGGTAAAATGAGCTCGCTTTGGCTAAAATCAGAACTGACGCCAGTGGATCGTGCCTTTCCCTATCTAATAGCACGGTGGGATGGAAAGGGTTTCAGGCTCTCCCCGGGACGAGGAGAACAAGAGAAACCGGAAGAGAAAACAGGCCTGGGGAGAGGAGAGGGAAAGCCACGCAGAAAAGAAGAGGAGGAAGAGAGGAAACGTTCCTGGGGATGGAGCGCTGAAAAGACGCAGGAAGGTCCAGCAGGTCAGGAAGCCCAGGTGTGTACCAGGCTCTGCTGCCCACCTTTCCCAACTCTCAACGCTGCTCTAAGTCAGCCCAAGAGCTGGCAAGGGACGGCGAGGGATGGTGCTGCGCGGGGTTTGGAAAGAACGCCGCGGCAGCTCCCCAGGGGCTCCCCACCGAGCCCTGCTGCGTGGCACGGGGGCGCTGTGCAGCTCCGCTCGCGCCCAGGTCTCCAAGGGCATCACCCCCGGGGATAAGGCGCCAGAGCCATCCCGCAGTCAATGCCAGCAACAGCTCTCTCTTCTGGGCCATGAACAATTGCCCGTAAGTGGTGTTCCCCAGAGAAAGAGGAACCAAATCCTGCCTCTTCCTGCCTTCCTGGATTCATGAGAGCTTTCCCACTCTGTCGTTGCAGGTGCCGATTCCTTTTGAGCGGCTGAAGCGCTGTGACTCCTGGGCCCCCGCGGCTGCTGTCCACAATAAAACGATCTTTCCTCTCCTCTGACTGGGTCTGCCATAGGCTCTTCTGGACTGGGGAGCTGTTGTTTTGTGAGGAGGCCTCGGGGAGGAGTTTGGGATCGTCCCTTCCCCCAGCATCCTTTCCAGCGGGCATCAGGGCTGAGCTGAGGTGCCTTAGGAGGGAAAGCAAAGCAGAAAGTCACGCAGGAGGGTGGAGGTTGGAAGGCACGTGTGGAGGTCGCCTGGTCCAAGCCCTCTGCTCAAGCAGGCTCACCTAGAGCAGGTTGCCCAGGACCGTGTCCTGCTGAGTTTTGGGTACCTCCTAGGAGCAGCGCCACGAGGTCAGAGCGAGGGCGAGAGGCAGGCAGGGCGCGGTGGCCAGGAAGGCCTAAAGGTCCTTCTGTAGCCACCGTCACCTGCAGCTTGCTGTCCCCTGCAGCCATCCTCCTTGCACACTGATTGTCGGGCAGTTTCCTCAGTCCCCGCTAGCTCCTGGCAATGGTAGGGATGAACTTCCGCGCTGGGCGGTAGAAATGCGTCAGCTCACCCAAACAGCTTTTGAAGCGTCTCCAGCAGCAGCCAGACTGCTGAGGCTTTCGTGCATCCCCGTGTGAGAGAGGGGATGCCCGCACCGTGACGGAGGAGGAAGGGTGAGCACTCTCTCTGTCCGTAGGTAGCTCTTTTGCTCACAGGTGGTTGTGCTTTAACCCTGGCCGGCGGCTGAGCCCCACACAGCCGCTCGCTTACCGCCCGCCAGGGAGACGTGGGGGCAGAGTCAGGAGGGTCAAAGGGAGACAACTCGTGGGTTCAGGCAAAGGCAGTTCTAGAATGGAGAAAAAAAAGGTAAGGAAAAACCCCAACAAACAAGAAAGAGAGGAAAACACAGCCCAGGAAAAACGAATGATGCGAAGGAAAGCAATTGCTCAGCGGCAACCGACCGATGCCCAGCCAGTCCCCGAGCAAGGGCAGCCCCTGCCAACCTCCCCCTGCCAGTTTTATCGCTGGGCGTCGCATGCTGTGGGATATGCCTCTGGTCAGTGGGGGGCAGATGTGCCCGCTGTGTCCCCTCCCAGCGTCTTGTGCACCCCCAGCCTGCTGGCTGGCGGGGCGGTCGGAGGAGCAGAGAAGCCCTTGGCGCTGTGCAAGCACTGCTCAGCAATAACTAACACATCCCTGGCTTCTCAAGGCCGTTTTCAGCACCAGTGCAAAACTTAGCCCCGTCCAAGCTACCGTGAAGAAATGTAAGGGCTAAGCTCATCACGCGGTCACGTTTCAGGACTTCTTTTGCTCCGCCTTCAAACTCTCCTGGCCTTCACGAGGCCGTGCCAGCACTTCAGGCTGGTCTAGCTTCTGCCAAGCCTGCTGGGGCATGACGGTCCGAGCAAGACCAGCCCTCAGACATGCCAGGCCCTGGAGACCTGGGGGAAAGGCTGCAGCAAAGAAGAGGTACCCTTAGTGCAAGAGGACCCCGTTAGACCATCGGGTGGCAGAGGACGAGATTAGCGAACACTTAAGCCGAGTGGAGATGCACAAGTTCCTGACGGGCCCCGACGGGGTGCACCCTCGAGCGCTGAGGGAGACGGCGCATGGGCTTGTGAGGCCACCCCAAAAGGGAGATGTGCCTGAGGACTGGAAGAAAGCAGCCAGCACGTGGGCTGATGAGCAGTGCAGTGGATGGAAAACCGGCTGGCGAGGGTGCTGACCAGTGGCGCCAAGTCGAGCTGGAGGCCAGGAACCAGCGGTGAACCCCAAGGCAAGGGGCACTGCCAGCAGGTGAAGGGAGGGGGTCCTTCCCCTCTGCTGTGCCCTGCTCTGGGCTCCCCAGTGCAAGACCGACATGGCCATACTGGAGAGAACCCCCCATGAGCTGACTGCCATCCTATCCTCTCTGCAGACATGGCACTACCATGCGCCCACAGCTCTGCCTGACTCTGGACCAGTTGTGGGTGCTGCACTGCGGGAAGTACGCAGCGGTGGAGGAAGAAGAGGCAGAGGAAAGTAGCGATGAGGACAGGACCTCCATCATCCTCATCTGGCCCACCGGCTCTTGTGTTGCCACTTTCGGGTGAGTGGTGCTGCCACGTGCCGTGGCAGGGCGGGAGAGGTTCCCAAGCGTGCCCAGGCAGCCATGCCATGAATGGCCTCTGCCCTCCGTGCGGAGCGTGGGCAGGGAGCACGCAGCACGCCGGCAGGGATGGACGGTGTGGCATTTCTCTGCTGCAGCAGGCTGACCTAAAGCATGTTGCGCATGATCGTGTCCGCTTGGGTTTTGAATATCTCCTAGGACAGAGACTCCATAACATCCCTGGGCAATATATTGTAGCTTTGACACCCCCCCATCCCCAGCAGTATTTTTTGTTTTCTCTTGTGCAGCTGGAATACCATGTGTTTTAATTTTGCCTGTTACCTCTTGTCCTTTGAGTGGACACTCTTGAGAAGAGCCTGCCTACATCCTCTTCATTCCCTCTCAGCAGGTGTGTATATATGTATATATATATATATGTATAATATATATTGATATGACACCCCCCACACACATGTTTTTTCTTCTCCCAGGTGAATTGTGCCAACTTAAAAGCACCAGGGAAAATGCTCCCCTCTTTGGAAATGATTCAGAAGGGGAGACGAATCTACAGACCAGCTTTTGCACAGGAAATAAGGTAACTGGCCTAAATCTCTTCAGCTGGTAAAAAAATGGCTGAGGGAAGACATGCCAGGGCTATGAAAAATGATGAATGGCAAGGAGAGGTCTTAAAGGGACTGCCTTGCTTTTGTACTTCCAGCAAAAGACCCAGCTGTTGTCTAGGTCTGAGTGAACACAAAGAGGCAGTTCTTCATCGACCATGTAGTTAAAGTATTTGCTGCTAGACACTGTAAATGGTGTACAATCACAGCTTCTCTTGTTAAGAATCCTTCCAGAAAGAATTCTTCTTAAAGGTAACCATACCTGGGAACTGTGATCCCCATTCCTCCACCTGATTTGGGAGAACTTCCCATCTCTCACTGTGCAACAACCTGGAGCGGCAGCTTTTTTCTCCTCCAAGCCTGGCAGCTCATACAACTGAAGATAGAAAATGGGCTCCTATTAAAACATGAACATTTTAATTTATGCATCTGATTGATATTATGCTGTAATTAAATTATATTCCCATGGTGCATATAACATCAGGGTTGTAGTAATACAAATAATTAGTAATTAACTCTAATCAGATCAGTTAGCAAATGGCAGATTCCAGATGAATAAGCTGGCCAATAGTGTGTATGGTGAGGAAAGCCAAGGAACAATGAGGAAAAGCTAATTTGTGCTGATGGGTAAGGGAAGAATTAAAAATAACAGGAAAGCCATTTTCAAGAGAACTTCCTGGCAAAGAAAACAAGAGTGCAGTCTTAAAAGATCCTTTAGGCAATAATCATCACCCTGCAGCTCAGTTCTTGGAAGATACTCCACTTTGACCTGTCACACCCTGCCCTGAGTCCCTCCCAAACACTTATGTCTCTTACTTCGCTTTGGTGCTGACGTAAATGAAGGACCTGTACAGCAGCATGCACAGAGTACCTTCAGCCAAAGGGACCTTCCTAAGCTGCGTCCCAGCTGACAATCCCTTGATGATGACAAGTGATGATGGCACTTCAGTGCCTTCCTCAGGTTGCCAGCAGCACCTTAGCATGGGAATTTGGGAATGGGTTCCTAACCAGTTGCTCCCACTAGTCTCCACGTAACTGCAGTGCTGCAGAGGCAACTTTGAGCTGCAGAAATGGCTGGAATAGGAAGGCCCAGGCATATGTGTTGGGAAGACCAGTCTGAAAACGCACCTGGGCATGGGTCTCCGGAAGGACTACAGCACAGGTCATAGGAAGTGAGAGTAAGTATCCTGATGGTGCTGCAGATGCACAGAGCCCAACTTGAGCACACTAGAGTATGTTTCCCAAGACTTCTGCTCTAGCCAGCAGAGAATCACAGCCCTCAAACTTGTAATTCCGAGCATTAATCTCTTGCTCTGAATAGCCCTCAGGAGGCACTGATTTCTCTCTGTTAACTACTGCAGGAGTCAGCAGAGACTAGCCCTCCTGGGCTGAAGCTGGTTGTCAGGAATCCCTTTCCCTGAATGAGTCCAACAGGAGTTCATGTTCTGCTGTGGTACAGGCCCCAGAGATACAGGCGTGTCTCTTAGCAAATAGTTGCAAGTGTTTGGAGTTCAAGGTCTGGCAATATCCCAAAGGCAGGAAAAACGCTGCTGCCTGTTGACCTTGCCAAGCCAGATCAGCTGATGGTGTCATGTCTAACCTTCAAAAGAAGATTGATGTCAGGACTTGATGGGAACCAGGGGCTTGGGCAGTGTGGGCTGCAAAGAGGGAGTGTGTGTCTTGGTGCCTGCAGCTTCCCTTCTGAGAAGAGAACGCCCCACCAATGTGGGGCTGCTCCGCTGTGTCCTCAGTGCTGTGAGGCCCCAGCTCTGTCCAGTGTGAGCCCCATCGACTAGCACTGAGGTCTTGTTTCTCTGAGCTTTTGTTTTCACTCCAGATATGTGGGAGCAGCCTCTGTGAGGGGAGAGAAGGGTAGATGAGGAGAAGGACATAACCAAAGGATTCAGCTTAGAGCCTTTTCTCCATACAGATCCCTCTCAGGCCCCTGCTGGGAGGGCTAGGTCCTCCTCTTCAAACCTGGGGAGTCTTTAGGGTATGGGAAATTTGTGGAAGGTATATGATAGCAAGCAAAGAGGCTCTGCCATTGCACGCACTGGGGAGTCTTTCCCAGGCAGAAGTAGATACGCCTGGAGATATAGCAGAGGCCAAATCCTGGCACGGAGAGCCTTCTCAGTGCTTCCCTCACACTGTTGTTGAATGGGTCAGCTGATGATACCTCAAGAAGTGTTTTGGGTTGGAGGTAGCCCGATTGCCCCTCTACATCTTCGACTGACCAAGAAGCTCATCCCATCGCTTTTTCTTTCCCTTCCGAGTCCCTGCCTGTCTCTCCACCAGGTGCTGACTGAGCCTGGGCAATGGGGCTTGGCCCCACTCTCAACTGTGCTGTCTTTGCTTCCCTTCCACAGTTTAATGCACAACACAAGGTGTTAGGAGATCATCCTGTGGTCTGCACCACGGTGGCACAAGGAGGGTGAAAGCAGCCAGGTCTGCCTTTGCAGCTGGCCATAGCAGAAACCCAGCTCCACATCCCTGCTGAACAGGGGCACATAGCCACCCAGGATCTGACAAATATGACTCGGGACTTCCTGTTTTCTTCTTGGTGCAAACATGTCTGTGTTGGTTCAACATGTTTTACTTGTCCTTTTTCTGCCTGACAATATCAGGAGGGCATCTGTGCATCAGTCTGCTAGAGTGTCTAAACCTTCAGCTCCAGGATCATGATCTTCACTGCAGAAATTGAGGAGTATGTGCTTCCAAGGATAGATTACTCAGTACAGAAGGATTAGGGCAGCTATTCTTCACGGGGCCAAAGAGAATTTCTCTACAGATCAATGAAGTATAACAGATCTGGGAATGGGATTTCCTATGTGATAAGTAATACTACAATCTGAACACCTGTTTCTGGCCTGAAACAGAGCAAAATATTGCATTTTGGCAGTGCCCTCAAAAAGTAAACAAACAAAATATTTTGAACAATTTCAGTTTGGATCTGTCAAACAAAGATTCAATTAAAACAAAATTCAAGATGTGCTCTTGCCAGATGGACTGCAGTTTGATCAGTACCAAATATTTTAGAGACAAATAATTTCAGAAGAAAATAGTTTGTGTTGCATTTCAAAAAGGTCAGTGTGAAATATTCTACCATTGTGAAAGGGTTTCACTTCTTATTTTCTCAGCCAGGAAGCCTTCCTTTTGATTAAATGGCATTTTCTGATGGAAAATGTTCTAAGCAAACATAAAATTATTTGAAAATGTGACCAGCCCTAACTGTTGCTGTGTGCCAAGAGTATGCCAACAGGTCCTTTCTTGGTGGGCAGAAGGAAAAGGGAGGTTGCCCAGCCTTTTTTTTATTGGATGATTCAACAAGTCACTGGCTGCTCAAAAGTTACTGGTAAGAATTCACAGGCAAGGCTCCAGAAATGGTCAAATGAACTAATTAATCAAATGAAATAATAAAGGAAGGTGAGGACAGGTCATAATGGGTAGACTCATTTCCGTTCCTTTCCAGAATCCTACAAAAATATGAAGAAATGGGAGAAACAGATATATTGGTGTGTAGCATTTAGGGTGGGAGCAATGCTCTACAGGCCCATATAACATAATAGACAGTGGTTTGTCGAGGTGTTTGCCGACACTCTAAAATGGAAAGGAGCCTTGCAACAATGTGTATACATGCATTGCTCTATCTGAACATGTAAAAGTTTATTAAGCAATTTGCTGAACCAAGGAATGCCTGCATTTTCACGTCTGTCTCCTTTCTTGGTTAGAGAGGGTCTCCACAGCTTTGATGTGATAAGGGAAGTTGGCATAACAAGAATTTGCAGTACCCCAGTCTGCTATCAGATTCAATGTCAACCATTGTTCTCAAGGCTCAGGTCACCTAATTACTTTCAGATATGACTTTTTCTGCAGCTTCTACTTAACTGACTCTTTCCAGAAATGCCACTGTTAGGTGTCATCTTAAAAGTTCTTTTCCTCTTGCATGCAAGCAAGTGTTCAGCCTTCATGAGATGTTTTGGGTTACTTATTTAATGGTTCGGTTTTGTGGGTTGCCATTGGCTACCAACAACATTTGTCCCTTGCATACCTGTGGCATGGGAGTTTTTTGGGGTTACTGGAGCCCATCGTCCTTGGGACCACTTCTCAGGGGCACAGGGAACTGGGACTTGGGATTCCCAGCCTTCTGACTGAAATCCAACAGGTCAAATCCTTCTGGCTTTCCTACGTTTCACAGAGGAGTAGAAACCAACAATAGTGACAGAAAATACCTGGGATCATCCTTCCCACAGGGATGCTGGTAGACTTTTGCCTTAACCACACATGCCTGAAGATCCTGAGGAAGGAGAATGGTGCAGTAGTTCATACTCACTTTTTCCTCAGGAATGGACCACCAAGCACTGGAATAAAAGTTTTGCTCCAGTCCCTAATCTGTAGAGTTTTATCTGTCACCCAGGGGATGAAGTGGGGCACACAGCAGCTGGTGGGGTTCCAGACTGTCATGGTTTTAGCTGGGATAGTTAATTTTCTTCACTGTAGCTAGTATAGTGCTGTGTTTTAGACTTAGTATGAAAAGAATGTTGATAACATACTAATGTCTTAGTTGTTGCTAGGTAGTGCTTACACTAGTCAAGGACTTTCTAGCTTCCCATGCTCTGCCAGGTGCACAAGAAGCCGGGAGGGGAGGGAATACAACCAGGAAAGCTGAGTCGAATTCGCCAAAGGGTATTCCATATCATGTGACGTCATGCCCAGTATATTAACTGGGGGCAGTTGGCCGGGGGAAGCAGCGATTGCAGCTCGGGGACTGGCAGCGTCGGTCGGCGGGTGGTGAGCGGTTGCGGCACTTGTCTAGTTTTGGTTTTTGTTTTTTTTTCCTTCTTCCAAGGTTTCATCTCTCTCTCGCTCATTATTTTTTCTTTTCATTATATTATTATTATTATTGTTGTTGTTGTTTTATTTTAATTATTAAACTGTTCTTATCTCAACCCACGAGTTTTCTTACTTTGGCCCTTCCGATTCTCTCCCCCATCCCACAAGGGTGGGGGAGTGAGCGAGCGGCTGTGTGGTGCTTGGTTGCTGACCGGGGCTAAACCACAACACAGAGACATGCCATGGGGTTTGACTATGGGTGACCCAGGTGACAGGACACCGGCTCTAGGTTGCTTCTCACCACATCCAGATTGGCAGGTTAGCATCTGTAGCTGATGATATTCACTGTTCCTCAAAAGGGCTTGGGAACAGGAGGGAAATGAGCTTTTTACTGTGCCATGGGCTGAGCAATTTGCACCTTCCATGAGAGCAACAGAGCACTGCATACCTGGGGAACAGCCTGTGATCTGCAGCCAATACAAATGAGAAGGCAGTTAAAGAAGGAGGGATGTGCAAAGGCAGATCTTCACTGTGGGAGACAACAGGAGATTTTTCTACCAACCCCAAGTGACTGTACAGACCTTGCTGCAACACAGAAAGCTGTTGGATGGAGGCCAAGAGGAAGGTCCTGCCCTACCTAGACATTGGGAATGGGGGTGATTTTTCTACAGACCATTTTATTTTAACTTCTCATGTCAGATTTTCTTGTTTGACTATCCACCTCTGCTAGTCACAGCTGAGGACACCCCCAAACTGCTTGCTGTAACCCAAGGAGGTGGTTGAGCACAATGCTGTGTGACCATATCCATGCTTTAGAGACCTCTGAGAGAGCCTCTTTGAGACTTGGTTGCTTGCTGACTGTCCAGCAGTATTTTTGCATGTATGCTACTTCCTTCATGTCAGTGTAGCAGTTGTACCTATGTCCTTTCTGGTCTCCAGGATGGCTCACTTCCTTGATGAGGCTGTTATTATGTCACGGCTGTTAAGTTGCTCATAACTGAAGCATTTTAGTAATAATACAAGCTGTTCCTTCATGAATCTATTTCTGAAAGAAAATCTATATTACTAAGACTGCATATTGGCTCATTTGAGCTTTTATTTATTTGTTGTGATCAGTCTTGCCTCTTGGGTATGTCTCAAATGAGTAGAAAATAATGAATGTGCCAAGACTATAGTAGGTGTTCTTAAAATATAATGGATAAACCAATTCTAGGACAGAATGAAGAAATGTGGCCCCAGTTCTAAATGTGAGTCAATCACATTCCCCTGAGTGCTCAAGTTGTCCTTCAGTTTGGGGGGAATTCAAAGAGAAGAGTTGCAACTTCTTCTGGAAGAGCACCTGCAAAAATGTTGGTCAGCCCACATGCTTTTTATCTTTCTGCTTTGATTTGCACAGGGAAAATGTAGTTTCTGTGGGCCATGCAGCAGGTTTGTGGAAGAGGCTGGGGGAGCAGGCAGTACACTGGAGGGCAGGGCTGCCTTTCAAAGGGACCTGGACAGGCTGGAGAAATGGATTGATATGAACATCGTGAAGGTCAGCGAAAGCAAATGTGAGGTCCTGCCTCTGGGGCATAATGACCCAGTCTTGTGAGGTGTGTGAGGGAGTTAACCAGGGGTCAGCAGGTGCCCCTGCAACACAGGAGGCCAACTGGCTATATCCGCAAGAGTGCAGCAAGCAATTCGAGGGGAGTGATTACAGTAATTATAGAGATAACAGTGATTATAGTCCCCTCTACTTGGACTGGTGAGATCCCATGCAGCCTGAGGCTCCCCAGTACAAGAGACAAAGGAACAAACTGGAGCAAGTCCAGTGGAAGCCACCAAGCTGGTTGGGGGCTGCAGCACAGTGCATATGTGGAGAGGCTAAGGAAACTGATCTGTTCAGCCAGAAGATGAGCAGGTGAAGGGTAGGTCTTATCACTGCCTATGGCTACCTAATGGGGCAGTGCTAAGGAGATGGAGCTAGACTCTTCTCAGAGGTGCATGGTGGAAGGACAAGGTGCAAGAGAAACATCTTACATTAAGGGAAATTTTGATTAGGTATAAGGAAAACATTTTTCACCATGGGCGTGGTCAAACAGTGTGGGATTTCTGTCCCTGGAAATATTCAAAATTCAACTGGACAACCAGATCTCTTTGGCCCTGCCTTGAACAGGAGTCTGGAGTGGAGACCTTCAGAAGTCCCTGACAACCTGAGTTATTCTATATGCAGACCGCCATCTCTAATTCCTAGAGATTTTAGATGACAGGATGACTCCAGAGAATTGGTAGACAGCTCAGGTGAGCTACCAGTCCCTGGAGGGCAGTACAGACTCTATTAAAGCTTATCTAAACACATAGAGGAAATCCATGGCCAAGCTGGATTAAGACATGCCTTCCTAGGGGCTGGGTCCTTTCTGCTGCAAAACAGTGGGCAGCATGCTGCTAAGGATGTGTCAGTATCACTTCCATCAGCTTGCCACCACCCAATGCTAGCAAAAGATGCATTGGGCAAAGGTGGCAGGGAGAAAAAAGCAGCAAACCAGCTTACTCAAAAGCATATAGCAGGGAAGCAGCAAAGCCTAGCTCGCATGATCTGTTGTCCATTTTGTAGATGATTATTGATCAGTATTGTTGGGGTTTTTTCTTCTGAAATCCATTGCAGCATTCTCCCTGATGGAAAACAGGTCAATTGATTTCTCTGTGTCTTTCTGTTTGGTATCTCACATATAGATATATATGAGATAGGTATATGTATATGTATGTGTACATATATGGCACTGACTAAGAAATTGCATGAGTCTGAAAGAAGGGGAACATCTCTGATTTTCCTGGAAGGACTCATTGAACCTGAGAGGTATGCAAATACCTGACCTTGCATTGGGAAGAGAAGGCTACTGTAACCTGGTGCATCGCTTCAGATGCTTTACCTTTGCACAAGCACAGTCTGTTACTGGTCTAAAAAGTCTGTAGAGGGAGGCTTTTGACCACAGAAGAATAGCCGGCTGTAGAGTTATCAGCCAAGAGAAGGTGGCTTTCTCTCCAGGCACATGGCACTGTGGTTGTGTGCAACTGTAGATAGGATGTAGTAAATTACAGAATCTCTCCTACATACCACCTCATTAAATCTGTCTCCCAGAGCTCTTTCCCAACCGTTTGCTTCCTTCCACAGACAGCTCTACCCTGAAATAGTAGAGCAGCCTGTCATAAGTACACTTGGACATGTCCAAAGAAGGAAATGTGATGGCACAAAGGACTAGCACCTACCTTCTGACATTGAATGCAGCAGGGATACCAGAGCTGGCTCACAATCGATAATTATGAGACATATGTTGTCCTCACCATATCACCATAAACTACAACAGTGTTGGCAGCTCCTGCTTTCATTCCCTTGACATGGCTGTGACCCTGGTGTCTGCAATACAGTCCTGCCCATGATGTCTGAAGCAAAACCCAATGTTCTGTGTTGCACAAGAAAAGTTGGACCATGGGCTGTGGTGACCAGACTGCCTGAGGAACCACATCGTGTTGGTAATGCAGCTGTGAGAAAAGACACATAGATGGCAAAGAGCATTCTTTGTGTCAGACTGATACAGAAAGCAGAGTCAGTGCAGGATGTTGAAAAGGGCTGGGTTTGTTTAGTTGAGAAAACTGACACTGTTCTTGTTGTTCATCTCCATTTCTGCCTCTTGCCTTGGTTTTGAAGTTGTCTGACCCCAGGACTAGCTACTTGGACCGCATCTTGCCCTGAAGAAACCAAGCACATAACAAGGTCTCCTAAGTACAGCCCTTCTGCAAATATTCACCCTGTGGTCTTGTGTTGCTAACAGGCAAGTGTAATGAACTCTGAGACTGATGAAACCTGTTCTCCTGCAGACTGTGTGTATCATGGCCTGTTGTGCACTCTGACAGAAGTTCTACCACTGATTGGGGATTTTGGCAGCCTGAGTGTGGGTTCTCTGATGTCTTATACATAGTGCACTCTCTCTTTGCGCCCTTTCTCTGCGGTAAATGATTGGATGCATCTCTTCTGTTGCACTGCTCCTTATTGTGAAGTTTATAGGTACTTAATTGTATTAAAGATGTCCACACCTTCTGTCAAGTTCTGTTGAAAATGGTTACTAAATTAAAAAGTCACCAAGCCCACAGGTCCCTCAGGTTAGAAACATCCTTTGGCCAGCCATCATTGTATGCACTGATGCAGGAAGAAATTAAGGGGAGATTACAGAAGACCCGCCAGTTGGCTGGCTGCCTGTGAATTTCCTTTGCAGCTCACCAGGTGGCATTTCCCAAGCTGTGACAGGTACATGGCAGTCAGCCCAGAGAAGTGGTTGCCACTGCCATGGGCAGGCAGGCTGGTGTCTGCCCCACATCTGTTCCAGCCTCTGTGGACAGTGATGCTCCCAAGCAGCCTCACTATGCCCTCTTGTTGCCTCAGCAGGGAGCTCTTGCAAGTTAGCGGTATGGTGCATGTTGCGTGGAACATGGGAGAAATTCATTTCAGACTGACAGGGCAATAAAAAATGCTCAAGGCTAGCAAGATTCCCAAATAAAGGCACTGAGAATCAATGTAGGTATCAGGGGGTTATGAAATCCTGTCAGATGGCAGATGTAATGTGTAATTAGTCTCTGACCCAGCACCTTATTTGCTGAGAGTCTCTCTGTTTCCTTGAGCTCTGAGACTTTCACAAAGAGGATTTTTTTCTTCCCTCTCAGTGAGTCTCCAGCACTCCCGATGTATCTTTTGAGGTTAATCCACAATGACATCCTACATTATACAATTAAGTTGGAGCCTTCCAATCCTGAACTTTACAGCTTCATATTTTCCCTTGTAGTAAATCTTAGCTATCACTACAGCTTGTCATCTGGTAAAGATATCAGTGCCATTTCTTTGATGCCTTCTGATTGAGCCAATATGGGATGAAGATTGCACTTCAGAAAGGGAGGGAAACAATAAGGCAGCTGTAGTCTGTGGGAGACTGGCTTCTCTCCTCTCTCTCTCTGGGATGGCGGAGCTCTTTTGTAAACTAAACAGGATCTCCCTGTGTCCAAACACAGGAGGGCAGAGCACTCTGCTATCGCAAAAGTGATGTTTGTTAAAAATAAAGTTGCCTTTAAGCCTGGAGAGAGCATAAAAGGAGCAATGGCTTCTGAATAACAGGTAAGTGTAAGAGGCAAGTTCAAGCTGAACTGAATGGCAACTCAGTTAACTCAGTTTCAAAAAGCTGCTTTGTAAAAGGGAAGCACCCAGAGTAATTTTCTTGGTGTCCCTCTATAGATAAGTAAGCTTTCAAGGGTCTGTCTTTACCTGTCAGTACTTCCTCCTGACTTCTTCCAATTCATCACTCACCGCAGATGTAGGGTCCCTGTCTCTCCTCCCTGGTCACACAACTCTTCCTTTCCCAAAGGAGGGGTTACAAACAGAGAATAACCGTCAGCAACAAGCAGCCAGTAATGAATAATGATTGCCTGCAGAGTGCTTTCTTAGTTCAACAATTGCTGGCATTTCATAATCAGTCTTTAATAGTATGACTCTAAATAGCAGGAGTAATTGTTACAGCAATTTATGAAGATACTCCTCTATGTGACTGTGATTTCCCAATTCATGCACTGTGGCATCACACAGAAATACCAACGTCTTCTGGGTAAGGCAGATGCACATACTGTTTTTTCTGCCAAATTTGCCTAAGCGCAAAATAGGAAGTTCATGCCAGATTTATTCTGGCTGGGGGAAGACAGGTGGGACCTGCTCTGACACAGACCTTATATGTGGAAAGATAACATGACAGCTTATTTTTTAATACATCTGAACTAGTGGAGCGCTTGTCAGCCCCTGGCCTCTAGCAGTTTGGAGCTGGTACTCAGAAAGCAAATGCTGGTGGTGTGGTTTCAGTTGCAGTGGGGGTCACACAGGCTGTTCTCCGTGAATAAAAGGACATGAATCTCACATGGCTGCCCAGTTTCAGAGCTGTGTTTCCAGCTTAAGCAACAGGGACTTGTGATTTCATTTGCACAAAGAACCTCCTCCCTTCTGCTGCTGAAAAGGCTAGAAATCCCCTCATGTATGTTTGAAAAGATGTTTCCTGACTTTGCCAGCCTAAGTTTTTCATCAATGTCAAACAACGTCACAGGCAGCACAAGGCATCACTTTTACCTTTGGTTCTTGCCATTCCTCTTGCTCTCAGATACCTTATAAGAGCCTAAACCACATTTCTCTCAGCTCTTTCTAGCTGGGCCCATCAGGATGACAGGACTTTACACATCTACCAGGTTGATGCAGAAAGTGGTGTTGGTATGGAGCAGAAAAATTTATTTCCACAGCTGGCATATTCCAGGAGTATCACTGCAGTTAGTGAGATATATAGCACATCCAATATCAGGGTGAGCCTCTCTTTCTTCAAAGAGGCCATGTACACATGCAAACCTAAAAGCGTTTGATGTTTCCTGTCTGTGTGAATGTGCATTGATTTCTTGTGAAACCATACATGTTTGCAAGGTCACCCCAGTCACACGCTCTACTCCTCCAGCTCTGTGAGGGTTAAGCCCCTCTCTGCTGGGATGGCCCCATTGGTGTGCTGGCCTGAAGCTGCTGGCCCAGAACACACCACAGACTTCCAAGAAAGTTTGTTTCAAGTGCACAAGTAAAGCAAAGATAGATCCTAAAGTCTGTCTCTGCAACAGGCTGCTCAGTGTCTCAGATGGGTGGCAGTTTATAGCTGCCTCCTCAGTCCAGTGCAGTGAGGTGATGTGGACAGCATTTTGAGAATGAATGTTTAGAAAGGCAGCAGCTGAAATGCTGTATCAGCTCCTCACAGCCCACTGCAGACTGAGCAGAAGAAGATAGTCTTGCAGGAAGAGAATCCTCTGAGGCAAACGCATCCTCCCGCAAGCTGTGAGACAGCACCACCACACCCCATGTGGTCCTTCTCACATGGTCCTTCTCCCCCAGCTGCCCCTGCTCAGAGGCAGTTCCTCTGCTTCAGCCACATCACAGCATGTGGCAACCCCAAAGTCTGAGCTGAGGAAACCCTGAGTCAAATGTTATCTCCGCAGCATTTCTTTCAAATTTCTCCTTCCTTCATCAGCACCTTCTTGACATTGAGGAGCAAACTTATCCCATCCAGCTTCAGAGGTCCTTGCTCAGCAGAAACTCAGACTGTAGCACTGGTGTCAGTGGCACTTTCTAGTCTTAATGTCATAGATTTTTCTTTAGAGGATTGTATCTGTTCTGCCAGCCAGAGATGCTGCAGCAGGCCATGTCAACATCACTTACCTTAAGAAGAGACAGGTCCCTGTTTAGCTCCTGGCTGACCCACAGCCCTGGGTAAATACCCATGCTGCAGATATTCAGCAAACTGGACTCATACTAAGGCATGAAAGCTATCAATGGGAACTTTATCCCCACTTTGGGCTGCAGTGAGGCCCTGGTCTACCTCCCCAGGATGGAAACTCCCTTTATGTCCCCTCCTCACCCCCCTGGACTGCCATGCGAAATGCCAGCCCCATGTCACATGGTGGGTTCCTCCAGCGTGTGTAGCACAGAGGCACATTTTCGACTTTCAGCCAGGCAATGCTCTCAGGAGTGCTCTTGCTAAGCAGGTCTTTCCCATAGTGCTGCTCCTGTTTACTGTCCCTTGGGGGTTCATGGAGACATAAATGCCTGCACCCCTCTGAGTTTGGGATGCTATTTTTAAGGGTAGATGCAAAGGATTCTAAAGCATTTTTCAGACTGCCCATCTGGGAAGGTTTCTTCTAGCTCCAGAGCTGGCTTTTGCTTCTCAGGTCAAGACTCAGCCTGCACAACCAGCATCAAAAATCATGAGGCAGATCCCTCAACCATAAGATTGGTTTAAAAATGACATTATTATTATTGTTGGGCATGTGTACTGACCTTGGAGTCTCTCTATTTGCTTTTTAATTTTTTGAACTCCAGGTTAAATTCAGATCAGGGCTAGGAAATATTAGTTTCTTTCTTTTTAAATGAAAAATCTGAGTTTCTTCTTCAATACCATGTGCCCCAAGGTCAGATTTTGAGAGAAAGAGATAATTCCCCACAAATCATGCTGACATAAGGGAAGAGCACGTTACACATGGCAATCCTCTTCCTTGGCTGCATGGTTCTTCAGGCTGATCTGTGTGTCAGGGGCAAAGCAGAGGAGCCCATGGTGAAAGCCAAGTCCTAACTGAAATGTGTTACCTTGCCCAAATTCAATCTCACTGGGCACCTGTGTGTTGCAAAAGCGAATGTGTGTGCTCACAGGTCTCACTGCATATCTCACATGCTGTGGCATTTAGGGCCTTCACAGAGGGGTAGAGCGGTGTCCTGGGAGTGCTAGCTTGAACCCCAGTCATCATTCTCCTTTCTTGTGATGAACCACACCCAAACACACTTAAATCTGAGTTATTTAGCAAACAGCTTAGTTGTTGACATATGGTGCTCAGCTTTGGGGTCTTGGATGGGGCTTCTATGGCCCCCACAGACTCCCAAGGTGGTGATGGATGAACAGCAGCCCATGCTCCCCTGGATGTCACCCATGGGCTGAGTGAGACGAGAGCTCTGCCGGCAAAGCATGGGGCTTTTGCTGCTAGTTGATCCCTCTTGCTGATACGTAGCTCCCAAGGACCTCCAGCCATTCACATCACCTACCCAGCTGACTAGCACAGGAGTCACCATGTGGAAGGGCTGCATCTCTGCACCATAACAGAACGAGACCTTGGCCTGGCTGCTGAGGAGCATGAGGCAGAGGGAGATACCCACACCTGAATGCACAGGACCAGCCAGCTGTACTGAAGCACGCAGGACCCTGAACAGCTCCTGTGCCGTACTTCAGATGAGACAGCCATGGCAGTAGTGCTAGGAGTCCAGCTGAGGGTGATGTGCCCCATACTAGTGCACCTTCTTCTCCGCCCCCCCCCCCCCCCCCCCCCCCCCAGTCTTCATGCTTATTTTAGATTAAAAACAAATGGCAAAAGGCCCAGATGGAAATCTCTTCATTTAAGTTAAATAAATAATCAGTATTTCCAGTTCTTGTCTTTGCTTGTTGGATAAGGCCTTTCCTAGCCTTAGATAAGGGCTTTCCTAGCCTCAGACAAGGTTTTCTCTCAGACAAGGCATTACTACATTAGGAATTGAGGCAAAATAAGGTCTGGACTGAGATATATGTTTGACAGAAGTCCAGGCTTAGTGTATGTGACCTTGCTGTCATCCAAGTCTAGCAATACTTCACCCTTAAAAACAACCAAGAAAGAAACTTCCCATTCTTCCTTAATGGGAAGAATAATTTGAAATCGGGAAAATGAGAACCAAAATGGTCACAGCCACCTGATTTCCAGGGGGAAGTGAGGCAAGGACTACAACGCACATCCCAGGTTGTTTTTTAAAGCCATGACACACTGCTTTGGAGAGCCTGCTGCAAGCACTGTAGCTGGAAACCCTGCACATCCTCCTGGAAGAATAAGGAGGCAGCAAACTGTGCCCTTGTCCCTCACCTACCCAAACCCAGATACTGGCCACTGGGGCAAATACAGACTGGGGACTCTAACTTGCCCAATCACTACCACCTTGCTTCAAAGGAAAGGGGTCTCCATTGCAGTTGCTAGAAAAAAAAAGTTGAAGGGGAAGAACCACAGAATTTACTTTACCTTAATAGGGCAACCTGGCCAAAGATCTGCATTTACTGGGCCCCCAGCTTTAGCGGTGGATGAGAGCTGATGAAGATGAGTACATTACTAGTCTCCAGGCTTAGTTTGAAGCCCAACAAATCAATGCAAAAGAAGAATTGTCAGTGACTGCAATAGGCTTTTGGGTCCAGGTACAGTATGGGATGGTCCATATGGGTACTTCTGCAGGTAGTGGAACTCAGGGTACTGGGGCAATTTTCACTCAGTCTAACACTTCACATCCATCCAAAGAAAGTGTCACACAGAGCATCAGCAGCTGTATACCATGTGTTTTAATAAACTGTATAACTAGCAGAAAAATAGTTTTGGATGTGTTTGTCCTCCTCCCCCCTAAAATAAAAAAACTCAAATTAAAATCAAAATAGCGCCAACCCAAAACAGAAGAAAAAAACTGTCCCAGAACAAAGCTGACACACAATACAGAGTTGGAAAAAAAAGGTCTTTGATGACATTCTCGGGTAAAGAAATTATGTTTGTAAAACACAAGGTAGTGAATAATAAAATGCTTATTGTTTTGATCAGTTTCTCTCTCTCGTTGTATATATATGTATGTAGATACATATATATCTATGCTGATACACCCTTGGTGGGATGAAACGGTACAACTGTAAGACAAAAAAAATAAAAGGGTGACTGTGGGGAAGGAGTAAAGAAGAAAATAAATATATTATTTCAGTCAGTGAAGTAAGGACAATGTTCCATTCCCTTACAACGTACCATTGCACTGCTTATTGAGGGACATGCTTGTCTCTCCATTGCTATGCTGTGTCCCTGCTCCACGGATGAGCTATGAGCCTGTAATCTGAGTGGTCTCTTTCACTGCTCTGTGCATGAGCAGTACCTCAGAAATGTATGAAGCATTCATTCCCCTTGTTAATTCCCATGCTTTACCATGATTTTTAATTTAAAATTGATTAGTATTTCAGTTTGCATTTTTACCCCAGGTGTCTTGCATTGACTGCTACGCAGGTCTCCACGGTAAGGTGGAGCAACCCAGACGAGCAATATGCCACAGGAATGTGCTGTTAACATGATGTGACTGGATGGAGGAATTCATTTTACAACAGATCCCATGCTACTTCGACCTCACACTCAGTCTGCGGAGCCAAGTCATGCAGTAATGTCAGCTGTTCTGCATTGGGTGGGCCTGTGGATCACATCTTAATCCAAAAACAAGGATAGGAAAGAAAAAATATTTTTTATTTCCTTTTCTCCTTCCATGGAAACCTACCCACACAAGAAGAATAGGCAATACCATTCTACGCTGAGGTCTCTGCTTCACTCTTAGGCAAATGAGTCCTGCATTCAAAAAAAAAGAAAACATATTCTTCCTCCTGTTGTTATATTGCTCTTTCAGAGAACCAGCCACTGTCCATGCTTTCCCAGATCTCAGTGCTGTGCTTAACAAGCAAACTAAGCACAAGCTCATGCTGGCTGCAAAGTTCAGGTGACCAAGAAGGTATTAAGAGAACAGCTCAGTTTGCCAGCTTCTTGTAAACACCATATTGCAAAGAAGGCAAAGGCAAAGCACCCCTCTCCACACCTCCCCCATCTGCCTTCCTTCTTTTTTTTTCCCTTTTCTCTCTCTCTCTTTTCTTTTTCTTTCTCTTTCGCTCTTTCTCTCTTTCTTTCCTTCTTTCTTGTACGAGGGTTCATGAAGAGAAGCAAGACTTGTGCATCACAAATGATGGAACTATCCCCACCCCAGCCATCTTCCCACCCTACAATAATGCACAAGCCCATCTTATCCTGTACCTGCCCCCAGAAGGTGTTTGTCTCTTGATGTTTTTGGAAAATCATGCAGTCTGATCTGCTGGGGAGTTCTGCAGTGCAGGTGCCGGGTGGCTGGTTCTCCCCCTTTCCTGAGGCTCATAAGTGATTGTTTTTGGACAGATAGGCAATAAGAGCCACGGCCACCCCAACGTAGATGCCAGTTCCAATTGTGATGGACAGGACAGCCAGGAAGAGTGCTCGCCGGGAGCTGGAGCTTGCATGGTGGAAGTCCCCCTTGGCTACTGCTTTGTTTGTCTGCAAGATATACAACAACAACAATGCAATATATTTATTTGTCTCATCTGGAAATGAAGGTGTGATGCTCATTTCTTGGATGAAACATGATCCTGGGCTATGACAGTAAACTGGTTGGAAATCAAATACTTTGTTAGTCGAATGAGGTTATTTGCATGATTAGGATGATGATGCCATCTCAAGTAGTACTTTTAAGTGCCTTTAAGCTTAAACATATCCTAGGATTTAATACTATGCATCATGATGACTTCTGAGATGGCTCAGCCTCCCCTGAGAACATGGATAGATGAACTGTGAGCCAAGGGTCTGCCATGTCCCTTCCAGACACGGCTACAATCCTGCTTCTGTGAGGTGGCTGGATTCCAGCCCGGCTGGGAAAGGTAACAAGGGAAAAGCCCTTTAAATGTGCCACTTGCACGAAAACGTTCTTCCAAGTCAGCTGAAATTGTTGATCTCTTCTTACCTGGACAAGAACAAGAGGGGCTGAATTTTCCCTTCCAGTGCAGTGCTTTTGAGCATACTGACTAGGCGGAATGACTGACCCAGGTTCACCACCATAGAAAGGCCAGACACCACCAGTTATCTTGCATCCACCTTAGGCCTGAGCTTTAGTCCAGGACAAACACCTAGGAAACCAGAGCTAGTAGACACTCTTTCAGCCTTGATTCAGATGAACACCTATGCATATGAGCAGGGCAGTTCCCTTCGTTATCAGAGGGATAATGCACGTGTTTAGTGGGGCCATTGGTGTTGGAGCCATAGGCTTCTCTCTTGGGGGTGGTGCATTCAGCTGGATGGTGTTACGCTGGCTTTCATGTCTCTTGCTATGGTTCCCAGTAGCTCAGACTAATCCAAATCTCTGGTAATTGTATCACATCTTCTATGTAGCTTTGAGTACCCAGTCAGGTGCCTTGAATTCAACCTGATCAGCTGGAGTTCCCAAAGTTATATGCAAGGCATTTAGGCTTGAGCACAATGATCCTCACAAAGTTGCAGCTTGTTAGTACAGCTGTCAATAATGAACACAAAAAGCAGAATTGCGGCTGAGTGGGGATTGTTTCCTGTGATGATCCCACAGTAACACTGACATCAACAGGATGGCCACTGCAGAAAGATACATCTGGGGTTTGAGAAGTATTCTAACACACCTTCCAGGCACCTTCGAGCCCAGGAGTCAAGAAAAAGCAAAATTCCTGCTCAAAACAGGGAAAGGAAAGCTAAAATTGGACAGGATTTATCTACCCATTGACAAGACCTCCTAATGCCATTTCAGTGCGTCACAGTCTTGCAGCATGATGAAAGGAGGACGTCATTATTGTACTCCATGGTGTGATATCAGCAGGGTCACCCAGCAGCCAGTAACAGATCTGTCACCTAAAGAAAGGTCTTATAGAAGCATATGAACTCCATAAGTTCTGAGACAGCCTGTGCTCCCTTGTTACAATGAGTGAGGAATTCGTAATGCTTTAATTGTGTTTCTCCACAAATGCTCTATTTTCTGGGACACTTTCAGCTTCAGTGTCATCTAATGCTCTATTTTTGTCTTTTTGTTACTATCTTGCAACTCAGAGCAATTTACAGCAGCCAAATGACAAGCTTCCACGCTGAAAAAAAGGCTTCTGGCCTTTCTGTCAACTACTTTATTAGGAGAACCGTCTCCTCTCACTCATCAACCTAATTTTTTAAGCATAATGCTTTATAAATGTTTCAGGCAGAAACAATGTCAAACAATACATATGAAAAGAGAGAAAGACCAGGCTACAGGCAGGATGAAAATTACAATTTCAAAACAGCAACATATAAACAAATCACAGGTTTACACCTAGTGTCATGTCCTTTAGTTTAGATGGGGAAGGCATCCTACTCACTTTGCAAAGGATGTCTGGCCAGACCTCTCAGCAGGGTGATCAGGGATTTCATTAGCTTCTTGTTGGGGACATCCAGACACTCAGAAGAAGAACCCTTTCCCGAAAAATGCCAGGGGCTTTGGGAATCATTGAAATATTTCTTAGGGTCACTTAAAAGTCTTGGCAAGGAAAGCAGAGAAATCTTTAGAAAGAGTTGGTCATTCAGCTCTCCTCAAAGATTTTCTTCAAGCATCTGCTACCCATCACAGCTTGAACAGAGAGGCCCTTATTCACAGAAGTTAGGTCAGATTTGTCAGGCAAAGGTAAATGCACAGCACTGAAGCTATTTGAGCCTTTGGGTAAACTGGGGTAAACTGAGGTAAACAGTTTCAACCCCCAAAATGGAGGGAAAGTTTGAAAATGCTGGAACATTTCAATCTGACATTTCTGAAATGTCATGTTATGTTATGGAAAATTTGGCAACATTTTGGGCTGACCTCTTTTAAATGAGACTTTGTACAGTCTCAAAACAGTATTTTTTCACTTAAAAATAGATGGAACTCAAAGGGAAAAGAAACCATATAGCCAAAATGTCAAATAATGTGAAAATCTGACAGTATATCTAGATTGGATCCAATAAAAGAGGTTGGATCTACTCAAAATGATGTCCTAAGCAATGCAAAGAGATTTGGAAGGCTGATTTGTTGAGCATTAACAGCCTTTTTTCTGATAGGGTCTTCAACCTAGCAACAAACCTGCTCACAAAGAACAGCTTTTTTTTCTTGATGAGCTCTTTGAGGACAGCCCTGACCTTTGTGAAAGGATTGCACCTATGGTGAAAATCCAACTTCCCATTAAAATTTTCAGCCCAGCCAAAGCCAGATGTCTTGTATTAGTCACGCGCTGCCGTATAGTTGCTGAATTTTACAGCTCCTGTCATTACGATATAGCTTGAGGTTGCTTGGGGAATAGGCATGCACTTTCACAGAAGTTCTAGCTTCCAACAAGTTACCTAATCAGAGTGGGGTTTTTTCTTTTAACCTAATGCATATTTTGTGACTTAGCAAAGTCAAATCCCTCCTATATCAAATTCTGAATGTAGAGTGCATAGGTAAGGGCACATGGGAAGGACAATTTTATATTCCTCCTTTAATCCATTCAGAAAAGTTTCAACTGAGATGGAGAAATCACCAACACAAAAACCATCCTCCACTGGTGTAAGACCACTCTGAAAGGATTTGCTTATCACTAAAAAAATGCTTTGTTGCTCTTTCCTAATTAGTAAGACAATCCCATTACTCCCTGATGTCACTATATGCAAATTACAGCATTTTTGCAGGTTTAAGCTAAACAGATCTGGAAAACAGTTATTACACAAAATGCAACTGAGGCCAGTTTTAATAGGTTAGCATCTAGCAACTAATAGGCAGTTTTTCTTGAACTTTTTTTAAAACGTGAATCAAATCTTTGGTATCTTTGTGCATTCTGAGGAACTCCCTTGGTTTTGGTACCCATCCAAGAGCTTATGAACCAAACCCTTTGATGCCTGACACAGAGAAGTGACACTCTGTTTGGGGACTTTCACGCCAGGGATGCCTGTGCTCTGGAATACTCCATGTAGGAAATGAGGACAAGAAATGTCTCATGTAGGTCAGAGAGCCCAGTCAGACCCCATCTCACCAGCTTTTCCTTGTTGCAGTAGAAAAGGTGAAAACAATAGTCATTAAAAAGAAACCAAGACATTTAAATGCAGACAGTGGTCAGGCTGTTCACTTGTCTTCACAGTGTCTGTATCTTGGGTACTGCTAACTGAAAGATAAAACTTGACTACTTAGACAAGTCCAGTCCTCTACTTTGGACTGGCCACCTAAGCCCATGATCAAACACCACAGACAGAGAAGCAGATGCAGCAATTCAAGTCTCCAGAGCCAAAATAGGTGCAAGTACAGAGAGCGATATCTGTTGCGGACCCTTCTTGGTAATAGCTGCCACCCACAACACTGGGACCGCAGGCAACAAAACAAATTCGGCCTTCCTTTCTGACACATGTTTTTGGGTCAAACGATAAATGTTTTCACAATGCTACTGTGATTAAAAAGAAAAAGATCCATTTTAGCTAATTCAAAAAAAAAATCAGATAAAAATATTCAGTAAGGAAAATACCCCACCAAATTCTGGTTAAAAATGAGGTCACATTTACGGCATGCTAGTCTGCAAACTAGTGCAAGGCAGGTTGTGTTAGACTGATGCCGTCTCCACTTGCACTAAACAGCCCCGTCCTGGATGCCCACAGTGCCTGTGATGGACATGCCCTGTGCAGCCCTGCATGCCACAGGTAGCCCAGTCTACTCAGAAGCCTGGCCTGAAATGACGAAGCCCTGCATCCATCCAGGCATTTCTGCTCAATTGGAGGTGGGGATGGGGTAATGTGCACCACCAGGGCCCTTGCCAAGCCCCTGGGGCTGCTGTGCCAAATGGTACAAAGGCACTGTTTGTCCAGCCATTCATACCCAGCCTGGAAATGGATTTCTGTGAGCTCCTCTGGGCATATTCAGCTCTGGCCTCACTGAAGCAATATTTGCTTTTGTTACTTCTTTCCCCCGAAAAGCAAAGCCCCAGCTATGAATATGACTGTGCTGAATACTTAGCTGGTATTAATTGGCCCATCATGCTTGACTCCAAGGGTAATGCAGCCAGGACTGGTGCAAGAATGAAGATCCAAATGCCATACTAACAATGGGCTTGATTCACTACAGCCTCTCCAAGCTAAGTGCCTTAATTTAAGTAGTAAGGAATACAAACAGCTATTCTAATGGGCTTAAAAGTGGCTGCAGAAGTAAGCACTTTTCCTAATCAGAATTATATTATCTGTGGAGTTTTACGGTACTTCTAGCCATTCGTTTCTTCCCTTCCCTGGCAAGACTGTGGCTGGCAGCCAGACGATTGATGAACCAATTTAATACAGTCTTTGGGCAGCAGTGGGACCAACAGGTTTGATAAACAGAGCAGGGGACGAGTGCAAGACATGGGATGAATTATGAGTGGGGAATAATTCATCACATAGCACCAGGCAAGTTCCCTCACTGCACAGCCAGAAGATGAGATACTTTTCTTGCAAAGGGTTTGTATTGCTGGACTACCCCTGCCTCTTGGTTTTCCCTTGGTCTGTGTCCTCTGGATACCCAGATATGACTGTCAACTTGCCAGCTACTGGCATAGGTTGTGATGAAGGCTGGGTACTCCAAAGCTGAAAACAGGGGCTTAAGCAAATACCAGCCCCCAATCAATCCTCTCTTTAGAGGCTTTGGAAGTAAGCCGGGAAAGTGAGGAGGGGTGGGGGAAGAAGGGTTAAGGAGACCTGGAAGGTTTATCTTACTTTGTGTAACTAACAAAATGAATGTCCTGTTGTTTAGAAACACTTTCAAGGAACTTCACTGGAGTTTCCACCTGAGCTTCTGCAAAACATATTCATCATGTCTCTGGGCTGCATGTTTTATAGTCTGAGAGAAGATGAATACTGTACCTCCACAGCTGTAAGGCCAAAAAATTCTGCTGCATCCCGCAGTGACTTATATATCATACTCACAAAATACTTTCTGGTATGCTGTATCTGGAAACAAGAAACCCATTGATCACAATTATTAATCCTGCCTCATCTCCCTGAGGCTGGAGAGCAGGAGTGGCTCCATGTAGGAGGAGAAGAGGGTATTCTGATACCTTTGGTCTGGTGATGGGGAGGATTTCTTTTCACTTCATGGAAAGAAATGCCCAGCAGGGAGCAGGGATGCACAGCCTCCATGCAGCCACTGGCCAGACCCCGAGTGCTACTTCAAGTGGCATGCAAAAAAATGACACAGAATGAGGAGTAACTCATACAGAAAATGTTTCTGCTCCCGTATCTTCTCCTATCTCTCTTCTAGTTAAAAGCTCTGGTTACTGTTTTTAACTTGCCCAACTTGTGCTTCTGCTGATCTCAAATTTCTGGGCAATATCTTCCACCTTCATGCGTACATCACTTGTTTTCACTGGCAGTGAGAAAAAGACTCCAGAGTCTTTGCTAAGCATACAGATGGGAAAAGGGTGAAGTCAAGATTTGCCTCTGAAACATGAATGACAGCAGGAAGGTGCCAGTCAGCAGGGGAAAGCATGGGGCTGGCAGACACCCAGTGCAGGGGTTGGGACGTGGCAGGAGAGTTTTCAGTCCTGAGGAGAGCATCAGAGGGAGTATGGAGTCCCATCAAACAGCTCCACAGGCAGAAATGGTGATCTAAATAAATGACAAATGGTTCTTTGTCAGGCATTTGCAAATTCCATTATGCCCATAGTATAATAGAAACTTCAGCCTGTGGCAACTTGCCTTTCAGGTACCAAAGAGCTCTTCTGGCATTTTCCATCACTTCTGCTGTGAAGTTGGCCCAGGAAATGGACACGAGTCTCAGCCAGCCATTCCCTGTCTGGAACTTACTGTGGAAACAGTGGGGAGCAGGTGTCACCTGAAATGCAGGTACTTCTAAACTGATACACAAACTTCCCAGACTCAGTGCTGGACTTAATCTCTACTGATGCTTAAGTTTCTTTTCCACTTCAAAGGAAGGCATCCAACCTAGTCTAATGCAGCCTTCAGACTGCAGTGTCCAAAACCGATTGCTGGATCATCTTCAGGAAATTCCCATCCACACTCCAATGTTGATAGGTGAAGACTAGATAACTTGCTTAGGATTGATGCCTTTCCTTCATTGATGGATCAAGCCCACCCTGAGCATGTAGAAGATAAAAACCATAAGATCTTGACCATAACCTGCTCTCTCACCGTCTAGTAGCACTGACATCAAGTTGGGATGGCTGACCTTGAGTCAGTAAATGCCTAGCCCACATGGAACTTCCCCTGGGGCAATGCTGAGATACTATGAGTACTTGGGTAGCAGCGACAAAAGGATGATACAGCAATGTCACCAGAATTTCATTAACACATGGAAAGGGGATAAACTAGCACATGCAGCTGATGCTGATGCTTTGCTTGAGGCTTTGCCAGGTGTCCTAAGTGCTCTGCTGCACCTCAGAGCGACAAAACAAAATCCAGTGTGAAAACTTAGCCCTGAAGGATTTCTTTCAATAATGAATCCTCATTCTAGTGAACAGGCTTGTGCCCTCAGTGGCCAGAGCATAGCACTGTGCAATGTGAGTGCATTACAGCAGACACTTGCTGCTTCCCATCAGCAGCCCCTCTGACCTGCTTCACCCCCTTCCTTACCATGACTGCTCAGCAAGGCAATGAAACAAACAACGGGCTCATCACAATGGAGGCAGGAACAGCCACCTGTGTGCGGGCAGTGAAAAGGACAGGCTGGTGGCCATCCTGTGTTTGGAGTAGCCTCTTCTATTGCACTGCAGGGACAAGTGTAGTTTAACCAAATGTTACTCCAGCAAGCCCTTCAAGTGGCATTTTCTTCTTTGTGAGGATCACCTTCTTTGCTCTGCAACAGCATAGGAACTTCCAGCCTGGCCAAATTCCCACCAAGCTCCTCAACAGTGATGGGGCAGATGAAAACCAAGTGGCCTGAGTAAAGGAATATCTACTGCTACCAAATTAAATGATGCTGTGTTGGTGGAAGGAGATGTACTGGGAACAATATTTATTCCTGGAAACCCATGACAGGCTCAGGAGAAGAGAGTGTGAATGGGGAGAAGAGGGTGTAAATGGAGACCAGCATGAGTCTGCCTCTTCTGCATGATCGACTTTCATAACATCTGGGTTTGAGCCCTCAGATCATTTTGGTATCAATGTTTTCTGCTGGAATTTGAAAATATGACGTAGATGAGGACGTGATTCAGCCCCCGGCTGGTGCTGCCTGTGGCGTTTGATTGTGTATTCAAGTGCAGATAAAACTATAAATGTTTGAGTGAGATTTCGGTACGCAGAAAAACAAGAGCATAATAATGAGAACAGCAGGCGTAAAAGGCCTGAATGAGCAGAATGCAGAGATGTTTTTAGACAAGCTCCACAGCAACAGCAGTTCATTTGATTGCACTTGAGAGAATGAGACCTCAGCCTGCAATACGAGGGCAATTCTGTTGTCCTGGCATACACGGGAATTTGGATGTTTATGGTAAAGAAGATTATTTTGCCCCTTTGCTTTGCTTCTAGCCCTCAAGCAGATGTTCCCATTTTGTGATGAAAGAGGAGAATAAAACTCGGGGAAGGTCACATGTGGTGAAGCCTAGTTTACACACACAGACATGTGCCCACACAGTCTTACACACAGCTGGCATGGGTTTGTGTCCACACACATAGACTTATACATGGTCTGCCTAGAGGTTGGATGCAGCTACCTAGGTACCACTTAATTTTATCAACCAATTAGTAGTGACCAATTCAGTCCCAAGGGGCTCATTTATTTTTCCCATTTAAATGACTATTTGTTTCTTCTTTGTCTGAAGACACAGAGTTTAAAATGTGAGCATTACTCAGGAAGGGAAATCTGGAAGCAATTCCTAGTTTTCAGATTCCATTTTGTGAGTGACAAGAAGTTGCCCTCAGCTCAGGGGACATCACAAGGTACATTTTGCCAGTGGTGCCCCTACCCCTGTTGCAGGATCTGGATTGGGACTGGCTGGACAGTGCCACAGATGAGTCTGCATTTCAGGACTGTCAGAGTCTCTTGTTAATCCATCTGGTGTGTGGCCAGCAACAGAAGTCACCAAGAGGCTGTGGAGTCTCAATTCTTGGAGATATTCAAAAGCCCACTGGACATGGTCCTGAGCAATCTGCTCTACCTGACCCTGCTTGAGCAGGGAGGATGGTCTAGATGACCCCCAGAGGTCACTTCCAACCTCAACCATTCTGTGATTCTGTGATTTTGTGAATACTTGACAGTTGTACGAAGTTGTGCAAGGTGTTATTCAACCGTCAATTTGTTTATACACAAATATGCCTGGAGAAATTCCTCTCTCTGTTTCACAGGCAAAAGCAGGGCTTTTAAAGCCCTGTCATGACTTTGTTAGGGCTCTGCTAAAAGACCTGCTGGTGTTAAGTTTTGGAAAAAGCTGCATTTGTATCTCTCTACCTCTATCTTGTTAACTAAGGTTGGTGCAGAGAGTATATGCCCTCTGTCCACATCCAACCCTACTGCTCCGTGACCCTCCAACCCCATTTGTATCAAGATGCAGTGCATGGTCCCAACCTGGTTAGTTGTGGATCTTAGACCTCACTATGGGGACTTTTTCTGTCCATGAGGACAGCCACATGACCCCACACCAAGCCATGTGGGTGCGTGCTTCATGTGGAGCAGTGGCATCAATCCCCAGCTCCAAGTTGGGGGCTTATCATTTTGGCCCAACTTGCTGTTCTTTGGGGTAGATGAGCAGGCCATTATGTGGTATCATTGCAATTCAAAATGTCCACAGTACCAAGCGAGAGGAACATGGTGAGGCACCAGCTCCATGCCATTTGGTGTGACCCGTCTTTGTTTTGCTCTGATTCCTTCTATCTGCCTCTGGTACTCTTCCTTATTTGTGATGGAAGGAAGACCATGTTAGTGGGTACTTTACATTCACTGCAGTGGCCCTAGTCTCTTTTCCCTCCAACACGAGTCACACAGCAGAAGAAAGGGTAGAAGATGCTGCCCAGTGCTGCTGGAGAGGATCTTAGACCTGGACCCCCACCTCTTGCCCTGGGAACAGACAAGAAAGGGGTGGTGGAACAGGGAGGTGATGGGAGTTTCTGCCTTGGGCACCCTGAGCCGCATGTCAGGGAGGTCAAGAATGGGGAAAGAGAGTCAGAGACACTACATGTTTGAAAGTGTCTCTAGGGTGGTTTCTTCTCCTGACAGATTTTATCAGAGAATGACTTCTGCTAGTTCTGAATCCTCAATTTTCTCACCTGAAGGTGCCCCTATTTGAACTGAAACTAAATCTCTAAGTTTTAAGTGAATTATACAATCTCCTATCTAACAGGTCATTCATGACTTTCTGAGGTAGGATTAAGAACTCTTGTGCTAAGATTTACCCTTGTTTGTTGATAACAGTAGCTTACTCAGCTTTCTGTCACAATCACCCATGATTTCTCTATATGTAATCTGTGTTACACTGTTATTTACCTACTCCCAATTTCATGTGTTGAGGTCATTCAGAGTAGCTCTTTCTGAACTGTTGTTGGCAGAGCCTGGCTTCCTTAGGATAGTTTTTTCCCCAGCATATGGGGTAGGTACCACACCAGTTATATGGAAGTGTTTCCCAAGGATTGTTCCTTGGCGCACCATTGACCAGACCAGCCTGCAAACTCTGCAATCCTCTGATTCCCACTGATGCTGCAGTGGCATCTTTCTAGGCAGGAGACCCAACCTAAGCTATTTCTGAGAAACATTTTGTCATTTGATATGTTAACTAGTAAGGTAAGAAGTTATCAGGCTGTGGACTCTGCAGCATCTGACAGCAAATGTGAGGTAACTTACTCCTCTTTCTTCAAGGAGCACATTTACCTTGAATGAACTCAGCTTTTTGATAGGGTGCTTCAGGCACATCCATAAAGTCACCAGAGATCAAATGATGAAGACTACATGTTTCATGTGACAAGACACTTTCTCCCCTTTCCATTCCTTCAACTTTCTTGAAGCCCACAAGAAACACAGTACTGGGAACAGAACCCAAAAAATGTATTTTGTCTTGTATCACTTCTTTGTTCTCTTAAGCCTTAATGCTCTTTTCTTCCCCTCTCCTGGAGAGGCAACATAAGTGATGCAACTGGCTTTAGCAGACAGACACAAGGGACCGTGTGACCAGAGGCATGATTAATATGGAGCAAGAACCCTGCTGCTCCAAGGCACTCCATGGATTGTGTTGAGCGGGATTGAGGAAAATGCCTGACAAACACATGCTGGGAAAAAGCTCTTCTTGGGTTCCCAGCACAGAAAAAATCCTGGGTCAACTAGGGTCACAGGCTGTGTGTGTTTTAACATACCATCTCTTCAGTATGTCAGAAAGTTTAGTGGATTTGCTTCATAACTGGAGACAACAGCAAGTAATTAAAATCCTGATGATCCTGCAGCATTCTTGCAAGGAAAATAACTTTAGTGGGGATATACCACTCTTACAGTGCAGTCTGAATAAAGCATCAGGAGTTTGCTTTTAATTTCCATGCGGACAGGAATGAGGCCAAACTGAAAGAAAGTTTCCTGCCAGTGCCGATAGGCCAGTTTCTCAGTCCTTTGGAGACACTGGAAGGATTCATGTTGATCCAATATGGCTACAGAGCAGAGCTCAAAATTACAGTGTTTCTGAGCTTGCAAGATCCTCTGGAGAGATTTCTGTGTCTTTTACATGCTTCTCATTGGAAAATGCTGTTTTATCCTTAGGATCAAATGCCCACTAAGGTCAGCTCAGTAGGGCTGCTGTGACCTGTGCTGGCTGAGGATTTGCATCTCAGTAGGTACACGGTAAGGCTTGATATCAAGGAGACGTGGAAGTTCAGCCTTGCTTGTGCTGGGGAGCGCTCCAGATGAGCAGAGACAGAGCATACTGCTGCACAGAGCCTGGATCACTCACTGGCATTAACCAATGGCTCTCCAACCTCTCCATTCTTCACTCTGGTCCCTTGGTTTGATTTAAATCAAAGAATAATGACCTGGTTTTATTCAGATTTTTAAATCAGCCAAACCACCCTCATGTAAAAACAGGGAAGTGGAGGCAGAGAGGGAGAAGTGGGGTGGTCCTGCAAGGAAAGGCAGAAGCTGCAGCAGACTCAGGCTTCTGGAAGGTATCCCAATGCCACTAAACTTGTTTTAACATCAGAAAGAAATCTAACCAAATTGCAAAGGCTTCAGAGGGTGTCTACACAGAATATTTGCTGGTTTAACTGTATTGCTTTAAGAGGCAAATCAGTTTACACTCCCAGAGCTTTTTGTATCAGCCAGCTCTGCAATAAGTTAACTCCCAGAGTATGAACGAGGCTGTTCTTCCTTGTGAAGAAAGACTTTGTTTGTGAAAAGAGGCAAGGAGCTTCATTTAGGAGCCCCCAGAGGAAAGCAAATGAATTAATTTGGGGTCTGCTGTTAGAAGGGTGTATCTGACACAGCAGGAAACCCTGAAGGGACTCCCCCTTGCAGGAATGCCAGATAGCTTGTGTGTCTGGTGGGGGAGAGCTGCCCAGCACGAGGATTGGGATGGGCTGAGCATCCCTCATCTTCCCTCCTACTTATCTGGACAATGAATGGACTTCATAATCTATAGGAGCCCTACTGTTCTGCTTACCTGATGAGCAAAATTGGCCGATGGATTGAAAAGTTATCAGTGAGGGCTGATGGACAGATAGACAGGCAGACAGACAATTGCAAAGGCCACAAAAAATTAATACAAGCTGCAAATTTCCCTAGTGTATGGGTTATGCATGTATGGTACCAGCAAGGAAATGCCTAGCCTTGATTTGCTATTGATTGGATCAGGAATGCCCTCACAGATGATAGAGCTACAAGATAGCTGAATAGCAGCGAGTCATAAATTCAATTCCTGCAAACTGCTGATAGTTTGCTTTCCCAAGGGCAAGTAGGAAGTGCCAGCCATGGCCCTACAGAGCACCGGAGAAAAAAGCAGGACCCAAACCTCAGTCCCTTCTCTTTCTACTCACTGCCGTTCCCTGACAGCAGCAGCAGCTCCCTACTCACATAGCACTTTCCTGTCTCCTGATTTTGGCTCCAAGCCCAGATGACAGCAGCAAACCCAGCAGGGTGTCATGAAAGTCTTGTTTCAGGTGTCTCAAAGCTCTGGGATCCCCTATGAGCAGTGACAGAGAACAGCCCTGAGCAAAATTAACTCTTTCTGGCAGACACCTAGGTGTCTTGCTTTGATTTTTAAGAATTTGATGTGTTACCTTTCTCTTCTGATTAAAACGATTAACATCTACATAAACCAAAATGTCTTGGTTTGGTCAAATAAAACATTTCATTTAATTGCATACACTTCTTTTTTTTTTTTTTTTGATGCTTGATTCCCTGAAAAAAGTTGAAGAAAAGTATAACGGACTCTGTAATCTCCAAATACTGCTACCTCTGACACCTGGGATATGAAACTATATTTTTTTGCCTTTTGAACTCAGCAGGAAAGTGTTTTCTTTCAAGGGACTGTGTTAAAGGGGAAATTCTAGTAGAATCTGTAGTTTGAAATTCATCATTGAAATTTTACCAATGCACATATTGTGGATATTATTTGGAGCAACATTGTGAAAGTATTACAGAAGTATATGCTTGATCTGTTCTTAAAATCCTCTCTTCCTATCTGCTTATGGCACCACCAGAGACAGGTTATTGGATTGGATGGGCCCCGGGTCTGACCCAGAATTTTCACCTATTCTTAGGAGGGTTCAGCATTGTTGGTTTATAATGCAGGGTGATACACTGAGTGGATCCATTGTGCTAATATGCTATTCCTATATTTATTTAACACATTTTTATTTAACAAATGATTTTGCTGACATAAAAATTGCACCTATTTAGTATAAGAGCTAAAGTCACATTTTGATTAAAAAAATCTATTTATTATGACTGAAGGACACAAAAAGCACTGTGAACTACTAGTTCCCTTAAACTTTCTGCTCCGATTTCTGTTACGATTTTTACCAGAAACTTCTGAGCTGGTAACAAGTATGGGAATAAGGCAGTGGATTTTTGCCTTTCTGATAGACATACTTCTTTTAAAACAAAATTTAATTAATTTTCTCTCTCTTTCTCTCCTCTCCTCCATTTTTTTAAATGTTATCACTGCTTTTACAATAGGTTTTATATTTACATGGCAAAAAAATATTGTCCAAAGCCCCATGAAAAATACAACTGTGACATTCCAGAAGATAGAAACTCAGGAGGAAGGTTTTAAAAGCTCTAGAGGAGAAGAAAAGAAGGAGATCTTTTAATAATTTTAAAACAACTCAGACTGCATTCAAGATTAAACAGAGATACAGGCAAGGGACTGAGCATGAAAAGTGACATTTCTTTCTGACCAAGGGCAGAAAACAGTGTCAAAAAATGTGTTGAACACAAATGTGTGCTATCAGAATTTTTTAAAAATCATGGAAATTAGTTTAAGCACTTTTAATAGATAGTTTTTAAATATTCCACATTGCTTTTGAGCTTTTCTTTGGTTTTTTGTTTCCTATATATATACATTAACCAAACCTTTCAGATGAAAAATTTCTTTCCAATTGAAAAAAGGGATTTGTTTTGTTCTGCTTGAAAATGTATTGATAGGGGATGCTCCAAACTTCTCAAAATGTTTTTGAAAACCTTCTGAGACAAGAAATTTATCCAAACAACTCTTTTCTGAAATGCATACTCTCTCTCTCTCTGTGCACACACAATCTTAAAAAATCAACAAAACTTTGGTGCATAAATTCTCATTTGGCTCTAATGTTGGTCATTATGCATTCAATTTTTAATTGCTTTTCAGTGACCAACACATGTTGCTTCTTCATAAATGTGACCCTTTCGAACGAAGCTGCTCCTCTTGTCGGGGCTGGGATGACCTCAAGTGAACAAATGGAGTAGTGACCCTCCTGAGAAGAGATGGTCTGGACCTATGGGGTATTTTGCACCTGCTGCTGGATGCAGACCTGACGCTACCTTGGAAAACACCTAGAAGGGGGATACTAAGGAAATTATTCCTGGCTAGGCTGCTTGTATTGTGGGAGAGACCTGGAAACTGCAGTTGGTAAGTGGTCTGATCACTGCAGTACAAAGAAGATAATCTCCATCCTTCATGCCTAGCCCCCAGAACAGTCCTTGCATTGGAAAAGAATGAATAAGGAGAAAAAAATGTGCTGTAAGACAGGCATCCTACCCAGACACCCACCAGCACCTACTAATGCCAGCAACACCTCTGCACAGGCTGAAGAAACTGGAGGGCATGCTCATTTCTTGATTCAACTCCATACTTAGTAGAGGAGGACTCAACAAGATCTCATTTTTTACTATGGGGAAAGTTCATCAGCTACCCTGGAACAATTCATTTGTATTTGTCAGCATTGCTATTGGCATGGAAATGGAAGGTCTAACCTTGTATTAAGCTGTCAACACCGTGAAATGACTGCTCCATCTTTCCTATGACTCAGTGTCTGCAAGACAAGAATTCCATGTTCTCCAGCAATAACACATTACAGTGTTGTCATACCAGCAGATACCAGCCCCTAATCTCTTGTGTACAAAAGTCCACTCTCCTATAACTATAGTACTCCCAGGCAGATGGCCCTGTGTTTCAGTGGTACAGGGCTTGCATGAGTGGGGAGTCTATCAAAGGGCTTTATCTCAGCCCTTGCTCTTCCCTGTAGACTTCTTCCCCTTTGATGTTCTGTAACTCATTTCTGCTCCTCTTGTTGCTGTTCTGCTCCTAGTTCACCCTCTCTTTCTTCTATCCAAACAGTAACCCTGCCTTTGTGCTTTCTGAACATTAACTCCACCCTTTAAAAGGGTGCAGGCTGTCCGAAGGGTGGAAGGTGTGGTATGTTGCATCCTTATGGTGAGTGTTTCAGCAGAAAAAGAGCTCTCTGCAAAGCTGGGGCATGGGCGTATAGAAGCCATCCAGGAAGCACCACCACCTTCCCAGGGGTGGGCAGCTGGAAGGAGCCCAGCAGCAGTGAGCTGGAAAGGCTTTGCTCATCCTTCTGCTACACAGTGAGCAGAGCAGAAAGAGAGATAAGGGAAGCTCTCCAGAAAAGCTGCTGCTGAGGAGTGAGTCACCTGCCCAAGCACTAGCAACAGCCTCTCCCAACCCAGTTTGTCTGCTGGCATCACAGAAAGACCAGCAAGCCCCCACGCCTGCAGTGCCTTAAGCAAAAGAGTAAGTGAGGGACCCCTGCAGGTCTTGCAGCATAGAGCTGCTGGTTTCACCTCCATGATGGCAAGAACATCCTGCCAATGTGCCTTCATCATGCCTGAGTCAGCTCTAATTCCTGCCCTCAGGAAGAAAGCAAACTGGCTTGAGACATGTTTCCCCAAGGATTGTCTACCTTTGGTACTCTCTCTTCATCCAGCATCTTACTAATGCCTGCAATAACCACCTTATAATATTGTTTTGTTGCTGCAGGCTTGCTCCCTGAATGTCCTATTGCCATATTAAGAGAAAGGAGCAGGATGGAACAGAGCTGCAGCAATTCTTACATTGGTGTGCTGGGATAATTTTATTTTTGATTCATGGGGGCCCCCAGTCAGAATATTTGCTGCTTTGATGACAACTGGTGGAAGGAAGAGGCCATCCCAAAGGTCTCTTCTCCCTTTAACAAACTGGTCCACAGGGGTAGGGCTCTTCCTCAGTGGAAACCCATTAGCATGCAAACATAAGTTCTGATTGTCCAACAGGGAGAGCACAGATTACTAATAAGGATCCTTCTTAGTGGCTCTGAGGGGTCATCAACAACCTGGCCAAGTTTTTTAATATCAAATTATTCCAGAGTGTACGAACAAGAACTGAAGCCTGCTTCTTTTATATTTTCCCCTCCTTCGTTCTGTTGCAGACATACAGCAAATATCTCGCTCTGTGCGATTTAATTGGCATTGCTGTGTCTGCCAAAAGTAATGAAAAATTAAAATCAAAAGCTCCCCTCTCCAGCCAGTTGGCTTGTCTAGCAGCAGACAGGTCAAGCCTGAACAGTGGCTGGTGCGGACGCCAGGTCCCTGTCAACTGAAGGGCGGTGTATTTGTGTGCGTGTCCCTGTCTGCCCACCCTGCACCAAGCAGGACCGCTGCAGAGAGGCAGGGAATGCACAAACACATTCTCTGCAGGAGGATGCAACCAATATGTCACACTCTTTCTGTGAAGGGGTATAAAAGCCTCATCAGGATGCCCTGGTTGAACAGAGGACTCGTTCTGTGAAATGCAAACCTCAGGATTCAGAGCAGGCGCCCTTTGATTTGAAAGGACTTTGCTTCTTGCTCTCCAGTCCCTTCCCTTTAAGTTACTGGGAGCAGAGTATGTTACCCTGGGCATCTGGCAGGATGACAGCCGTCACAGAGAAAATCCCTTTCACATCTAAGTCCCTTTAGTTTGGCCACCTCATGTCCAGGACTACTCCATCACATACAGGCAGGCAGAGGAATCCTATAAGCCTGCCTTTGCTTTTCCTGCAAAAGCCCGTTGAAAACCCTTCATGCCTGTTAAATACAGGATGCCACTTTTTGTGGTAGGGATCAGCATGCCACACTACTACAGCATGAGTTGCCATCCATCAGCTGAGCTGCTGACAGTACACGAGTCAGTGCCCTCTGCTTGCCCCAGCTTGCAATAACGAGGGCACACGGACAACAGCCTGCATCGCACCTCAGCCTGGGGCAGGCTAGGAACCAGTGTGCTTTGGGATCTGACAGCTCAAGGCCACATATCTTGAGTGTACTTGTGCCAGGGTTTTCCCAAGAGCTCAGCCAGCTAGGGACAGAGGGAGGGTGCAGGCAATGCCAGACTGTTGTTAAAACCTGCCTCCTAGGCGGGTCCCTGACTAAAAGTTGCGTAGTGGAAAAGACCTGGTCTGCCCCTGGGGACCTAGTCTTCAGAACTTGCTCAGAGAAATTTCAACCATGTGGTGAGGGGAGATGAGGAGCAACAGACTCATCTCATTCATGCAGCTGTAGTTTTACACAAAAGGATATGGGAGAGGATGTGCCATGTCCAGAGGTGGTAGCAAGTGAGCAAGGTGAAACTCTGGATGCAGATATGACCTGGGTAGATGCTTAAGCATCTTCCACAATGCAACAGTGGAGCTACAAAAGGAGGGCTGCGCTAGTGAGGCAAGAAGCCTGTCCTGGTCTGATAACTCTGTTGCATTTGTCCAACAGATTTCAGCAGGAAGTCATTCACATGGGGAGGAGTTTCATAATTATTTCAGAGCTTGCTCACTCTTCTCTCCTCCTCCCCCTTCTCTCTCTCTCTTTCATCTTTCTGCCCCACTGGGCTAATACATGCTTCATGATTGAAATACATCCTTTCTGAAAATATTCCTCTAAAATATTCATGAACAACTGTTTTCATTATTTGCTCAGTGCTAAATGACTTCATGATAGCTATGCAGCCAGAGGTCTAAAGCAACCGCCTGCCGTGGTGACCAGTGCTCCCCCACTGTCTCCTTCTGCTCCATCTCTGTCTCTCTCTCACTTTTTCTAAGCTGTAAGCCCTTGAGGACAGACTCATGCATTTTTCTTACAATTTCCAAGGTGTTAGCTTTGATTTGTAGAGTACCTAGCACAATAGGGATCCTTGTCCTGGACAAGTGCTGGTGGCAGTAAAAAAGATACTGACATTATCAAGACCATGCTAGCAACATTAAGGTAATTGTCCACACTTTTCTCTCCCACTAGAAAACAGCACAAGGCCAGGCTCTAACCTTTTTGGAACAGGATACAAATGTTATTACAGGGTACGCTCAATTCAGAGACAAGGTTCTCACAGTAGCAAGGATGCTAAACACAATAACACTGAGTATCAGAGTGCTTATATTTCTGTCTCCCACTACAGAAAAGCTGTCTACTGATGGAGGAAATATTTCTTTCTTGTACAATTATAGGTAGAGCTATTCCTGCTCAGTGGAGTTACCGTGTGGTTCCTCATGCAAACAGCAGCACCATATGCAAAACTTTCAGAGACGGTGAATCACTCTCACAGGGCACACCTCCACCACTCCTGATGGGAGTAAGTGCTGCTCTGCATGACTTTGTCCCTGTCTCCCCCAGCAAATGTCTCCATGACATTTCAGATCTCCAGCTGAGACAGATTTAAGATGCGGTCTGTGGTGTCTGCATGCCAGAAGGTGAACAGCAGTTGAGAGAAGTATCCACTTGAAGGAACCCTTTCAGGGGATGTGAGCAAATATGTCAGACAGGCTGGTACTGGGCAGAAGGAGGGACTTCAAGTGTCTGGAGACATCTGGGATGATGGGGAAGGACTGGAGTGCCAGAAAATGGGAGGTTTTGAAGCCAGGCCTCCTGACATCTCTGGAAGGTGGTGTGGAACAGCCACAACTGTCTGTGATTTTGGCAGCCTTGGGCAGCAGGACAGATTGCTAGTGGTGCGCACACCACTAGACGTGCCTTGGTCTGTGCTGAACTCTGGAGTGGGTTTGATGTGGCCCCTACCTTTCCACTGTGCTGCCTCCCTCTTGGGCAGGACTGCAGATTGAAACTTCCCTTCTGCAGTTCAGTATCAGGTAACATGGCAAAGAGCCCTGGGCAGGGGAAAGGGGATGTTGCAGAGGCTGGTGACAGCAACCTTCAGAGAAAAATATTCTGTATAGCTGTCTCTTCAGTGCCTAACACAAGGGGGTCCTAAGCCCAGAAGTGAGATATCAGTGAGGTCAGGTCCCTACTGCCTGCAGATGACTTTCATGTGCCTATACTTGGCCCAGGTACACAAGGATGATGAGGGGCCACCAGTTCATTTGATTGGAAATGAAAAATCACAGTCAAGCAGGGGCTGCCGTGCTCAACCCTGAGAAGGAAGATATGTGTCTGCGAACATGGTTTCCCTGCACAGTGCAGGAGGAGCTGGGTAAAGGAGCACAGCGTTGTGCTTTGGGGCACATCTTTGCAAGGAAGGGAACTTGGTCTCTCTCCCAGTGCTGTGTCCTGACTCAGACCCACCAAAATTCCTCGCTCAAGTTCTGTGGTGCTTTTAACTCCAGCTAGCTGCTGAAGCTGCCGAACTATCCATGGGAGGCTGCTAACAACATTTCTATTGTTTCGTCTCCTGAGAAGGCCCAGGGGTAAAATATGTTCCCCTGGTGGGAAAGACACACCTGGAGGTTCACCTTAGTGGAGTAGAAAGGACTGGAGGAAGTGCTCTCCAGGCTCCTGGGAATGCAGACAGGAGACTCAGCCCCAGACAAGGCCAGGGATGTAGCAATGGGCATGAGTAATCAAGGTTCATACAATAATGTCTTCTGCTGGATGAAAAACTGAATGAGATATTGGGTGTTCAGGATCTTCATGGGGAATGAGAGAACATGTACATGGTTTTGTGGATCAGCCAGGCAGCAAAGCTGTTCACTTCGTGATGGGTGATGAACAGGGCACTTTTAACCCCACATATGTAGCAAAGCAGGGAAGCTGCTTTCTGGCACATCTAGGTGGGCACTTCTCTGGCCATCACCACTTTTGGGCTGGACGGTGTGTAAACTGTGAACCAGCTGAGACACAGGCAGTGACATGGCTTCACAGAAAGAAAAACATCAATACTGGAAATAGAAGAAGCTGTGTCATGAGGCTAGAATGAGTCCTTTTTCAAATGAGCCCTTCACTAGGGAGAAAGAGTGGTTTTATTATTTGCAAGCAAAGCACTAGGTCACGACAGCAATCTGGAGTGTGTTTCAGTTGCCACCGCTGCTGTTGGAGCAATTAGGCTAAGTCACTTCAGTCTGCTTAAAACTCATCTTGCTTTCTCTTTAACTTCATGTGAGAGAGAACTAAGGTTCTGGCCCTTGCCCACAGTAAGGAAAGTAATGAAAGGGATGTCTACAGCAATTTGAGGCTACCTTACTCTCTCCTTTCAGATTCCCAGTGCTTTTGGAGAGCCTTAAATTATTTCCAGAGGAAAACACTGGCTTTCTGAAACACTGGAGTGCTAGTGCAAGGGCATATCTTCTCAGACAGTTATTTGCTTTGTTTCTCCCTCTCTCTTTGATCCCTAAAGGTTTTGATTTTGCAGAAATGCCATTGGGAGTGTAAAGCAAGGGAGCTGCGCTTATTTGAGTGGAACAAGACTGATTTACATTCATCGTTGTGTTGTCTCCCTGCCTTTCATGCAGCAGCATCTGACATTGTGGCCCTGCACATAAGCTGGATGGAGGGGTGTGAATTTACACCACCAGTCTCACAGCCATTTGAGGGATGGTTGCTCTTTGATACTTGCCAGCAACGGGGCTTGTGAAGTCTACTGACTGGCTCCAGGTGGGGTCCTGAGCTCAGGCCCTTTCCCCAAGATGGCCTGTTCAGTTCTGGCTTTTCTGGGGTCTGATCTGAACCTAGGTAAAATGGATGTGACACTTCGCAGTGACTTGAGAAACTTTGAACAGGTTCCTTAGAGAAGCCCTTTGGATCTGAATTCCTTTGTAGGTTTGTGCCCATTTTGGGGCCAGCTCTTTTGATATCTCCTAGCTTCGGTCTGGAAAATCACTGTTTAATCTGGCTGGGGTGGCAGAGAGGAGCTGGCTGAGTGTACATGATAATCCTCTTGAAGCTATCCATATGTGACTTCTTACAGTCTAGGATTATATGTCGATGAGAATGCCTTTGGTCTTCAGCTCTAATGCTAATTTCTTCCTTCTTCAGTTCAGCTGCTCCTTTCTAACACTGGATTTCCTACTTCAGCAACTGCAAAAGCAGACTGACTAAGTCAATTACAGACAAGAGTAGTGCTCAATTTTCCCCTTTCTACTAAAGAAGTGCTTTCCTTTCATAGTAGCAAGGGCAATGTGAAGCTTATCCATAATTGAGCCTTGCTGGAAAAGTTATTTCAACAGGATATCAACCTCTTCATGTCATAAGAATATTCACCTAGGGATAGCATTTCTCATGCCCAACTTCTTTCTTTACTTCCATTAACATTTTACTGTGATTTATTGTTGGTCTTGCAATTTCCAATAAAAAATCTGAAGTTTTCAATGCCTTGTCCAAAGAACAGAGATATTTGGGCTGGAGAGGGGGGACCTGACACGTTTGCATTAACACCTCCACCTACTGAGTCCCAGTGATCACTTTTTCTGTGATGTACAGGCAGATGAGGTGGGACATGCACATGGTGTTGCCAAGGATAGTAAGCAAAGTAGAGTGATGCCTACAGCAAAGCAAAAAAGCTGAAATGCATCTCATGAGACTATTATGTGCCACGAGATCCTGTTAGCACTTAGAAAACAAATATATATTTAAAAGGGAATGTAATAACTATAGAAAATTGGACATAGGCATTGCTGAAATTATTGAAATCCAAGCAAACAAGGATATGAAGACGTGTGTAAACCCAAAAGAGGTAGGTGAGAGTAGTGACCTTTATGGCCCGGGGTATGTGTTGTTCCCCCCCACCACCACCACCACTGGCATCCCTGTCCCTCTTGCACTAGGTACTCTGCAGAGCAAAGAGATTCTCCCTCCTTGAAGCACTTCCTATCAACAGCCATCAGTTTAGTTTTGCTGCAAGAAAGCCAGGAAGGAGTTCATGCCTGAAATTCCAAGGGCAGGAGCCATTTCACATTTGGAAGAAAGCCCTGGGGTTTTCCAGATCTGATGCAAAGATTGGTTTCTTTGGGATGTAAATGCAGGGGACCACTAGCACACCCAACATGGCCTAATGGCAGGTGAGAGGTGAACCAGGTTTAGTGAGAAAATTATAGAAGCTAATTTTCAAACAATGTGCACTGAAATGTGCCACTCTTGACCTTGAATAAAACATCTATATTTATATGCTCCTTCAGTGCAAGTCTACGTGATTGAAGTGAAACAGAGAAAACTTCTCTTATAAGACAAGAAGCTACCCTCTCAGTGCTGCCATCCTAAAGCTGAGTGGCAAAACATCGTTTTTCACATGTTGAAGGATGTGGAAAAAGCATCTGCACAATAGTTTACTGAAACATACTGAACAGCCAAAATATGGCGACTAATACCTGGCAATATTTAAATATACGTTGTTGTTTAACGCCAGCCAGCAGCTAAGCTGAATATTTGCAAAATCAGGACTTGTTTATGTGTTCTATTAACTGCCTGTTACCACCATTCTGTGGCTGGCTGAAAGACCATTTCTGCAGTTATGACATATAGACTGATCACCGTGGAGAAACACCAGTTTTAAAAGCAGCATTTTTTAAAAAAAAGAAGAGAGCTCATGATTAAAATTATGGTGAATGGATGGAATGTCAATAATTTATTTTCTCTTTTTTTTCAATTTTTACAAAATACGTGCATTTTTATAGTTGTGGCTTTCAAGGGTAGAAGGCATTTTTAATGAGTGCTGGGCTTCAAGTAGTAGAATAACAGCACCTCATAGAGTATTGAATTCAGGCCAGCTACACACAAGAGTAATGTTAGGAACATTCCTAGGTTTGCATCTTAATTAAGGGTCTGACTTTTTATACTTACTTGCATTACATTGAAATGAATAATGTATCTATGGAAAGAAGGAACAGTTTAGATCCCTCTAAAGAGCCTGTCTTCAAGTGAGGGGATGAGTGACATGTATCAGCAGTGTAAAACCAGCATCACTGTAAATATTGTGCAATAGCTTTAATAATACAGTTGATTAATAATACATATTGGTTTCCTTCTTGAAAAGGATATAGTTATTTAAGTTGCAACTGCTGATAAAATTATTCTAATTGCCTTATTAATTCCAGGCAAGTTCTCTTCTAGCTTGTAAAGGGCCAGAGCACAATACGTACTTTCCTTTACATGCTACAGGACCACAGGTGAGCAAGCAAGAAAGCTCTTGGAAGGGTTCCCCAGGGTCTAAGGATACACAATCTGCCAGCTTTCAACATTTCTGCTATTAAAAATAATGCTAAATTACCTCAGTAATAACATTTATTTTGCATGCCAGGTGCCACAAGATTGCTGAGGAATATAAGGGAAATGGCATTTTTGGAAGATGCATGCCCTCCTCCTCTCTCAGCAAGTCGGGCTTTTCATCAGCTTCTGAGAGCAGGGCTGTATGACGGCTACAAAGTCATGCTTCAGCAACACAGCCTACCCATGTGGAGCCAGCCTGAGCATCTAGGACATATGTCTGCAAACCAAAATCATGTGAAGGTCCTCCAAGGAAATTCAGGGATGTATGGGCTAGAAATCAAGGCTGATATCCTGGTGTGAGAAAGCAAAGTCTTTTTCAAGTTGTACTTTTGAAATCAGATGGACGAGTTAATGTGGATGGGTGGTAGTTACTGCATTGGATCATGGGCTTGAACCCAAAGATGTTTAAAACTTGTTGCCTTACAGGCATGTGAAGCTCTTTCTGCTGCATAGGGATACCTGTCTAGCTCTAAAGCAGAAAGGTGAGTGACTGAAGAGCAGCCTATTCATGACAATGTGGAAAATCTGTCAGACATCTCTTCATTGCCAGTCCCTGACTGGATCTCTGTTTATCTGCCTCCTTGTGCCAAACCTGGCTATCAGTCCTTGCAAGTAAAGGGTGGAAAGGAGAGGTTGGAAATCTTGCTGACAGACATCTGACTAAATTGTTGGTTGGCTTGTGCTGTTTACTCCACTCTTCTGGGACAAACAGGGACTGGAGCTGAGTCACTGGGAGGAGGAGAGCCACCAAGCAAGAGAAGTCAAGGACGTTCCCTGAAGACCAAGCCTGCATTTATATCAATCATTCAGGAGGTCAATGATACTTCCCTTTCACATGCAGATGGTTTGGATAGCATTGATATTTTCATTTTACATGTAGCTGCTTATCTGACAGTTGAACAGTGTCAAATGCGAAGAGGACAGAGGTGGGTAATTGCTTATGCCAGTCAAGATTTTAGTGAAGGAGAAAGAAAGTGAAAGAGAAGGAGGGAGAGAGAGATGTAAATCAGTTTATGAACTGATTGGGGAAGTACTCTGTAATTGCAAGAGACTGAAAAAAAAAAAAAAAAGCCCTGCTGCAATTAAGGACCCAGAGTGCAAGCAGCTATCTTTGGTGCTCCTTAACTTCTCTGGAATGTGAAATTTATTGTCATTTGTATGCTATATCCAAAAATCTCCTACCAGCAAATTCAACAGAATGGGAAGGTCATCATACCACACAGGGGACTGGCAAGAGTGCTTTGATCCAGAAAAGCAATGAGCACTTGGTCAACTCTGACTTCTATCCTGCCCTATGGCAACCTTCTCAAACCCATGGGAATGCCAGCACTGAGTCTGTCTCACCAGCACCACTGGCCAGTGGCAGGGGTGTTATCCTCTCCTTGCCTTGCTCCTCCTTCATTGATGTATCTGAAGGCAGAGGAAAGAAAAGCAGTCAGATGTGCAACTGAGTAAGAGCACACAGACAAGCAGAGGGAACTACCCTTTGAGCAGCAAGAGACTCAGGCACCATTAAACAAGGGCAACAGCAGCCAGAAACCCAATAGTCTGCACCTGTAATAGCATTAGAAAATCCTTGATTTTCTTGAAACTTGACTGTTCATACTTTTAGATAGTTAGAAAAGTCCTTGGCATGGTTTTGGTTGTGCCAGATATCAGTGTCACAGATGATGCCTCTGCATGGTGAAGGAGTTAGAGCAGAGCAGAACAATTCCCAATGATCACCTTTGATGTGATGACCCTGATAGAAGGTAAGAGAGCAGAATGGGCATAAACCATTCCTGCCCACAGACTTCAAGGCCAGAGAACAGCCCTTGGCACATTCAATTTATTAGCAAGGATGTAGTCAACGTGTTCTAATCCACTGGTTCCCACTTCACTGGACCATGGACCACCACCCATCCTCAGAGTTTCTGGGAAAGTGCCATGCCAGACTCAACAACTTGGTCATCACTAGTCTCATGGGCAGAGTGATCTGGGATATCCAGGACATAGCCTGCATGCCAGGTTCTGCAACCATGTCACAGTTTTAAGTGTGGATAACTCCCTTCAGCTCTTCCTGTGCTTGACTCTTGAGACTGGGCCATATCCAACCCTTGCTTGAATTAATTGCAAGGGGACATCTTGGGTGCATAGAACCTATGTGCACTTGGACACACGCATACACATACATATATCTGATGTAAATAAAATCACTGTAAATCAGATGCCAGCTTTGAAAAGAGTTCAAAATCCCTTGGATCAAGTTTTGAGTGAGGATCATTCTTGTTTTTAGGGAAGAAATTACAGCTTTCCTGCCATTGTCAGCTGATCTCTGTGCCGAGCGGGGGTGGCATTCGTGTTTTGCAAATGGGCCTGGGCTATTTGCATGGAGCTGCAGTTTTTCTCAGTGTTGTTAAGCTTCCTTTGAAACTTTCTGAAACAGTTTTTTTACACCCGCCCACACAGAGAATGACACACTCCCAGGGCTGTTTGGGGAACTTAGCAACACACTTCTGATGGGAAGCCACATAGGCAGCAGCAGCCAGATCTGAGACACCAGCTCTTCCCCCCACCTTCCCTTAGATAACTGCAAGGACACTAATGCACCTTGTCAGGCATCTTGCCTCAAAGAACAGGATCTATCTGTTGCATCAGTCATGTTAGAGTGCACTGCACAGAGGGCGGGGAAAGCACAATCTCAGATCACACAGCAGAACCAAGAAAAGTCTTGGGTCCCATAGTCCCAGCCTTGAGCTAGAGTGGCCTGCTCTTGTTTTGGTTGGTGTTTCAGCATAAATGGGTGGAAATGGCAGCTCCTTAGAGCAAGAATACTTGGTGATGAGGCACAGCTGCATCTGGGACAGGATACAAATGTGGTAAAGCACCAGCCTAAACTGCACTGGAGTCTGGCCATGTCTTCAGTGCGCTATGCTACCTCTGCTTGCGGCAGAGGCATGTGGAGGGTTTCTCAAGCTCCTTCCATGCACACAGAGATCAGGACAGGCTTCTGCATGAGGGGAAGGGAGGTAGAGGGCCGGTGTGAGTCAAGTCTTTCAAGAGGTCTGGCAAAGTGTGACTCAAAAAAACTAAGATCCCCTATGGGCTTAAGGAACATTGGCAGCCACATACAGGGGAGGTCCCTATCATGGTCCATGCTAAGGGAAAGCAGTAGATGAGTCCTTGTGGGATAACAGAAAACCTACAAGAGTTTTGGGGAGGAGAGAGGCAGGAGAGGCAGGCAGACTTTGCAGGTGCACCAACCATGACAAACCTTGCTCTTTCCCCAGGCCCTCTCCTCAGGATGTCTCCTCCGGCATCCCCTCACCCAGTCTGCACAGCTGGTGGAGTGAGTCCTGCCTCTTTGAAACAGCAGTCTCCCAGAGACCTCTGCCAGTGCTCCCCCCAGTTCCCCAGTGGTACAACAGAGATGTGCCATCTGTGGGGCAGACCTGAGGTGGCCCAAGGACAGGACACCTCCAGGCAAGTTTGATTCTGTGGTTCCATCTTACAAAACAAACCCCAAATGGTTTTCAGGTTGCTTTTTTGGTACCTGAGAACCCAAGTGAGCCTTGAATGTAGTGCTCTCATTTCATATGCTTTGATCTGAATCCTTGGAAATGTCATCTCTAATGCTGCCAGGCTTGGAGGAGAGACTGCTCTTTGAGATACAAAAAAGCTCGAGATTGCTGCTAACTCCATCAGCAATAGTGCTGTCCCTCAGCAAGTCTGAACTAAGAAAAACTAAGAGCTTGCATGACATGAAAGAACAGACACAAGTGAGGCAAGGCTCCCCTACATCTGGTCTCTAGCAGTGGGAAACAAGTGAGGCCCTGGGATGTGTAAAAGGGCAGGGCAAGGACATCATGCTATTTTCCTTAAACAGTCCTCTACTCTTCAAGGAATGTTGCCATGGAACAGGAGTGACTTAGAGATCTCAGATCCCTTTGTTTGTTTTGTTCCCTTATTTATTTCTTTTTGCAATGAAGATCTCAGCAGAAACATCAGCCTGGCTAATATAGACACTGACAGATCTTAAATATTAATAAATTTATCTGCCTTCTCTCATTTGAAGCAATGTTCCAGATAGGGATGCTGTGAAAGCAGCTGTTTGCTTACATGTTCTGGTTGAAGAGGACGTGCATGTCAAAAGGGGGATGTGCAGAATGCAGAATTTGCAAAAGAGGGTGATGAAAATAGCTGTGACTGCTAGTGGAGTAAATGTGCTCCTGTTTTAAGTGGATAAGTTGCAAGGGAGGAAATAGCTGTCAGCTGGCATAGATATATATCCCCAACAGCCCACAAAAACAGACCCCTGAGGGGGAATTCGTCATAGCCCTTTCTTCACCAGTAAACTTGCAAGGCAGAAGCTTAGATTTACAGAAGCAAACAGCAGGGCCTGGCTGGGAATTTTCTCTCAATGTGCTTCATGTTTGTTTGCCTGTATATGGAATTTGACAGAATAGGACTGCTCTCTGTGAAGATTTTCCTGGGGATGTGTAAAAAAGTGCCGAGAAAAGGAAAACACTTCCGTTCCAATACTCTGCTGCAGTGCTGCTCCAAGGCAGCTGCAGTTTGCCTGCCAAATGTCTCCCTCCCATCTGAGGACCAGTGTCGCCACTGGGACTGCCTCTCCACCATGATGCACCACAGCCAGGAAGCCCCAGGATACTCCTGCAGGGAGTCCTGTCAACACTCAGGAACATGAATGTAAAGCAGGGGAGTAATTCTGTGTGGAGACATGTAGCCTTTTAGCTGCAAACCTGAGTTTTCTTTTGTTTTGCTTTGCCTAGTACATTCTCACTGAAGCATTTTTTCTTGTTGTTGAACTCTTTTTTGCAGGGAGCTAAAGAAAAAGAAAAAACTCTGCTTTTAGATGAACTGTCAAACCCTTTTTGATGGCTGTAAATATATCATCACAGTCTGCTGGTATGAATTGATAACTATTCCTAGTCATTCAGTATGGGTTTACTGAATATTAATAAACTTACATGACAAACAATTTTCCTCCTGCTGGAGGAAATTACCTTTTATTTTCAGAGTAAAGGGGGTTAATACAATAAAGCACCAAGTAAGTAAATGTTACTCCAAAAATACAGTCTTGAACTCAGCAATCCTGCAAAAGCAGTTAGCTCACCACCTAGGAAAGCCACCAAAATAGCACATTATATACAGTTTCCATATGATATCAGACCAAGCAAATCTGAGCAAGTTACAAATGTGACAGAGCTCGCTTGTCAATTTGGTGAGATCACCTTCACCGATCAAAGGACACAAAAACTGCAGGAAGAAGTGAGGCATAGAGTACCATGCAAAGATGAACACTATACCCAAAAGCAAGGGAATTGAACAAAGTCTGACTGTGTAGATGACACAAAAAGCAGCTCACAGATAACAAGAATAATTCAGAAGAAACCAGCCCAGAGTCCTGACCTGTCCCATTACTCAGAAACAGGGTATAGAACTTAACTTGAAAACTAAACCCTAGAGTCTTAAATACCCTTTTTTATGGCAAATGGAAAACTGTCACCTGGTAAGGCAGAGTGTCCAGATCTGCAAATTGATTTTTAATCATCAGACCACCTCTTTCCCATCTCTTCATGAAAAGCATTGAAAGTTCAGAACTGGAATTTCATCCCAAGGCAAACTTTTGAACTCTGGAAAGACCTCTCAGGAGAGAAAATTATTTTTTTGCTCCAGTTGATGGAGAAACTAATAATGGGAGGAAACAGGCACCCTGTCTTTACTGCAGGTTCTACCCTGGTCCTTAAAGAAATGAGCTATTTTTCAGTCCCATCCACCTGCCCCTGTGGCTTGAAAGAGTGCTGGCATTACGCTTTCTAACAAAGTTGAGTGGTAATCTACAGGAGAGCAAGTAGTCACCCACTCCCAAATTTGTAAATAGGCTAGTTTGGAAAAGGCTGCAAATGCACCAGTTATCAAGTAGCCAGCAAACTAATTCAAGACTGAGATAGATTGCTGCTGTGTGAAATTAAACATTATTATGCTTTTTTTTTTTGGCTGAAATTAGTTACAGAGCACAGAGCAGAGGCATGTTAATAAATCAGTTCCAGTGTATATCAAACTGGCGTCAGAGAGGATTTTAGCAAAACCAGTGATAAGCTTGTAGAAATCTTAAGCTCTGGCTATAGAAGCTGCAAAGCCATTTCTGACTGTTTATCTAAACTGTGCTCCATCCTATGCCCAGGTAAAGTGATATTGCATTTCCCCCTCTTCACCTCTAGAAAGCTTTTTCTAAAGCTGAATCCAGACCCACCTCACTGCAATCTAGGACTGAGGTTTTTTTAGGCATCCTGGAGTGGATGTGGAGAAGAGTTTATTCCTTCCTTGTCTGCATCTGCCTTTCACATACTTGGAGATTGTTCCTGCATTTCCCCCTGTTCATCTCTTCTCCAGACTTTTTCTCTGCTCTGATCTACAGCAGCAAGGAGTCTTAGCTGGTATTCAGGAGCTGATAACACTGCCACACACTGAAAATGCAGACAACAGCAAGAAGGAAGGGCTGGCACAGGCAGAGATAATATGTATTATGCTGAATTTTATGTCAGGACCAGAAGGCTCTTTATTACATGATTTTCTTCTTTACAGCTCCCAACAGAGCAGCAAATGCACATATTAGACTGTAAACCTCTACAATGCAATCTATGTAAATCACAAATATAAAGCCATGGAATGTTCCCTCGTGGTGATCCAACATCAGCATCATCAGCACTGTCAAAGCCAAGGGGGACCCATTATTGCCTCAGCTGGCATGCCTTCGCTAGCAGAGATAACAGAAAAGACTTTGCTTGGGTTGCACCCCCCAACTCAGCCTAGACAGCCACTGCTGGCTAAGGGACCAGCAGCATATTTTGTTGCAGAGACGCTGGCATGAAAGCTGACCCACAGGGGCTGAGTAAACAAAGTCCTGCAAAGTCATTCCAAAAAGTTCCTCTATCGTCTCCTTCTGGAGATACCTGGGAGCTGGAGGCTGAGCTAAGCCCTGGAGAGCAGGAATGCCTCCCTAATCCTCATATAATGGCTAATCAGTGTTTACTGCTTGGAATGTTCCTTGTGGTCAGGAGAAACTGAAAGGGATTCAGTGAAAAAGTTTTTCTGAGGATGGGACGTAGCTAGTGGAAGGGGCCAGGGGTATCTCTAGGCACCGCCATTCCCAATATAAGGAGACTTACTCAAGAAATTTTAGAAGATGAACAAAGGAAGTGACAAGACAAGTGTTACCCTGGACTTGAGGGAGAATCAAGTCATGACAAAATGGGTTTAGCAGTCCCAGAGGACTTGCCTTTTTTCCTAGCTGGGGTTTTGCACCAGAAATTAATTCCCTGCTCCTGAACTCTACACAAACTGCCCAGCACTGCTGTGTCCACACCACCATGGAGCAGCAGCTGGTGGAGTTTGTCACTGCACCATTGGCTTCCCCTCTGAGGTGGTAAGTCATTGTAATCCTGTCTTGAGTTTTGGGGGAACCCTAAACTGGCCTTTAGCCCATTTCTTGCCCATTTTCCCACCTGGGGCTTGAAAGGAGGTGTGAAGGAGGTGAAACAGAGGTACATATATCATTGCATGGGAATGCTTGCAATTCAGGACACAGGTGGCATTTTGCCGGTGTTGGGGACATTTGTGCCTCTTGCAGCAACTGCAGGGAAACTGCCCATAGACAGCTTTTTGTCTCACGCTCATTTCTGAGGAAGTGGATTCACTTGCTGTGAAAGATGTTGTTTGAAGACATTTCACTAGAGGAAAACTGGCTTGTGAACCAATCAGGAGCCCTGGCTGCTGAAATGATCAGTGGCACATAATTTCATGTTAAGAGGCATTTGCCTCCTGAGGGCCCTGTTAATGGAGTCCAACTGGGTGTTGATTTGGTTATCCTTCACTGCTAGGTATACAGATATCATTTTCCACAGGCAGGCAGGCTGCATGTTAATGATCCTTCCTCGCAGGGGCTCTGAGGCAGCAAGCTCTCACAGAGATCCCTGCCACAGACTGCTAATCAGAGAAGTCAGGGCATCCCTGTGGGATGCTCAGTGGGAGGGTGGCTGTCCCAGTCACTCGTGCTACAGAGGGAACACTTAGCCCATGTCCACATGCTGCTGAGACCACAGCAAAAGTGATCCTGGGAATTGAGGAGTGAACTCATCAGGTATCCTAAGGGCAGAATAGATACAGGTCATCAGAGGAGTATTAGGTTTTCACATGTTTTCCTGTGGATTAACAATTTCCAGTGGTTTCTCATGATGTTAGAGAACACATGTGGCCAGAAAACAAGCAAGTTGAAAAGGTAACTGTCCAAATGGATGTGCTGGCATTTGCTGATGCAAAGCTGTATTGCCAGCTCCTGCAAAAATGCTCTCAGGACTGTGGCCACAGGACCTAGGCTTGCAGTCAGTAGTGACAGCAGAGATCTCAGAACAGCAGTAATGAGTGAGTACGAAGGAGAGGCAGGGAGTATGGCTGGCTTGTGTGTGATTTCAGCTCCTAACTGAGAGGCACTGGTGCAATGCACCTGCTGAATAAATCTACCACTTGCCTGTACTGCACTTAGGAGCCCCAGACGTGAGTTGGTATGTCACAACCCCGTAGCCCTGAAGGATGGTCCCTGCCCCACAGAAAGGCAGTGATTTGACATGCATCCCTCAGCCTTGTCTCAGGGGTATCAGTGTCCAGGTATGCCAGGTTCTGTACAAAGGTGTGATAACAGACCCTTTCTCCTCCACCAGCTTTTGTTTCAAGGCCTGCCTCTCATACTCTGGATTTCCAGCAGATCACCTTTCTTTCTAGCAGCCATATTTTTGACTGTCCAACCTGAGGCATTTCCAGTCACAGATGCCCCCCATCAGGGATGCTCTAGGGCTTTATTTGTTCCAGTGAGTTCAACCAGTGGTTCATGAAAACTGGTAGCTCTGAAAAGTAATCCACTAAATCTAAAAGGAAGTCACCAAAAGCGACATATGACAAAGCAGTTGTGGGAAGTGATGTAAGCAAGAAAAAATGGGTGGTTATGGGTAGGGGTGGAAACAAACTCTTTCCCTGTGGAAAGACTTTCAGCCCAGAAAGGCGAGATCTGTTTCAGCCTCATTTGACACCATGTGGTGGTGACTTCAGCTGCATTGACTTCACGGCCCTGGTCTCAGACCCAGGGTGATATACACAAATGACTAAAGAATATCTTAGTACTACTTTAAGAGAACATTGTGTCTGTCTCTAATGCGGTTTTCTTGTTTACCATTCTAAATAACAACCCAGTGGTGGCAGACAGAAGGGCAAGATGAACATAAAGGTCTTTGCCATGCCTAATGTCTATGATTTTATGAGTCATTTCAGTCAGAAAAAGAGGAGATGAAATGTTTGAATGGAGCTAAAAAGACATGACATCATGGTTCTGTTTCCTTTCTTTGGAATTATTAATAAACTGAATTATGCTTAGCCACTTATCATTAACAAAAAATCTTTAACTTGCTTTCTCCAAAATACGTTTCCCCTCTCTCCTAAGTCAATTCACCAGAGAAGAGCAAGAGGCTTTCTCTTGTATACGCAAAGCAGAACAATTTGGTCTTTGAGCAGGTAATAGAATTTCAGGCATCACAAACAAATCAGCAGTCTTGGCCATACGTACATCCAAACAGCAACTAAAATACTTAACTGCAGCCTTTAGCAGCACTTTTTTTTCTGGCTGCTTAGTTGAACATGTCCTGCTGGGCTGGCTAAAATGCCCTGGTGAGATCCCCTTGGCATGGTTGTTTATGCCTTTCAGAGTACTGCTCGCATTAGCTTATTGCATTTTAAGGTGAGAAGTCAGGATTTTCCTCAGTGAACTTTATGGCACAGTCAAACTCACAGTGACACATAATTTCACATGAAGTGGTATTCACCCACAAAGGGCCATGAGCTGGTTCAAGGACTCCACGTCATTCACGAGCCTTTCATGGACAGAGGCTCACCCCCTCCCAGCACATGCCTCTCCTTTCTCCACTGCTTTGGAGCACAGGAGCCCTTCCTCCCAGCACAGCCCGCTCCCTCCTGACACCTCCTAACCTCAGCCCTGCTCCAGGTCTTGCTGCACAAAAGGAGGATCACAACCTGCCAAGAGTGACAGAAGGAGGAGCATTGCCCATATTCTGGTTCTCCCACGTTCTAATGCTGGTTGAAGCACTGCCTGGTTACAAGAAGGTGATTGAGACAAAGACCCAAGAGCAGGTGATGGCAACCAGATACGAGCTGCAGTTTCATCTGTAAACGCTTGCTGTAACAGTATGGGGATATTGGAGTATAACTCACCTCCTCTTGAAAGCCTACTCCTTCACTTCTGACAGCTCAGTGACCCTTGAGGCTTTATGTGAGGAGAGAGGAGACAGAGCCTCCCAATGCAAGCACAGGTTGCGTTAGTTGACTTGACCCTTTTATAGTGCTTAAAATGCTGGCAATGGGGAAAGAACTTCTCAGCTCATGTCAAGGTTACTGCTTTGATTTTTCTTCTCTGCTTGTCTCCCAAAACAGACTCCATGGTTCTGCTATGCACATGGTGCAGAGAATAAATAAAAATAGTTACTATATATAGCACAGTATTTGCTTCTGTAGCTGCAGGGCTGTAAAACCAACCCCAAAAATGTCGTACCTAAACATTACATCTTCCCTACATTGCCAGAGCTTCCTAATCAAAATGAACAGAAATCCTTTCTTCACACATGGACGGATTTTCCTTTTTCCCCTTAGAGAAGACTCCCTTTGTCCTTGCTGCTTTGCATCACTCACATCAATGCCCTTCACACCCTTCCAGCACTGCCCCTGGTCCATTAGTTGTTGCATGGCCTGACCCCATCTCCTCCAGGTTTTCTACTACAAACTCTTCCACTCAAGCTAAAAGAGCAATTTGTTTTCAGGTGTTCACAAGCACAGGCTGAAAGTAAAAAGCAGACACCAGACACCAAACTCTGCAAGGCATCGTCTTAATCTACCTCCATGGCCAAGTACGAGGACATGCTAAAATGGCAATATAGCAAGCAGGTCTCCTCTTTAAAGGAGTAGATGGCCATTTGCTCCTGCTGCTGAATAACTCTTCTGAACTATTCATGGTCAAGTAGGTTTCAGGTCTTATATGTGTCATCTTGTAAAAGTCCAGACATTACAACTCACCTTATCTGTACCCCCTACACACAGGAATGCCTTCCCAAATCAGTGATCCATGTCTCCAGGAGAACTCATGCTCCAAATACCATTTCTCCAGTTTCTGCAAAGGTAGAAGGGTAGGCATCTGTTGTCAGGCCTTTGAGTGCAGCAATGGGCTCTACAATTGGGTGCTGTGGAACTGCTCCCTGTGATGATGTGGACACTGTCCTGCCTCACTGTCACCCCTGGCTCCCTGTTCCCCTTCCCTTGTGGGGTGGCCCTAATCTGGCTACTCCCTGATGCCTCTGAGCAAGGGAGATCACTGAGAAATTATTTTAATGGCATGAAAGGAAATTTGTGTGGAAAAAAGGTATTATACAGCCTACCAAAGTTTTACCCTCAGATTTACCTATGATTGGGAGGGGAGGGGAGCAGGGAAGTGATTGTGCCCCTGTAGTCAGTGCTGGTGAGGCCACACCTTGAATATTGTGTTCAATTTTGGGCCCCTCAGTACAAGAAGGACATTGAGTTGCTGGAGTGCGTCCAGAGAAGGGCAGCAAAGCTGGTGAAGGGTCTGGAGAACAAGTCTTATGAGGAGCAACTGAGGGAACTGGCGTTATTTAGTCTGGGGAAGAGGAGGCTGAGGGGAGACCTTATTGCTCTCTACAACTACCTGAAAGGAGGTTGTAGCGAGGTAGGTGTTGGTCTCTTCTGCCAATTAACTAGTAACTAGCAATAGGATGAGAGGAAATGGCCTCAAGTTGCATCAGGGGAGGTTTAGATTGGATATGAGGAAAAATTTCTTTACTGCAAGAGTGGTCAGGCATTGGAACAGGCTGCCCAGAGAGGTGGTGGAGTCACCATCCCTGGGGGTGTTCAAAAAACGTGCAGATGTGGCACTTCAGGGCATGGTTTAGGAGGCACGGTGATGTTGGGTTGGCGGTTGGACTTGATGATCTTAGAGGTCTTTTCTAAACTTAGTGATTCTATGATTCTATGATTGTGGCATCACTTTGAAGTTATTCTCAATATTTACATTAGTATAATTCCCTGCTCCATCTGGTCACCCTAAAATGGAAGCTCTGCGATTCCTAACCTGGATGCCCGAGAAAGACCTGAACTAGACAACATCTCCATCTCCATTCAGCAAAAGAAATACCAGGCAACCCATGGAGTGGTTCAGAGCCACATCCCTGCAGGAGCAGGGAAAGCACACATCCTCCTGACTGTTACAACAAATGTCCCCAGACTGGACACCTAATAGGATAAGCAGCTCACGTATTTGCCAGGGTTTACAAATGGTGGCACTTCTACATTTTACCCTTGATCCTCAACATAGCAATTGCTAGGAAGAATGATCTTGCTTGCTTTGCTAACAGATGCAAGCACATACGGTGAAGACTCCAGGTTGGTGAGGTATGGGCTGGTAGATTAAAAGAGAAGCTGAACATACTGGAATGGTGATTTAATGCCGACAATACCATTACCACCCTATGCTCATACTGGAGATAGCAGATGATGCACATTCTGCTGAAGAGATTTCAGAGGTTACGATTTTCCCTTGCACAGAGCTATGACAGCAATCTCTCAGCTTAATTAGCTATTTGCCAAAATATGTCACACTTGGTAGGAGGTAAATTATTTTGGCCTTATCAAATAATTTTCAAACATGCTGTTTCCTTTGTGGTCACAAAAACGTTACAACCACAAATCCGCAAGGGAGCTGTTATAGACGGGGGAAAAAAGTTTTTGTGATAATAGCAGGGCTCTGTAACAAAACAGTGAATGCAGGGAAACAGGAATCTCTGTTCCAGGTTTCACTGTGACATTGCTCACTGTGAGATTCTTCAGGTCTGGCTGACTTCCCAAAACAAACGAAAGCAGCTATTTCTCCTAAATCTCATTATGGCAAACAGCAAGCCAACATAATCTTCACACATATCCTATTTCAAAAGCAAAACAGAACCCCCCCAGCTCAAGCTGGAGCTGTAAGTCTGATCTGCAACGTTAAGAGAAGTTCTGATTCCCACCGCTTGACCCTTTTTTTCCTAAAGACATCCTGAATTTAAAGACTTGATATGAAACCGTGACATCTTTAACATCTAAAGCTAGAAAACTCAGATATGACTCTGATGCCTGCATTGGCAAGCTTGGCCTGTACAGAGGAGATGGCTGTTTCTCTTCCTTCCCACTGTTCATCCCCTTGGCTTTTTAAAGAACTAGCTTGGACTTTTGGTTGTTGCACTCCCACGAAGGACCTGTTCAAATGCCTTGATTGCCTTTGCTGTGCGGAAACCTTCCTGAATCCCTACTGAATCACCACTGACTGACTCTTTCCTCCCTCTTTTCTAGGGGGCCCTCTCTGATGTGCCAGGTTACCAGAGAGAACAAAAATCTCTCATCTTCAGTGGGTTTGCTTTTGACACTTTTTGTCTATGAAGTGGCTAATGAATACAAGGTTGCTTTTTGAATGCTGATTAATTAACTCAGCAGCTTGAATCCCACTGGCTTTCAAGGTGATCTGTGTTCCTGTGCTTCTGTAGGGTTTAAAGATAAGCAGGAAGGTCCCTGGCATCAAATGACAGGTGCTGGTCTCAGCACTGCAAGTGGCACACTTCCATTGACGTGTGTTGCCATGCCTGCTCCTCACAGGGCTCCTCAGCTCCGTGGGACTGGTCTGCTCATTTTCCCTGAGAAAAACGTCTTCCTGTGTACAACACATCATGAAAGGCAGATTTATTTCCCCTCTGACACAGTCACACTCCGGTGTCCCCATTTTGGCTCTTCCAGCACTGTCATTTATATGGTTCTCACCCACCACCCCAGCAGCATTCACGACAGCACAAGAGGAAGGTAAGTTCAACCTACAAATTGGCAGTGGTATGATGCACCCAGCAGGACACTGTTTTCTCTTTCAAGCTAATTGTAGCAGAGCATGCCAGCATATTTGTGCTTCCTGCAGGACAGATTGCTCCCTTCTACACATTCTCTTATATCTAGGAAGATCTTTTCTGGTATACAGGACATAGAAACTAAGCCTGCATTACAGGGGTGGGCTGCCTGAAGTATGCTGCTTTAATTAAAACAGTATAACTTCTGTTTGTAATTAATCCCTAATGGGTTTTGAAGATTGGATGATTTGTTTATCCTGGGCCACAGTAGATGGGAAATTTCCAATTCAAGGAGTGCTGGAGCCAAGGGGCAGAGAGAGCAACACTAAAGTGTTCAGAGCCTGACTGCAAGGATAGCAACACAGGGAAAGCAAGGCTGTACCAAGGCCAGAGTGTCTTAGTCATGGTCCCCTTCCAAAGTCATCCTGTAGATGCCCCTCCTTTTGTCCTCTGCAAGTGAAAAGGAAGCAAGACTCAGCCTCAGCCCTTTCTGAGGCAAAGCTGTACCACAAGCCACCTCCATGCCAAATCCAGCAGAGGCACAGGAAGCCTTCAAATGTACTTACTGCTGCTTTATGTACTGACAGATACAAGAAATGCAGCTGAAACCTGTGCCATTATTAAATGCATTAGAAGTCGAACTACCATATAAATTCAGGAGAGTACAGGTACTTCCAAGAGCAAGCGAGTGCTGTTATTGCAGTATGCCTACCACAGCTTGTTCCTGCTACCTGGAGGAGCAATGTCCCCTCTCAGCGTATTGGCAAAACTGCTTGATGAGGTAAGGAACCTCCAGTAATAATGAACATTGCAGAAATTCACTGTTTACTCAGCCTCCTTTTCTTGAATACTGGAAGTGGTCACCTGCTCAAGCATGGGGTGTCCTGGGTACCCAGTGGTTATGGATGCAAGGGATCCTAGAGATAGGCATCATCTGCAGAGAACTGCATCATCAGGAGATGCAGGTATGCTCTTATAACCTTTCCAAGATGAAGCCCTTTCTGATTCTGAGACCCTGGTTCCCTCAGTGAAGCAGAGCCACTGTTAAGCCCCATTTAGACATAGTGTGTACGGAGCAAGGGCTGAGTTGGGTCTCATGTTCACAGAGGAATACAAGAACCCTGAACTGAGACACCCATCCCATGCCACAATGAAAAGTTTCTCCTTGGGTTTACCTTGAATTTTGCTTAAATACCACTTCATTCTTCTCTGTTTTCAGCATTTCTGCTAAGTAACTTTAAGAATAATGTGCAGAGAACATAAACCTCCACCTGCAGTTCCTGAACAAAAAACAGCCAAATAATGTTACCAGTTCCCCAGGCTGAATCCAATGCCCTGAAACACTTTGAGATTCCTTGCTGTTAACGAAGAAATGAAGGGGAACTAATGCTGCTTGTTTCTTTTCCAGCCAGAGTGCATACTTGTGCTGGAAACATCTATGATGATCTGTTTTCCAATCAGCAGATATATAAAGTGTGTATTATGGTTTTGTTGTTATTATACTACACCGAAGTTATTAGAAATGGGGAAGGGAGTCATAAGGCATCACTTCTATGACACAATTAGAATCAGAATAACTGAAGGCTTGAAACAAGGTTGACAGGGAAAAAATGTTAAAGTGTTGACAGAACAAAGTGAGATACAGAATAAGAGCCAATGCCCATGTGATTTAAATATTCATTATCATTATGGGAATACTGAAAGCCCTGGGAAAGAAGAAATTTGTGTTCACCACAATTTAGGAATAGCCACCGAATGTCACAGGACAAGGATCAATGGGCACAAATTGGAACACCTGATTATGAGGAAAAACTACTTTACTGTGAGGGTGACAGAGCAGTGGAACAGGCTGCCCAGAGAGGTTGTGGAGTCTCCTTCTCTGGAAATATTCAGAACCCGCCTGGACGCGGTCCTGTGTGCCCTGCTCTAGGTGTACCTGCTCAAGCAGGGGGGTTGGATGAGATGATCTCAAGAGGTCCCTTCCAGTCCCTACCATTCTGTGATTCTGTAATTCTGTAGTCTTCACCAGGAAGGAAGGAAAGTTTTCAAATATAAGTGAGACATCCTGAAGACACATCAGGAAAGGCCCAGATGATGCTCAGGGTGGGTCCAGCTTAAGCTGAGCCAACCTGTCACAGCTGTGGTTCAAACTGAGACTAGGTGGACGCACTAAAACTTTAGCAAAGATAATCTGGACAGTCTTTGGACCAATGCTGTGTCAAGGTCCCATAAGGTCACTGAAGTTATTGCTTTACAATAGCTTCTGTGTAAGTGCAAGCTCCTAATTAATTGCTTAATTAGTTGTAGTCTGTAAAAACCTGCTTAGAACAACTCCATCTGTGTGACAAGGTCAAGGAATGAGGACACATTCAGCACAATTACTGAGTGTGGTTTCTTGAATGAAATCCAGAAATCCCGGTCTGGGACAATTACTATTTAAATTAGTTCAAAGCCCCACATGTCTCTGGACACCAAATCCCATTTCCTGGGTTATCACACCTGGGAGGATTTGGAAGTTACTGTCTGCCATTAGCAGCCCAAGGACTACCTTTAGCTTTTGTAGCATGTCCTTGCCATAGTGAAGGGAAGCACTGGGAGCAGCTACTAGGCTCTGAACAGTGGACAGGGAATTCTCCACCAACTTTTGGTCCCCATTGTGAAGAGAGGACATGATTGCTTCCAGAGATCCCCCATCAGATGACTGAGCAACAAAAAGTCCAAACCCCAGCCAGAGGTGGCTCCCTGAACAGACTTGGGAAGAAAAGATTTGGTCTTTTCTGCTCCCACCATCACATTTCTATACCTCTTTCTAGAGACAGTGGTCATAAGGAGAGGTCCCTCATGGTGATACACCTCATGACACCGGGATGGACACTAACATCCATTGGCCACCTTCGGGACTGGGGCCTGGGAATTCTGGGTAACAGCTGGTTTGAATTTCATCCTTCCTCCTGGACTTCATGATGGCAAAGTACTCATTCCAAGGAGGGCAGGATGAGGAATGTGTTGAGCAGGGATTGCCAATTTCATCCGTCTGGCTCAATGCTGTGACCTCTCTTCTCTGCTCTTATCTTACCCTCTTGGAGGAAGCCGAGTCCCTCTGTGAGCATACATGGACTTGCATTCACCCAAGCAACCATGACTCTTTCACACTTCTTGGAAATAATACAAGAACTGCCAAGATGTGGAAATATAATTCGTAACTCATTGCTCATTGTGCCCCATAATGAGTGTATTTTAATACTAAACTGACACGGGGGAAGGGAGAAGAAAGATTTTCACAATATGAAAAAGTTGGTGTTTTTCCCCCCAAGCACATAAAATAATACATTAGTTTTATTACCAACAGTACATTAAGATCACGTGTCTTGATAGGTGCATTTTATGTCCTGCCTACCTCTGTGGATACAGCTGGAGGCAAAGCATCCAGCAAATGCTATTGTTTAGATTAGGAAACAGTGTTTGGGAACAATGCAATATTAGATAATTAACTAATCTTTCACTTCTTAGAGAAAGTTTTCAACCATTTTAGGCACAAATGAAACAAGGGCTGGAAACAGGTTACCACAGCACTGGTAAGAGGTAGGGTAAAGACTGTTACAGATCGAGGCCAGAGTTATTGAAGAAGGAGAGTACCTGTATACCTGTATGCCCCTGGCAGTCCAAATTTCTAGTGGCTGCCTCAGGGAAGCTGTTCCTGCTGGACTCAATATTTTGTCCAGAGTCATGGGAAAAAAGTGCAATCTCTTGATCTATTTTAATGGGACAGATTTATTTTTTGTTGGTCTTGCTGGCTCTCAAGTCTTTTGGCTTAACTTTACAGAGGTTCTCCCTGGACACTGCCACTAGCAAGAGAAATCTGTCTTTTCCTATGCTGCCTTCCAGGGTCCCATGACATGATTTGCTTACATGTTTTAGTTTTCACTTGAAAAAAAACTTGCACTCAGTGGGAAAGTCTGTAGGCTCACTGCTGGGGCAGCCATAGCAACCATTTGCCCTGGAGGAAAAAGCTCAGCACATAACCACCAGGGAGGTGCATGCTGCTCAGGCGCAACAGCTGAAAATGGAGAGTCTTCTCCCTTTATATCATCCCAGATATTGTATCAATTTATACAGCAGCTGCCTTTCTCTCCCAGGTTCTGCCTTGCAGTGCATCCTGAGACTCATCTATTTTGATACAACAGATAATCCAGTATTTATTTTAGGCTGAAGAGCATAGTCATTACTTGTGAAAATGCAGTGTCCAGTTTTAGATACAAACTGCACAGCTGCAGGTAGGTCCTAGTCCCTTCCTTTTCAGCTGGTTCTTGTAGTTCATCCCAAAATAAAGATATAAAAACTTTTATTTCTTTTCTGCTGCTGGCAAATCAGTCAATTCAATGAGGAGTTACAACTGTCTGGCAGGCATCTTTGGGTGACTAGATCACTAGACTCAAGTCTTCAGAGTGTTTTTCTGCAGCCCATTTGAAAGAGATATGTAGATTGTAATCAGAAATGATCAATTCACTTTGCTGTGCATCCAAACAAAATAGTAATTCAGTAGCCCTCTCCAGAACAACTGCTGAGAGATAGCAAGCTGTATATTCAGGATTAGAATATAGACCTGGGTATCTGGTACATGATGTTGACCTCTGAGAAGAAGAAAAAAAATACCTGAGTATTATGCAGACAGATAAAAGGTTAACCTTAAGTCTTTGCTGTTGAAAACATCCATTCGTTTACTGCTGCATGCATTAAACTTCAGGTATGTGTGCCTCCTTTCATTTGTTTTTGTTTTTGAAAAGGGTGCTGTCACAGCAACAGGTGAAAGGAAGGTCCATTATATAAACAGCACCCAAAGAACTACTCTAGGCACACACTCTGTTCTCCTTGCCACAGGAGAATTCAAGGAAGAACATTTACCACCTTGGATGTGAGGAGCTTCATCACGTCACCAGGCTTTGGGAGCAGCCACAGACGCAGCATCCAAAGCTTTTTGGCTTTTCTGACAACTGAAGCAGACATTGGTATGGCCAAAACAGGGGGACCGTGTTCCATTCCCAGATCTGTAGTGGGTCTCTTTTTTTCTCATGCCTCTTTCAGCAGGGCGACCTACTAGGGAGGTGCAAAATCATGTGCCCTATTTTTGCCCTTGGACTGGGAGCATGCTTCTTCTATGTCCTCTCCTGGAACATAATCTCTCTTGGACACCCTACCTTTGCAGATGTGAAAAATCAAGTATTTAGCTGGGACATGTGAGGATTACTAACAAAAGCCCTTCCATGTCCCCGCTAACAATTCTAACTCCATGTCCCTGCTAAGGAATGCATTCTTGCTGTCTAAGCTAAGAAACGCCAAAAAAACACTGTCTAGGACTAAGAAGTTGTTTAAACTTAATGAGAATTGCCTAAATATCAGGGGGCCTGAACCCCCTGATCAATTGCTGTGGAAGATTTATTACCATACTCTTCAGATGCCTACACCAGACATAATTTTGTGAATACTACAGGCACACCAAGCTTAGTGGCAGGTGTTCAAGTAAGCTGTTGAAGGTGCATTATTCTGCACTGAAACAATCCTCGCTGTCTCGTAAGCCTGTGAAATAATGAGCCAATAGATGAGCAACAGAAAGTAACAGCAGGACGAAAAGAGGATGCCAGGAGGGAATAATGTTTTATACCCTTGGAGCATGACTACATTGATATGTCTTTGGGCTCTGGCTGGCTCAGCATAATGTGTGAGGCATAAATGTCTGGCACAGAACAATTCATATACAAAGTTTGCCACTGTTGTGCAGGAAGTTCTTGCTAATAAAAGAGACCCCTCATCTCAAACGTTTCAACTTGGTCTCTCTTCTGTCCCCAAATTTCCTTGTAATTAGACACCTGCATATTGAATTAAACTCTCCAGGAAATGTTATTTGCGATCTACCTTTCCAATTATTTGAAATTAGCTTAAGGGCTAAAGCAATCGGGCCATTCATTAATCTAATCCCTTTTTGTAGCTGTAGTTCGTGACTTGGAAATGTGACCACAAGATCAAAAGGACAAAGAAGAATGAAGAGGAAATTATACAAGACACTTATAAAGTTCCCTGGCCGAAAACCTCACCCACAGCACACTGAAATCAGCAGCTGCTGACACGATGCACTCTAAACGACCATTTTCTTGTGTGCACAAACATCTCTCCTCTCAGGAGACCTCTACCCCAAAGGGAGAAGACAGCATGAGCAAAGTCTACCCACACTCAAACCACTGGCTGGGAGCCAGCTTGTGCCTGGAAAGCAGAGAATTAGAGGTTCTGGTAGTTAATAAACCCCACTTCAGAGTGCCTAACACAGTCTGAGGCAGACCCTGGGGAATCAAAGGGCCTTGAGACTCTGCCACTCCTTCCACAACTAGGCTTTCCCTCTCCTCTGAAAGGAGCAGAAGTTGCAAACCTTGAGTGTACTGAACCATGTGACGAGTTTTTTGCAAAGCCAAGTGATATCACCCAAATGTCCCTAATCATGGGCCAGGGACATCCATTTCAGAGCTGCTCTTCCAAGAACAAGAGAGCCAGCACTCTCACACAGTGACATATGTTCCTGGCTATCTCAGCAGGTAGTTTCTCTCTGTATCACGGTTAAGAACAGCAGCGATGTTATTTTATGCTGGCACAGGCTGTGCTGTTCAGTATTCACTACCATCCTCTGCCCAGCAAATCTGCCATCTGCCTGACAGCAGCAAGGGGAGGTGTGTGGAAAGGGGAGGTGTGTGAAGAGGCAGCCAGCAGTGACCTTCTGCAGACCAGCCCTTGCGAATACAGCCTTGTCCATGCCCTGGCCATGCACATGGTCTGCACTCCCCATGGGCTCTGCTCACCTAGGGCATTAGCCTCCAAGCATTTGACTTTCACTCTGAGCCTGCACAGAGACACTCAGTGTCAAGGGAAAGCTTCAGCCCCACACAAAGCTGTCCTAGTTAGGACAGAGATTATCATATCAATCCATTTAGTGCCCATAGCTGCAACCACCTGCCTCATGAACATGCCCATGTGTGAGCCACAGTGGCAGAGAAAGCCCCTTGCAGTATTCATGCAATCTTATATTTAATCCTTCTTAACAGGGGAACTCTCTTAACCTGCCTTTCTTAAAGCAAGACCTACCTGGAGGAGTAAGCTGACCCTACCCAAGCAACCGCATCCCATCCCATGCTCCTAAATTAACTCTGCTCATCACAGCCTCTCTCCCACTCTCAGTTTCCCCATCCAACACAACATATTTCCTGCTCCTTCATGCCCTTTATTCCTCCTCAGAAAGGCTGAGGGATCCTCAGTCTCTCTACTGGGCAAACTGGGTGCCTGATCCCAGGTACTGGAGGATCCACACTGCACAGATGTGTATATATGTGTGTGTGTGTGTGCGCGTGTGTAGGTAGGTAGGTAGATAGATAGATAGATAGATAGATTCTCACTAGTGGACCTCCATCCTGCTCAGACAGACAGAGGAGCAGGGTGACGCTGTTGGTGCTGTCTGCATTTGTTGAGTGCCCTGAGTGTCTTTCTGTGATCTGTGTGGCCAGCCATGTATATATGTAAATAGATGGTGTAAACAGTGTATATGTGTGCTCTCTGTGTGTCTGCCTTCCGAGAGTGCATCTTCAGCCTCGCTGGTGGTTGAACCTGTGGGTATGGAGTGGCAGCAGCTTCACCCCTCTTGGGCTGCTGGATCTGGCATGACATATTTTCCTCTAATAGACTCTACCTCTGTGTCTAATGAACATGCATGGTCAGCAGTTTACTGGGTTTGTGTCTGTTGCTCACAGACTGACTCATGCTGCTCAGCCCAGGGAGACCAGTGTGCACAGCACTGCTCCCTCTGCCAGGGGCAGACCCACCTCCAGGTTAGTATCAGTCATGTCTACAGGCCTCCCGAGGGCTGGATGCCTCTTTCATGTCATATGCAGGCAGCCCCTGCCCCAAATCCCTGAGTGTGCAAGGTAGACAAGGGGTGAAAGCCATCAGCTAAAAGTGATCAGCATAGACCATGCTCCTCAGACCCAGGCTTGAGTATAGATGCAAGTCAAAGCACAAGATATGTATGCCTGAAGAGCCATATGCAAGTACAAGACAGCTGTCTTGTGGTAGCTAAAATTATGGTGTCATTTGATGATCTTGAAGTGCTTATCCTTGCAAGTAGTATTTTAACAGGAGTGCACACATATGCACTCATACAGAGAAGCAGTCTGCAAGCAGATCTGTACAAGCAGTTTGCAAACAATGTTCACCCCACATTTCCTCATATAAAACTTTGTTTTCAATGGTTTCAATCTCTTGCCAAACTTCAGACCTGAAATCTAACATGCCAGTCCTCCACAGCTATTCCTGTGTTAGAATGTGGCTGGAAGAACTCAGCCCTTTCTTAAGGAGATCACTGAAGAAAAGTCCCACAGCACACAGCTCATCCCAGCAAGAAGCTAAGCCCCATGACACAAGGGGCTGAGAGCCATAGGCACCTAGAAGTAAAGTCATGTAAGCATGGAGTGCCACAGCATCAGTTGGGCAGCCTGACCCTCTGTGTGAGTCCCTGGCTTAGTCCCCTCCTCAGTAAGACAGAGTTGGCAAAGCCAGATTTTCCACACAGAAGTGAGTGTAGAGGGGGTGATTTCCAGCAGCTGAAGAGCTGGTACATAAAGAAATAATAAATATTAAGTATATGCATCAGCTATTAAGATTGAAACAGGCTCAGAGGAACACATAAGTCATGGTGGCTGCCATCTACCTTGCAACTGGGACACAGTCCAGGGAGCAGTGGGCCTCCCAGGGCTGGGACCCTCATTCAAGAACAGCAGCCATACCATCAGCCCTTGGCCACCTCAGCAAGACACTGGCACAGAGCTCTGCTGGGATGATTTCTGCCACAAAATCCTGAGCAGCTCCATGTGAGGAGGAACTAATTTTGACTTATTTTGACTCATTCCTGACACAAGAGGGTTTAATTGTCCAGATGCTTTATTCATAACCTTTTACAGCTCAAAGACTACAAAACTTCATCAGAAGGCTCCCTGCATGTGCCTGCACTCACATGCACACACAGAGGCAGATGAAGAATGGAGAGATTTGCTTTTTGAGTGATCAGCACAGACAGCTCAAAGCTTTGCGTGACCAACAGCCAAGACACGGCTGGGTAGCCCCAGAACACAGCTGGTATCCTACATTCAAGCAACAGCCCAGCTTCAACGCAGGGATTGTGTGACTTGGTATTCTGGTCCAAGACACCAAAAAAAGGACTTTTTTCATGTTATATTTAAGGAGGTTAAAGCTCATCTTCTTTTGACAGTCACCCTTTTTGTACAAGCACTACTTAGTCCAAGAAAAGATGCAGTGCTGAAAAATCAACAACCTCTCTTGAAAATGCAAATGCCTCCTGTTTGCTTTGCTAGCGTTGCTTCAGCAATGCTGACCAGCATGTCCTGCAAACACACAGCTCGGCCTGTTACTGCACACATAGCAAGTAAAGAAAAATACTCCAGGTTTTTGTTTTTGCCTGTGCCTTTTCATCTCAGATACAAAGGGATGCAGCATCACCAGTACAATCATACGCTCTTGGCTGTGAATGTCAACTTCTTTATAATCTATTATATTCTGTTTTCTGATGGAGAAAAGTGGGACAGAGAGGAAGAAAACCCAGGGTGGGCTGGTAGAGCATGGAAAGGTCTCACCAGCACCACCAGCCATGTCACACCACTGTCCTGTTTCATGGTTTTCCCTGTTGAGATGGGAACTATGAGCTACATTTCTAATGAACAAACAACAGATAACACCTGGCTGTTATTTACCCGTCCTTTTCAGCAGTGGCTAGATGTCAAAATCTGATGCAGAAAAGCAAAGAAAGTGAAATACATTCATGTGTGGTGAGCATCTAATCTCTGGTCTCTGATAAAGGTTAAGTTCATACTGTCTTTTCCGTCCCAGTGGGGACAGGAACATTATTTCTTTCTTCTCTCCAGTGACCATCGAAACATGTCAAAATACAGTTTTTTCAAAGCCTCTACCTCTGAAAACTGGATAGAAAGTAACCAAATGGTTCAGAAGTTATAATGAAGAAAGACAAGCTACTCCTTTACCTGATCACATATGCCTTGTGTCTGTACGAAAACTGGAGAAAAATCCTTTTACCCAGTGCACAGTCCCTACTTTTCTTTAAAGACAATCCGAGCGATGATATTTGGAGCAGTGCTCACTCAAGCAATCCCTGGGCTGGGGAAATAATTACAGAGCCGTACATCCCTCGATCACCGTGTGAGGGAGGTAATTACGGTGCCGAGTAAGCGCAGCAGACGGGAAGTGATTGTTCTCATGTGCTTGGATTGCAGTCTGCTGCCTGGCAGGTCTCATGCGCTACCAGAGAGGAAAATGGGTTTGGACGGCTACTTGAGCACCTAGGCATACCAAGAAGTGTCCAGTGGGATTCTTCAGGTGTATGCCTATGCCAGCCTGACACAGCTCCATGGAGGTTGCATGGAAGCTGGATAGAGGTGTTGTACATACTCTTGTTTCTGTCTGGCCCGGCTGGCATCTCTCGGATGCTTTGGTGGGGACTTACCGGGCGTGAAGGGCTCCACGTGACCACCCACGTCCCACAAGAGAGCAGGTACAAAGTGAAGCTCATTCACACAAGCACAGACTTAGGTTTCTGATAATGCATTTCTTTTTACAGGAGGGAAAGAAATGTGTGCCAAGGTATTGCTCTCTTTCCTAAAAATAAATGCAGGAGAAAGAGAGGATTCAGACAAAAAGACCTTGCAGGATTATCAACCATCACCAAACAGAAATTCTGACAGGCCCCAATAAATTGTCTGACAGGTTTAATGGTAAATTTGACAAGACAAAAAGATATTTTTTTAAACTTCTTTTTCTGACTAATGAAGCTTCAGACTTGCCTACAATCTACAAAGCTAAAAACTTCTGTAAAAATGAAAACTGAGGTACCTGCATGACCAGAGAGTGGAGATTTATAAAAAAATAAACATAATGAGGTTTTTTTGATCAGACACTCTTTGTGGCAGAGAGTTTTATGGTGGAAGGCATATGACATTTATATTGTCCTCTGCAAAGGCTTCCCTGCAAACTGCACAAAAACCCCTCTGACTGATCTCTTCAGACTCAGCTATAAACTGTTAGGAAAGCAGCTAATCCAAAAAATTGCAGGCATAAAAACTCATATGTCCCATTTGTAGAAAAGTGGAAAATTAGCCAATACTGTTTACTGTTAAAAATCAGAGTATTCAGAGATGTTACCCCTCCTGGGAGGTTATCCTAAAGCAGTAGCCTGCGGACAGGTCACCTGAATGGCTCATGTGCGCAAAGCCCCTGTAGCTTAGCTGTGACAGCTCAGGCGAGAGGGGGACCTGGACACCACATAGCATGACGCCAGCGTGACCAGGAGGACACCTTGTGCCTGTGAGGCAATGGGAGTCACATCTTGATCTCACGGTCCAAAGAAGTAAGCATGATGGAAGACAGGATACATGGCAAGAAAATGGCCCGGTCCTGACAGCGATTTACTGGTACCTGAGAGAGCGAGCAGCACTGGGCAGCCACAACCAGTGGGTGTAAGTCTCTTGCAGGAAGGAAAACACAGACCAAAACAGAAGCAAGTAAATGAGCAAGTATATAACATAGTGATGGCTTCAGGCTCTCTGTTTTACTGAGGGAAGATGAAAAGCAGTGACTCTCATGGTTGCTTTGAACAGCAAGATCACCAGGCAATGCCCTACACATGAAAATCAGATATTCCAATGGAAAGGAACTGCTTTTGTTTTCATAGAGTGTGTTTCTGAATCCACTGCTCCTCCCTGCTGGCTCAGCTAAACCTGACACACATCTTCTTTTCCACCATGCAGGCAGACCCTGCATAGCTGCATTGTTTGATACAGATGGCCTCCAAGAAGCCCTAAGTCAGCAGCACATTGGCAAGAGCCTTGGTGGAAAAACTAAGTCCCACACAGAGCAGAAATAGTCCCTGCAAGGAAGCACATTGCTTTTATGGAGCACAGGGAAAAATAATCTTTCTATTTGTAAAGAGCACCTCTGAAACATTACAACGTTGATCCTTGTATAATTCTTTTGTACCATGACATAGACATATACAGCATAAATGTACTGCCAGGTGCTGCAAGAATAAACTGAGAGCACCTGTCCCTTTGGACTGAGCTGCACTGCGAAGATATCTCCTGCAAATCAGGCCTTCATCTGTAAATGCATTGCACACCTAAAGGAGACCAGGTTTTTAAAAATTTAGCACCACAAGTGCTAAATTCTGGCACAAAGAATCCATCCACCACCTTTGAAGTTCCTATGTGTTACAATTTTTCCCAGACTGGTTCTTTTTAGTAGAACTACCCAGGAGACTTTTGAAGACATGAAATTTTCAAGAGCTCAAGCAACTGCAAAGAAAAGGTTTGAATGCTAGTGCCAAGTTTTAATCTTTAGTTATAGTTCTGACTTTTGATAAAGGACGGGGAATGCTAAACTCCCCTTTTGTATTAACAAGACATCTCAAATGTTATTCAGGAGTTTAAGTTAAAAGACCTATATAAATAGAAATCTCATGCTAATAGGACATAATGTTTTACCACCTCACATATAAAACATAATTCTGAATGGTTTATGCTCCAAAGTATGAGTTGATACCACTGTTGGTATTAGCTTAGCTAGGTGAAGGATTTCAGTGGTTTATACCAGCTATTTTAGCCAGTTCTCAGCCATAGAAGGTTTTGGCCTTAATTTGAGCTTAATTTTCCACTGGAAAATGCCAATTTGTTGGAGTGGGGTTTTGCAGAAATGCCAGTTTCAGTGAAGGCTGGTGGTTTCTCAGGTCCGTGATGGACCTGCTGGAGGGGAAGGCAGGCAGCAAAGGTACCTGTCTGGGAACTCAGGGAGCGGACAAACTGACGTGCCTGCGCTGGACTGGGATGAGCAGGGACTTGAACATCTTTCTGTGAGAGATTTGGGAAAGGAGTTCTCAGCTGATTCAGCTGTTGGAGAGAGCTAAGAGGAGAGATGGGAGGAAAGGAGCATGCAGGGGTGGCATTATTATTACCATTTTTTAGTGGGGAGAAAAGAAAGAAATTCTACTTCCAATGCAAAAACAAAAAGCAGAAGTCAAAATTCCTCAGAAACACAGTCATTCCCCCAGCTGGATTTAGTCACAGCGTGCCTTGGTGAATCCAAGGGGTCAATTAACAAAGATTAATTTACTGCCTCTCAACCCAATAAAAGCAAAGCACCTGTCTGACGTGTCTTGCTGACAGCTCCTAGTTTTAGGCAAGTCACATTCAGCAGTTCCCCAGCGCTATGCTAAACCAAACCAACACCCAAGTTTCCATTTTCCAGGGCCTAAATCCGTCAGCACAATATCATCATCTTTCACTGCCTTTGTGTGAACTTGTCCACCTTTCTTATCCTCCTATCAAGGTAATAGGGTCTTATGGATTCATGCTGGCCCCTGGGATCAGTTCATAGCTATTGTGGATGCCCCGTCCTTCGTACACTGGCTCTCAGCGTATTTACCTTCTCAGCCTTACTGCTTTTTAGTACCTAATTATGTTGTTTATTTTGCTTTTATTGAACTGTGCTGTGCTTTCATTGCTTAGATAAAACTAGCTAGCAATCCCCAGGCCTCCTGGAGGAACACTACTGCAGGATATTAATGAATGCACTATTTTTCCCAGCACAGAGCAAACAACTGCTAATAGTGACAAACTCTCAACCCTCCCTTGGCCGCAGCATTGGTGAAAAATCCTGCCTAGTCCATGCATGTGAAGAGACGTGGTCATTGAAACTGCTGACGAATAGCTCCGCCTGAAGAACCAAATGGCAGGATACTAAAGCATGTGCGGATCCCACCCGATGTTTTACTTTTTGCTGTCATCATCATCAGGCAAATCCCTTGACCCACACTTGAGAAATCAATAGCACTCAAACAAGGAAACTTGTTATTTTCCACTGGACAAGCTTTAATTGTCTCAGAGGCTTCCAAGTTCAATGACAGACACTTCATTTAAAGCAAAAAATAGTAGTGCTATGTCTCTTTCTTTGATATTGAAGACTAGGATTCTTCAGATCTGAAGTCCCTGCTCTGGCTTGACAAATACCCAGTGCTGGTAGGTGTTTAGAGCAGGCAAATTAGAAAGATGGGCGAGAGGGTGAATGATTTTGGTGATGTGGAGTACAGACTGTAGTTTGCAATAGGCATTGCTACCACCAGCAGTCACTGATGAGATTTCCAGTGTGACTCCTTTTCTGTCACGTTACATTATCTGCTGTGCTAGGAAATTCAATAATTACTCTGCAGGCACTTATGAAGACATACTTGTCAAAACAAACGATAGGGCATGAGGTGATTCTTAGGTACAGGCTGGAAACCAGCAAGCCTGTTTCATGAAGGAAACAAACCAGAACATTGTCACTTCTCTGGTAAGAAATATTTCCATATTAAAATTGGACAAGAAGAACAGACTAAGCAATTTTTTTTTCAGGGGGAAAGGAAATGGTTCCTGGAAAGCAAATTCACTTCTGCAGAACCGAAATTATTTTTCTGCTCCTGGAAGGAAATTACCTGGTTTGCTTTTCCAGACAATCATCAGCTTGGGAACCAACAGATAATTTTTCCCAATGGGAAATCCAAGTGTTTGAGATAGCAAGGGTGTTTTCGACTGTCATGTCCACAGAAAATCCCTAACTGGTCATTGTATAACCTGACATGGAACCTGACCATTGTCAATTAAAACCTATATTATTTTGTAGACTCCTCCCTCAGTAGAATACCTCAAAAGACAATGACCACTATCACAGAGACATATCAAGGTGGGGAACACACTACCCTGTTTAACCACCTCCCACTACCCTGGAGAATGTCTTGCCCGCATTTGGGTCTTGGTGAATTTTCCTTGCTGGTGTGGGTTGATGGCTACTCTGTGGATGCAAAACTCTGAATTAGCAGGAGATGTTTTAACATTACCTCATGCGACAGGTAAAAGGCAGCGATTCCCAATGGCCAGAAGCAGCAGAGCATGGAGAACACAGTGAGGCCGAGATGATCTCTTGGTGGCATCATCAGGAAATTGTCTTCACTTTCGGTGTCACTTGAGTAATCGCTCTGGAATAGCAAGGGAGAGAGAAATGTAGAGGTGCTGGTTAATGATATCATTATTTCTCCTCTGTCACGGACCAAGGCTGTGATCATCTGCCCATAAAACTCTCCCCAGTCACACCAGGGCAATTCCTCAACATCAAGACAGACCTCCAGCACTCATGGTAGAAAGCTTCTGGTGACACACCGTGGGGTCTCTAGACAGGACCAGCTCTGGGGGCACTTGTACCCTATTCAGCAGGGCCCATGTATCCACTCTGCTCTGCTGTGGCTCCACAGCGACAGGACCACAGGAGTTAGCCTGCCCTCCTGCAGTGTCCACACCAGCCAGTGGCATCCTTCAGAAGGACTTCAGGACCGGGACGGTGGCCGTGGCATATTTCCCTCCCTGCCCTGCCAAAAGGCTTACCAGGGCACTAACCCCCCGTTTTAGCAGCACCCCAAAGGGAGGCTGAGAGTCCCAAACCCTTATGTCTGCACCAAAATCAAACAGGAGAAGTGGGAGCACAGCTCAGAGGCACGGTTATCTCTGCAAGTTGCAGGTTGGGACTGCAGCTGCCCTGTCAGCACCAACACTTGCAGAAGCCACCCCAGCCAGTGTCACAAAGTCAGCCCTCTTCTTCTCTCCTACTGCATGCACAGCACTGGCTAGCAGGTGTCCTCCTTAAGAACACCACAGGAATCTCCATTCCCCGATTATGTTGCAGCCCCCATCACTATTGCATGAACTTGAAAGCAAGAAATGAGAAATGACAAGAGATTTTGGAAATCACTGCAGGGAGCTGAAAAGGGCCCATTTTACATGTTCATCTTTTATGAATGAAAGAAAGCAACTCTCTAGCCAGATGAACCAGGGTGAACCTTGGTGTGTTGGCACTTCGGAAACGTAATGTCACATATCTAACGCAGAAGGAGCTGTAAGCATTGGGTGCTCTGCATCTCCCAACTCAAATGCCAGTCTTCTGGAAGGTCACTTCCCAGGTGGCCAGGAGAATGTCACCCAGACATTACCCAATAGGGACAAAGTTACAAATGTGGTGCAAACCTAAGCGTAAGGAACCAAGGTAGCAAAAGCTGAAAGAAACAAAAGCATGAGTTGCTCCAGCAGCAATGGGATGTTGCCAGATTTACAATGTGTAGGCAGAAGCACCTGCCCAGGCATTTCTTAGATGCCCCATGGTCAAGCTGCAGCAACCCTGACCTAGCAAAAGTTTCTTTCATGCTGATTACTAGGAGTGGTCCACAGGGACCTGACTGCCACACTGCTGAGTGAGTACAATTCTGCAGCAGAGCAGGAGTGGAAGAGAGTCTGTTCCCTGGTGGCTTCCTCCTCGCCTGTAGGGAGTCCACATGCAACAACAGGCACCGAGGCTGTGGTTATTCCAGGCTTTGGCATTACAGCTTTGGTGCAAGAAGGGTCCTGCAAAGCTTTTTAACTCACCCTGGGAGCACTTCCAGCATGAGACAAGGTGGCCAAAAATCTTCTCAAAAAACTCTTTTGTAGTTGCATGTTCTTCACTGATTGTAGGAGAAATGCTGTGCAAAATCTCTGTGACATCTGTGTCACATTTAGAAATTTACCCTTTTGGGCATGGGTATTGTGTCCCTCTTGGGAACTTAGCAGCCTGTTCAGCAGTTTTTGGCCTTTGGGCCAAAACAACTGCTAAAGTAACATTGCTCTGTCAGTGAGCTCTAAGTTAGAAACTCCTGAACAGGCTGCTAAGTGTGCCAGACAGGAAAATGAACTCATGCGCAAGAAGGTAAGTTTCCAAACATGCCACTAGTAAGCCATGACTTGGAAGAACCTGGGAAATGCTGCCAGCCTAATTCTATTTGAAAGACTTGGCACTGGGAAAAGGGATTGCCTCCCAAGCTGACTCATTTGGGGAACACACCAGGTGACATGACCCATTACTTACTAACATGGAGAGTCTGCTTTGACAGATATTGCTGCCAAGGACCTGCCACAGACCAGGGGGGCCTGGGAGGGAGAGGTGGGGGGACCAGCCAGGTCCCATGCACTGAGATTGTGTGGTGCATGTGAACACCAGCACGTAGAACACCCCAGCCTGTGTTGAGAGTCTTGATGCCTCAGCAGAAGTGACATTTGGCACAAGCTCAATAAAATCCCGCTTCTGCAGGGACACCTGTTGATGCCGGTGTACAGTGTTTAAGATTGGTGACTTCCCTCTCTGGTTTACTTTTCAGAACAGGCCATGTGAGTCATTTTTAATACCAATAATCTTCCCTTTCAAGAGTAAGAGAAGAGAGAGGGAGGGAGGAAATTCATAACATTGCTGAAAATGTCTCTTGAAACAGTGCCCTTCCCTGAACTTCATCACAGGTAAGATACAAAAACAAAAATGTTTTTGATTTCCCAGTTCTTGGCTGAGTAGTGTGCTGGCATTGTATCTGTGGAGACTACCTGTCTGGTATTTCAAATTGCCTTTTCTTGCAGATAAAGATGAAATGGGGCAAAGATTCTCTAGATAACTTTCATCAAGTGCTGAACCAGAAAATTATCAGTTATGCTGCTTTCCAAAGGGACTAACCATTCTCGGGGTGGTGGCATCACAACATCTCAGAGAGCCTCCATGCTGACTGGAGAGGTGGGTGTTAGATTGCAAGAGGATAATTGCAGAAGTTTTCTTAGTTAGGCTAACCTAAAAACCCTTACTGGGGAAGATTAAGTCATGATAGGCTCATACAAATTGAACAATAGAGTTATACTGTGAATGCCACTTTGATGGGCCAAGTCCCTGTAGTACACACTGTATCAGATAACCTGACTGTCAATCACCAAGAGTGACAGAATAATTCTGATCAGAAAGCCCTGACCATGTAGTCCAGATATGAAGCAGAAGGCGGGGGGGGGGAGGGGAATGTCATAAATCACAGAAAGAATTCCAACAGCAAAAGGTACCTTTTACTCCTTCCAGCTAAACACTCATTTCTCCAAGCAAACCTTCCTCCCTGATGTTCTCTCTCTTACAACACAATACCCAATCCTGAGCTTACCAAGAGATCCACCCTATCCAGAAACCTTTTTAACATTGGGAAGCTTTTGACAATTTGGCTGTCTTCACTTGTTCCTGGTTCTGTAAGAGCTGCACCCTGACACTGGAGGAGCTGGACGTTAGGGGTGCTGAGAAGTCAGAATTACTTTCACCAAATTACAGTCACTTTGGGTTAGCAGACTAATACTGCATGATCACTAATATTCTTGTCCACAGCACTGCTCCTTTCATGTTTAACAGTCTCTTTATAAATTTAAATGGAACTTTTCACAATTACATCATAAGTTCACTAATCTGACTGAGAGCTTCTAGCTCTTGCAGAAGTTATGGAGTAACATAACTAATTAATTTTCAAGGTTTGGGTGGTGAGCAAGACTGCACAGACAAACTTTTCTTTATTTAATGTTGAGCTAGATGAGTTTAAGCAATCTAAAATATCAAACTATCAGTTTTTTTCTTTCTACAGGAGTACCACCAGTGCATCCTCCAACCAAATAATAAGCAATCAAAAGAGAACTTGTGCAACCATTAAAAAGAAGCCTGGCAAAGAGCATCCCTTTCTTGGTTGAGATATTCTGTTCATCAGCAGAGCAAAGATCCCTAATAGTTACTCTCCTAACTACTCCCAGACACAATCGAGTTACCCTCTTTGAAAAGAGCTCTTCTATCCTGTCAGTCAGACATCACTGTCTTCATGGTGCTAGAAAAATCTAGGGATGAAACAAGCCAAAATACATCCTGATGCAGCTGCAACCACATAAGTGACAAGAGACAGGAGGATCACAGGGTGTCAAGGAACAGCAGCAGCAGCAGCTGACATTGAGGGATTCACTTCTTTTCAGACATGACATCTGGTTCCAGCAGTTTCCACTGCAATTGCACAACCACAACACACAGAGAATATTTACAGAAGGCAGTGTCTTTCCACTGTAAGTCAGGCTCTGTCTTGGACACATATCTTTGTGCTTTAACGTGAAAGATGTAATCTCAGCAAGGCCCTTGCCAAGTAAGCTGCACTCTCTGCAGCCCATGCAAGGTGCTGCTGTGAAAACAGATACCTGTGCAAATGGCCCTGTAGCAGAAATGACACATCTCTGAATTTATCAAGCACACAGTGGGGATTTCCTGCTTCCAATGGATCCTTTGCTGCAAAAGCAGTTATTACAATGGCAACAACCCTTCTCATCCTCACTGACTACTGCTGCATGTTCCTCACCAACACACTTGGAGTTCAGCTGAGAAGACAGCACAGGATAAAACAATCTCAGTCTCAGTTTATCCACAAGCCTTTTTGTGGCTGTTATGAGGAAGAGATGACCTCAGGAGTGTAGGTAAGACTACAGTTACCAGGAGATCAGGCCCCAGAGGACATCTCCCCAGAGCATGAATGCCTGCAGTAGGCACAGCACCCTGCCCAGATGAATGTTGATTACAGTGAATGACAAAGAAAGCAAGCAGCTCTGCCTTTCCTTTCCTTTCCTTTCCTTTCCTTTCCTTTCCTTTCCTTTCCTTTCCTTTCCTTTCCTTTCCTTTCCTTTCCTTTCCTTTCCTTTCCTTTCCTTTCCTTTCCTTTCCTTTCCTTTCCTTTCCTTTCCTTTCCTTTCCTTTCCTCTCCTCTCCTCTCCTCTCCTCTCCTCTCCCCCTGCCCCGCCCAGCCCCACCCTGCCCTTGCCTGCCCTGCCCTTGCCTGTTCTGCCCTGTGGGAAAAGGACCTGAAGAAAATGCCCTGTTTCCCCAGAGGACTAGGTGATGCCATCAGAGGGGAGGCTTTCACTGGGTGAACTAGCTGGGACACCCCCACAAAAGCTCTTTGACTCTCTCTTATTTACGCATGTTTTTCAATGGTGCACATCTCTGCAGTCCTTAAATGTATTAGGCACAAGTAATGTGGGCAGGATATAAACTGGATTTCTGCAGAAACTGTGGATGTGACAAAGGATGAAGAGGAGAAAATAACTTTATTGGGTTAAGGGAGGTGTCTACTTCCCAGACACATAGTGCGTGGGATTTTGCAGCAGCTGGAATTTGGATGCTAGACAATCCAAGGGGAAACATTGACCTCTGTATTCAAGGGGACTGCTTTTGACACTTCTCAAATGACCTGCACAAAAAGTCAGCCTTGAATGTAACCACAAATGTGGCCACCCTGGAGACTGATAGGATGAAGCTGAAACCCTGATGAATTTCTGTCCATGAAATTCAACTAGCTGCTTCAGTTGATAGTAATGCTTCCTCAGCAAATGAGTGCAGAAGGGAGGGGAGAGAGAAGAGGATATTTAAGATGGGATACTGATTCACATAGACACCCCATTTGTGAAAGGACCATGGCTTGGGAGCAGGAATCACCTGGCACAGAGCAAGGCTGTCTGTACACAGAGCTGAATATAGGGTGTGCACTTTGGACTGTGTTTCACGAGGCAGTGACCCCGAGAAGGACCACTAGACCAGAGTGTTCGATCAAGAGCAAGCTGAAAACAACCTCCTCTGTGATGCACCACAGAAGGAATGAATGTGATCCACAGAGAGGGAAGGAAAGGTACAGTACCACAGACATGTACATAATGGGTCCAGTTCTGGTACCACCATTTCCCAAGTATGTTGGAGAAATTAGGAATCAGAAGGCAGGTACATGCATCATGCCGCAGCAAATCATCTACACAGGAAGAAAGTAGAGAAGCCAACTTCACTTGTAAGATAAATTTAAGATGCAATTTCATCACTGTCTGTAAGTGCCTGCATGAGTCGATAATTTCTGATCAGAGACAGCTCTTTCATTTGGCAGAAAAGCAGAAGAAACCCCAGCGACTGAAAGCAGAACAGATGAAGAGCAGACACAAGGTGCAGATTTTTAACAGAGATGGTGATGAACACCTTTCTGCGGTTGTAATGGATTTTCTTTTACATGAAGTCTTTTCTTAAATTGAGGCTAGCTATCCCTAAACACTATGTGCTTTACCTCAACTGAGACATTATGAGTGAATAGTGGCTCTGCAGACAGCCTGCCATGGGCTGCCTGTGACATACCGGAGGCTAGACGTGATGGTCACATAGTCCCTTCCAGTATTAAAATGCTAGGCACACTGGAGAAGCCAGGCAACAAGGTCTGCTGTGAGCCACAGCTGCCAGCAAACTTTGGTGGATATTCAGGAAACAGCCCTTTTGCTATTACTCCTTTTTTCCTTCAAAGCAAGCAATTCAGCAACATGCACACACTGCATATAAAACTAATTTCTGGTATGGCCCTGTGGGATCTGCTTCAAATCCAGATGGTCCAGTGGTCTGTTTTTGACAAAAACCAACACATGATGCAACTCTAAGATAATATGTGCTCTGTTTCCCTCCACACAATGCCTGTTTCAGTAATGCAGTTAAACATGATGCCCTGTTCTGACCAGCATTCTGCATCCCTTTGCTCTTCCGCAAGCAGCCTGAGTTCACCTAAATGCAGCAGATGTCGAAGGCAGCATGCTGGATGATAGCTCTCCCACCAAGGGCTGTAGTTTATCCCTGCTCTGCCTTAACACACTTACTCGTCACCGAGCAGCATCTGGCTGATGCTTACTTAAGAGGTGATATCTCTAAAACCTGTTGCCATCATAGATTTTTTTGTCCTGGTGATGTATTATTTATTTATTTTATTTTGCCTGTTTATTTATTTCTTTTTACCATTTTGAATTCTGCAGTTGCTCCCCTTCAATTTTGAAGGTATTTAAATGGTCCATAATCCACTAACCCTGACCTGGTCCAGCTCCTCTTGTTTCCCCAACTCCCAGTCTAAATTGGCTTGTCAGTCGAGCAGCCAGCCTTGCAGAATGGTCTCACAGAGGTCTCTCCTTGCTTGGAAAGCTTTTAATACATAATCTTGCAAAACCAAAACGTACCATGAGCAAAAAACCCTGGATGCAGCTGTCCAAGCCCATTCTTCCTCCTGTCCCCCTGGATTTTGATCATCTCCCTTGTGATGTTTTCTAGACACCCACAGCCAGTCTGCCTATAGCTCATCAGTAACTTGCATTCAACACATTGCCACTGGAAGGGGATTACTGCAGACAGCAATAAACAGATCCATACTAAAACAGGCCAGCTGCCAGAATCTCCTAAATCACATTCTTTCTCTGGGAGAACAGTAATCACAGCCAATAAAGCAAATATCCCTAATCTTTGTGTGAGTGACAGGGGCTCCCAACAATCCTTTGAATTCATGGGGAAGGCACATGCGTATAGCGGCACACTCATGCCTTTGCAGGTGGGATAGCAGCCACCATAGAAAAGTGGTTCTCGGCAGCAGCTTATGCTGTCAGCTGTTGAGAAGGGTGAAGTTGCAGTGAATGGAATGCACTCCATCAATGTTATTCTTCATGGTATGGGGCATCACTTTAGGGCTTCCACTCAGGGAGAGGAAGACCTCCACAGTCTGCAGACACAGAGGTTCCTGCCAGGAGGAGCAGAGCAGATGGTCTCAACGCTGCCTGTTGAGGATGATTAGAGAGATACCCCTCTTCACTGAGCCACTTCAGCAGGAAGAGTAGCAGTACACCACTCAAGCCAGGGTAGGTGGGGTGGCCCTTCACGATTGTCCTCTTTTTGCTTCAGAGATGACACATCTTCCTTTGTGATGCAGTCCTCAAAGAAGTGTGCCACATCCCCACCTTCTGCATATGACAGCAAGCAGCTCATCCAGAGCTCCTGCCACTTACGGGCTGGAGCACAGGGACCTCGCTGCATAGCATCAGCCTGAAAACTCAGGGGAGTGATGAGAAAGGGAATCACTCTGGGCCCTGGCTGCTATTAACAAGACTCATAGGAGGGCACTTGGAGACTGCTGAAGGTGACTTACCAGCCATGCTCCCTTCACCTAGGGCTGGCTAATAAAGGTTAATATTCCTCGGCAGGGCTCAGTATCTCCAGACTCCAGTGGCTCCTCCTTTAAGGGAGAAAAATAAATCAAATGCAAATGAAGTGTAATCACTCTTGTAACCTGTTAATGAAGTGCCTGTGAAGGAATCCAGGGACATAAAGTGCATCCTATGGGGTCAGACCTATGGCCCACTGAGCCCCGTGCTCTGTCTCTGACAGCAGCAGCAGGACATGACATAAACCTGGACAGTTTGCAGTCCATCCCTTGTGCCCCCTCAGCACCCACAACCATTGTCTAAGAAGTATGAGAAAGAAAAGCTTTGCCAATTCATTTTAATATCTGTTTATGGATTCCCCATCCATGAATCTGTCTAATCCCTTTTGAACCAGAGATGGGCAATGGGTAGAACACGAAAGTTGGAGGAGCTGTGAGCTAATGAGACTCCAGACTGCTCCGCGTGGTGATCGGCACAAGGAGCCACACTTGAAGTGTTTCTATACAAATGTGCGCAGCATGAGAAACAAGCAAGAGGAGCTGGAAGCCTTGGCCCAGTCCCAGAGATATGACGTCACTGGCATAAGTGAAACCTGGTGGGACGAGTCCTGTGACTGGTGTGCCGTGAGGGATGGTTACAGGGGCTCTTCAGGAGGGATAGGCAGGGCAGGCGAGGTGGGGTTTGGCTTTGTATGTAGCGGAGGAGCTGGAATGCATGGAGGTTGCAGTTGGCGATGGCACAGTTGAGAGCCTCTGGGTAAGGATTAAGGGACAGACAAATAAAGCGGATATTATCGTGGGAGTCTACTATAGGCCATCCAGCCAGGATGATGACACTGATGAGTTATTCTTTAAGGAACTAAGGGATGCCTCTAAGTCATCCGTCCTTGTCCTTATGGGGGACTTCGACTTGCCAGATGTCAACTGGGAATACCACACAGCTGAGATAAACAGGTCCAGAAGGTTCCTAAACCACCTGGATGACAACTTCTTGGCACAGGTAATAAGAGAACCAACCAGGAAGGGCGCCCTCCTTGACATGTTGCTTATTAAGAGAGGGCCTCATGGGTGAAGTGGAGATCGGTGGCCTCCTTGGCCACAGTGACCATGAAACAGTGAAGTTTAAAATCTATGATAACAGGAGGAAAGCAGCCAGCAAGACCTCAACTCTGGACATGAGGAGAGCAGAATTCAGGTTGCTCAGGGAACTGCTTAGTAAGGTCCCCTGGGGAAAAGCTTTTGAAGGTTCTGGGGTCCATCAGTGCTGGTCGTTTTTTAAGTACCACCTCCTAAAAGCACAGGAGCAGGCAATCCCAAAGTGTAGGAAGTCAAGGAGGCAAGGCAAAAGGCTGGCTTGGCTGACCAGGGATATTCTTCTAGAAATAAGGAGAAAAAAGAAAGTATAAGGCCAGTGGAAGCAAGGTCAGGTGACATGGGAGGACTATAGGGTTGCTGTTCGCCACTGCAGGGAGGAAATTTGTGTGGCCAAAGCTCAAGTAGAGTTGAAGCTGGCCAGTACCGTGAAGGACAATAAGAAGGGCTTTTTTAAATACATTAATGGCAAAAGGCAGGCCAGAAATAACATTGGCCCACTGCTTGATGAGAATAGTCACCTCACAAGCAGGGAGATAGATAAGGCAGAGACGTTTAATGATTTCTTTGCTTCAGTCTTCAACACCAATGGTGGGCTCAGGGACCCCCAGAGCCCTGGGCTACAGACCATGACGTGGGAATGATAAACTCCTAGTAAACCCTGAACTTGTGTGGAACTTGCGCGGAACTTGCTGCTACAGCTAGATCCCTATGAGTCAATGGGACCTGATGGGATTCATCCAAGGGTACTTAAAGAGCTGGCTGATGTCATAGTGAGACCTCTCTCCATGATTATTCAATGCTCTTGGGAACCTGGAGAGGTCCTAGTTGACTAGAACCTGGCAAACGTTGTCCCACTCTTCAAGAAGGGCAACAGGGATGACCCTGGTACCTATAGGCCTGTTAGTCTCACTTCTGTGCCTGGTAAAATGATGGAGAAGATTATTCTGGGAGTTATTGAAAAACACCTGAAAGACAACATCATCATTGGTCCTAGCCAGCCCGGTTCACGAGGGGAAAGTCCTGCCTAACAAATTTGTTTTCCTTCTATGACAAGGTTACCCACCTAGTTGACCAAGGGAAGCCAGCCGATATGATCTTTTTGGATTTCAGTAAAGCTTTCGATACTCTCACAGAATCCTCCTGGACAAAATGTCCAGCATACAGTTGGATAAACACATAATGCAATGGGTGAGCAATTGGCTGATAGGTCGGGCTCAAAGGGTCATAGTAAATGGGGTTACATCGGGCCAGCGGCCAGTCACTAGTGGGGTTCTGCAGGGATCCATCTTAGGGTCGGTACTCTTTAATCTCTTTATAAATGACTTGGATGCAGGACTTGAAGGATTACTAGTTAAGTTTGCTGACGACACAAAATTGGGAGGAGCTGTTGACACTCTCGAGGGCAGAGGAGCCCTGCAGAGAGATCTAGACAAATAAGAGAGCTGGGCAGTCACCCACCGTATGAAGTTTAACAAGAGCAAGTGACAGATTTTACACCTGGGGCACGGCAACCCTGGATGTACATACAGACTGGGGAACGAGAGGCTGGAGAGCAGCCCTGCGGAGAGGGATCTGGGGGTTCTGGTCGACGGCAAGTTGAACATGAGCCAACAGTGTGCCATAGCAGCCAAGAGGGCCAACCACATCCTGGGGTGCATCAAGCACTGCATTGCAGCCGGTTGAAGGAGGTGATTGTCCTGCTCTATTCTGCACTGGTGAGGCCTCACCTTGAGTACTGTGTGCAGTTTTGGGCACCACAGTATATCAAGGATATAAAGCTACTAGAGAGTGTCCAGAGGAGGGCCAAGAGGGTGAAGGGTTTAGAGGAGAAACCGTATGAGTGGCTAAAGTCACTTGGTTTTGTTCAGCCTAGAGAAGAGGAGACTAAGGAGTGACCTCATCGTGGTCTACAACTTCCTCACAAGGGGAGGAGGAGGGGCAGGCACGGATCTCTTCTCTTTGGTGACCAATGATAGAACCTGAGGGAATGGCAGGAAGATGTGCCAGAGGAGGTTTAGGTTGGATATTAGGAGAAGGTTTTTCACCCAGAGGGTGGTGGAGCACTGGAACAGGCTCCCAGGGAGGTAGTCAGGGTGCCAAGTCTGACAACATTGAAGAAGCACTTGGACAACACCCTCAGACATATCATGTGAATTTGGGGTCATCTGGTGTGGGGAAATGAGTGGGACTCGATGATCCTTGTGGGTCCCTTCCAACTCAGGACATTCTATGATTCTATGATTCTGTGAACTTGCTGATCCACCATAACCTCTTGTGGCAGCAAGCGTTCACTACCCCGTGCATGAAAAACGATTTTCTATCTGTGTTAAGCAAATCTCTTACTAGCTTCCTCAAGTGTCCCCTGCTTCTAATATAGGTTTGGTAAATGGTGGGTCTGCATTCACCTCATCCTTTGCCTTCATGATCTTGTGCAACTGGCTCATACACCCCTTGGCTACCTTCTTTACAAAATGGAGAGTCCCAAACTTTTTCACCGCTCTTTGTAAGGAGGCTGCTACTTCCACTTGATCATATTCTTTGCCCTTTTCTACCTCCACAATGTCCTTAAGAAGTGGGGACCACAATCCCCCACACGACTTAGGAAAATTGATTGCACCTCGAGCTTTAATACAATGGCAAAATGCTGCTGGCACTCTGTCTTGTTCTCAAGACCGCTCTTTAAGATACTCAACATTTTGTTGACTTATTGGCTTGCCCTGCACACTGTTCTGCAGGACTTCACAGCACTGACTGATTTCTCCACAGTCTCTTTCTTGAGTTGTAGCTCACAGTTAAGAGCTCAGCCTTGAGTTCACATAGATTAGATTATTTTTCCATAAATAAACTAGTTTCTATTTATTTACATTGAAACATATCTGCCACCATTTTGCCACTCAGCTTTGTGCAGTCCTTCCAGAGTTCTTCTCCACTGGCATGCCACTTGAATACCCAAACAAAACTAACACAATCTACAAACTTGGATGGGTCTAAGAGCCCGAATGCCTCCATATTTCCCTGTGACCTTATCCTATGTCCCTCTGTTCTTCTGAGCATGTGCCATGGGGCAAAAGAAACCAAAATTACATTCCCAGATCCACAACACATCCCTAGGTAAGCTTGGGCAATACATTTATAGCACCATTTTCTTCAGTTCCCCAGATGCAGAATGGAGAAAATACTGTTATCCCACCTCACAAGAGCAGTGCGATGACCAGTGAATTCGTTAGTGAAAACAAGGTGCAAGATGCTGAAAAGAAATAGCCATAAAAGCAAGTACCTAAAGCATGCAAGACCTGCCTTAGATGTCATCTGTGCTACAGCCTCCCATGTCTGTACTAGACTGCCTCTTCACCCATGCTGCAGAGCTCTCTGGAAGGGGAACCCCACCATGCTCAGCTCCCCAAGTGGGTGTCCAAACATGCTTGCTGGATTCCTACTCCCAGGGGAGGCTGAGGACACAGCAGCTCATGTCTTATCAGCGCAATGCAGGACCATCCAAGCCTGTGCAAGCTGGAAGCATTGAGAGAAAGCATGCATGTTGTGAGGCTCGACATGCATAAACCCCTCCAGGACCTTCTCTTCACATTGCAGAAGAGATGCATACAGGAGGTGCTTGGGAACACTGAGAAGAGGGGTTAGATGAAACAGGACATGGCTTAGGATCCACCTTCTGTCTCTACACTTTCATGGTCGTGTCCAAGGGATGAGTTTCACAGCAGCATCCAGCAATTTGTAGGGGAAAAAAAGAAGGAAGGTTTAGCTTGAAAGCACTACTTTTCCTTTCTTCTTTCACTCCCCAGAACATTCTGCTTATTTGGTTTTCAGAGACTGTTTCAGACATTGCTGGGAAAAAGAAACAGGATTTTAAGACAGAGCTGAGATGTATTGTTTTATGTGACACATGAATAATTCAATTTGCTGCCATCAATAGCTTGGGTTTCTCTAAATAAGCCATCTACCTAGGGGTTAGGAGGAAAACTAGCAGGAGTGTAATATGACAAATGATGTTTCTGGATAGAAGATGGCACTGCATTTACACATGAACTCTAACAGGAGGGTATTTCAGCTAGCAACTCATGTAATATTTCACTGCTGCCACATTTGACAAGTTGTCTGTCCATTAGCTGTGGCGTAAAGAACTCATAAGATATTTATAAGCATTCTAGAGATACCTAAATAGGGAATAATATGATTTCAGGGATAGGCACTGCAAAGAGAAGTTTAAAGCTTTGACAGAATGCACAGCCTTCTGCTTTCATGCCTGGTAATAGCTGGAGCAAAGTGGGGCTGTATATGCTAATGAGAGCTGTTTCAGAAATGGCTTTCCCTCCAGACAATTATGATTTTCATAGGCAGTCTGAATAACATTACACCAGGACCTGAGAAACACTGCTAGTAAACAAACAAACAAAAAGTAAGTTAAACATGGCCACGTTGTTGCAGCGATGTGCAGGACCTCTGCTTAGGATGTCTCCTGCTCCTCTGCTACATCTCCCAGGCTCTTCAGAGTCCCTGGGCTTGGGGAGGGAAGAAGGTGCCTCCTTCTAGGCGACTTGTCAGAGACATTGCTGGTCTGGATAGACCCATCCTGAAGGGGATGACAGGTAACAGAACAGCAACCCCTGCAGCCGGGCTGGATCAGCTCTTCAAACCAAAACCAAATTGCTGTCAGTCAAAAGAGCTGTTTTTTTCAGAAACTTTCTCTGCAGCAAAGTTTTCTGCAAGAGAACAACCCTTCTGGTTATCAAGAGCCCAACTCTCTTCATAAACAAAACCCTGACAGAAACAGACTGACCAGCGGTAAAGCTATTTTCTGCATATGTCCACTGACTCCCGCAAGTATTGCATGGAGGGGGTCACTACAAAGGGATGAGTTTTATTTTTCTGCATTTCTAAGAAACTAAATACCTAGCCTTGAAACCCTGTAGGCAGACACTCTGCAATAAGACAGGCAATGCCAGAGAGATGTAGGGGAAGAGAAACAACTCGCAACCTCAGGGTCGTTCTATCTCCCAGAAGGCCTTTTGCTGAGATGCCTGAGTTGGGAATCCACTTGCCTTGACCTGACACGTGGAGAACAGGTGGTAGCCCTCAGTTTTCAAGAGACAACAGCTCTTCTGCACTAAGTTCCCCTCTTTGTTAGTGTTTGCAAAAAGGGGCTATTTTCAGAGTTTTCTCCCAGAAAGAATTGCCAAAGCAGATATGTTACAACAAAAAATCCTCACAAGAACTGAGCTCTGATCTGCTCTTATACCATGCAGCTCCCATCCCTTGATGAGCTGTGGAATGACAGTCAATGTGCCAAGATACTAGTGACATGCTGCACATCCTTGATGGCAGCATCAAATCCTTCAAGGCTCTCACAGTGGGGAAGCAAAACCTTGCACCTCTGCTGTATCACCCTCTCTCACTGTTCTCCTTTCAACTTCTGCTTCCAGTCCTGTTACTAACCCTTTCCACCCCACTTCAGATCTATTAGTAATTTAAAAAAGCATTTGCTTCTTGTCAGCAACTGGTGGGGAAAAAAGCTTTCTAGTGAGCCAGACTCATGCTGTGTGATTCAGGTGCTGTTCTTCTCATTTGGACAGATAGGCAAATTTTTATGTAGTTAACAATCTGGCATGGTTCATTCCCCTCTCAGTGACTGCAGTCCCCAAATACTTTTCTTCCATTCCTGGAGTCTCAACACATGAAGCTATGTCTCTAATGAACCTCTGTACTAGCCAAGCCCAGGAGGCCCTCATGCACCTGGCCGCATAGATAGAGCATCTGTCCACATGGGAACCAGAAGAGCAGTCACCATTTTTGCTGGTCTTGTGCTGTCAAATGCATCTCTCCTTTCCGCCCCATCTTTCTGCACAACCTGCTGCATCTGCAGAATTTGGACCTTCCCAGTATGGAATTTACTCCCCATGCTGAGCCCCTCATGCTGAGTGCAGCTGCTCAGCAGGTTGGTCATTTGGGTCTGGTTCATGGAGTAGTGTAAAAATTGCAGTGCTGCACTGGGTTGGCCAAGTAGCACAACGATGGAGACTGATACTGGGCTAGAAGCAGAAGCTCCTAGCAATTCTAGCAATGCACATGTTTCCAGTGAGGTAGGTCCTTCCTCAGACCTTGCCTCATTTTCTCCTCCCTTGCTCCATTCTCCTGGTGGAAGAGAAACGCTGATACAGAAGAGAGGAAGATGCATGGGTGTGTACTTTGTGAATGTCATCCTCTTCTGAGCACTTTGTACGTGTAAGTCAGGATGGCTGCCCCTACACCTCTCAGTTTATTAGCACAGTAACATCCCAGAGGGTTAAGTGAGGCTGGGAATCTGTGGTGCCAGATGCAGTACATCCTTTTACGAAGGGACACCTAAGACCTCAGGAGGCTACAGTCCAGAGAAATAGGTCAGAAAGAAGGAGGAGCCAGGGAAAACGATGCACACACTGTCACAGCTTGGTACCAAAATTTGCAAAGACTCTCTCCTTTCTCCCCTTGAGATCTGGGGAGAGGAAGGATGAAGTCACTTTCCTCAGACCTTGTTTTACAGGTGCTTTTCTAGAAAAAAATGTTCTCTGTGAAAAGCTGATCAAGCTCCTACAGTAGTACCACTTTGAAAAGACACCCAGATTGAGGGCCCTACATTCTAAAGGCACCTTAAAAATCCCACCAAGAAAAGAGAAAAGATTTTTAGTATAAAACATTTTTTCCTTGTCCTGCTTATTTTCCTGTCCTTTTTTAGCCTATTCTCCAATAGTTGGCTAAAGAAGGTCTTGCTGGATTTGGATTGACAAGAGGGAGACTTATTTTTGCTGCCTAAATGTCAGGCCAGATGTGTCAATAACAACATTAGGCTATTACGTGCCTGCTGCAGTCACTTGCATCACTACTGCATGAGAGAAACTAGGGCAAAAAGGCAGCAACTAGGGATTTTGTTCTGATTAAGAAAACAAGACTTCCCACAGCCAATTTTGAAATGCTGTAGAAGGGCGTGATTTGAACTAGCACCCTCACATGCCTCAGAAAGAAACTTTTTGTCTCCCTGCAGAGGCATTGAATACTGCATTACTGGCACACACTGGGAAAAACACATCTCTCTTCCTACCTTATCAATACAGAGAGAAAAAAGAATAAAAGATAAGTCAGGCTCTTGTTGGGTTGCCCCTGTGCTGATCACAGGGTGAGACAATGGTATTACAGGAGGTGAAAATAGAAGCTTTAGGACTTGTTAGGTCTCAGTGGAGAAAACCCTGCAACAGAGAAACATCAGCAAATAGCCTCACGATCTCATCTTGGACATTTGAGTTGAAGCTATGGCTTTGCTTCAGACAGCCAAATGGTCTTTGGTAGGTTAGGAGTCTGTGACCAACATTGGAGAAAGTTTTGGGATCAGCAGCATTATGTACACCCTCCATTCCCACACACACTGGCAAACACAAATCTGTGCCAACATTGGGTAGTTGGTTTCAGCCCAATGCAAAAAGATTTTTTAAAGTAAAAAAATGCATCATTTAAGAAAGAGTGAAGTTGATTTCCATAGTCTGCCCCACCTGGAGAACAAAATTTATCTTACTTTACTGTGAGGAATCAATGAAGCACAGGAACCTAAAAGAAAACATTGCATTTGCGATCTAATGAAGTGTTTCACCCCATCAGAAAAAAAATCTTTTCTTTCAGAGACACAGGATTCATTGCAGCTTGAAACCCAAAGACTTCTGATCTTGTGTTCATTTAGAGACAGAAATGTTTTGTGTTTGAGCCAGTATGCAAAACAATCTACTTTATGCCCAGCTCAAGTCAGGAGAAATTAAGAGATGATGTTAGCTTGCTGAGTAAGACAAACTCCGTGTACATGGACAGATGCTCCTGGCCCTGACCTTACATAGCATTTAAGCACATGGGTCTTCTTCAGTTTCTGACCAGCCCATTCAAAGGTAGGAGGGAAATGCTGATCTCCGTCAGGGCCAGTGGGAATTTTGCCATTAGTATCCACAGAGTTGGGACTTTACCCAACAAATAAAGGTGAGCAATTGCTCACTGTCCTGGCTGAAGGAGTGATACAGCTGATCCTGTGCAGACCAGCTTCCAAAGCAGCTGATCCCCTGCAGACCATCTCTTGGAGGCTGTACACTTAACCCCAAATATGCCCTCCTCCCCCCAGCCTTCCCCACATACCCCAAATGACATCTGACCTCTAGCTCCTGGAAATCCTCTTCTTCCTCCACATCATAGGAGAGGGTGTGAATCTTGATGTCATCTGCTGAGAGATCAATGAACTTGCTGTCCGGGTACTCCAGGCTGTCTTTGGTAGGAGAGCGGTCCTCGATGAATGTAGTTTCACAGCATTCTGAGCCAATGCTCTCACCCCACGAGCGCAGCACATTCTCCGAGTAGAGGATGATGTTGGGCCGGTAGTGAGACTCCACTGTCTGCTGCAGCATGTTGGGGTCCAGCAGCTGCTGCACGGGGTCATTCCTGCCGTTCTCCAGGCAGCTCGGAGAGGAAAGGCTGCCCACTCGGTGGCTCTGGTACTGGGGGGTCGGGTACACAGAGACCAGACCATCTCGGCTCTCTGCCACTAAGTTCCTTGTATTAATTAAACCATTCCTTTTCCCGGCTTCAGCAATCTTATTGTGCATTAGCACACTGTTCTGCTCAACCAAGCCATCCATACTGGGAGGTGTCTGAGTGAGTGGGACGGGTGGTCTTTATTTTGTTGTACCTTAGAGACAGGTCACACAGGGGCAATGGCTCCCATTTTCCTGATGAAGAAAGGAAACATGTACCACAGTGAGGACAAAGACAATGAATAACATATCAAGGCACCCAAATCAGGTTGTCTTTGGTATCACCTCATGAGGAAATACAGCCCCACATATGCACACACCCTGCCCTAGCTCTCCAAATATATCCCCATATGGAGAGACAAAAAATCCCACCCCAAATCCATGGGGTGAACAGGAGCGGATGACAAAATGTGGTGACAGAGGGCTTCCTGAGATGTTTTGGTAATGGTGGGCCCTGTCAGAGTAGGGCTATGATGTGCCTCCTCCATCCTCCCACAGGTACACCACTGTCATTCTGGTGACAATGTCTCTTTCCTCTAAACACTCTGATAAGAGAGATGGGGGAAAAACCCCAAAGATAAAAGAACCATTTTCAGTTTTCAGCAATCTGCAGTTGTGAAGGGCAGGCAGCTGGTGTGTTCAGCTGTCAGTCTCTGCAGCCACCCTTCAGCCTTGGAAAGTGCTTTACTACCCTTTGAAAATGCAGCTGAAGGAAAAGAAACAGGCAGCGCTCTTCAAATCAACTGAAAAAACACCACCTGAATGCAAGATCAGATCTGACCCAGAGGAATTAAAACTCCTCTGGACGGGGTCTCAAATCCCCTGTGTTGCTCTGGGTGCCCTACTTCTTCTGATGCCTCTGAGGCTGCCCCGGGGTGACAGATTGAAGGGCTGTGATGGGGCTTGTCAGCGTGACAATCCCCATCCAGATTCACCTGGAAGACATAGAGGCACAGTCACTTGAGCCCCAGGAGCTGGTTTTTTCTTTTGGTACAGGAACAGCCACTGTCCTCTGTCACACCAGACCACCACCCTGGCTCTGTTTCGTGTGGGTTGCACTAAGGCGTGAGAAATCAAAGGGACAGTTCAGAAAGCTAGAAGTACTTTTTCTCCAGCCCAAACACTTTCACAGCAGGACACCAGTTTTGCTCAGGTGTAGCCAAAGTAAAATACTTTTTGAAATACAGATGGATCCACCACAGCAACAATGAGCTCAGAGTTTTGTTTCTGGGCCCGATGAGAGAAATCACTGAAATGCTCCTGGCTTCAAAGAGCTTCATAGTAGATCTTCTAAGGCCAAATTCATAAGGTAGGGTTACCTGTCCCCAGTGTGCTGCATGGAGGAAAAAAAGAACTACACATACAAACACACATACATATGCACTATTTTTACTTGATACTTTCTCTCTATTTCCCTTTTATATCAGAGATCCTCTAACAGAGCAATGGCTAGCAAAAGCCTGATTTTATTTCCTCTGAATAACTCCAGACTTCAAATATGTGCAGTCTCCTTTTTGGCTTGCAAGAGATATTTAAACCATTGCTAAGAGCTCGTCTTCTGTTCTTACACTACAACTGGAGCAAGAAACTTAGTTAAGATCTTTGTTATGTTAAACAAGTATGCTGCAATGTTTGCATTCACAGCACTTGGTTTAACTCATAGAAAACCCATTTTATTGTGTTGCCAAATAGTTCAGTGCTTGTCCTAAGTGAACTGGCAGGAAAGCTGCACAAGTGAAAATACACCATGGTGGGATCCCGTGGAATTTACACTACATGGCTCTCAGCCCCGAACCTGGGGAACCTGCTGGCAAAATTAAACCAGTTTGCAGATTAGCTTGGAAGCTTGGACTCAGTTTCACTGAAAGATTAGTCCCAAACCCCTCAATCCCTTTGCAGCAGATAAGACTGAGAGCAGGTGCCCTGTCTTTCCAAGGAAAACTCACTTCCAATGCAATCATGCCTGTGCTAAATGAACAGAGCACCATGCCCTCTTCCCGCTCCCAGCAGGGTAACAGTCTGTGCCAGCACATATATATTTGTGTGAGGAAGCCGCTTTTGGAGGAAGCAAGCAAAGTTCAGCAGGCGAGAGTGGGTAGGGAGGCCGATGTGTTGATATTTGCCTTCAGACTGGTGCTTGCAGAACAACAATCTTCCATCCGCTGCTCCCCACTGAGCACCGGCAACCTGCAAGACCTCCCGTGGGCTGCTAAGGTGTCCCAATTTTGCTGTTTAAGAGGCTTCAGAGGCTGAGTGGGACCCAGTCACAACCTGAGTTGGGGAACATGTGCTGCTTTACCCAGGTTGGGTGGGACCACTTGCTTAGGAGATCATTCTCCTATGCCTCCGACAGCTTCCCCACAAACCTTCTCCTTCTTCCTCCTGCCCCTCCCAAAGAAACAAGATGAAAGTACATCACCACAGGCAGAAGCTGAGAAAAACTGAGCAATTGAAGGGTAAGTTGTCAGTAGACTTTGCTCAGTTCCCCCTGAGCTGGCTTGAAAGATGTGCAAGGCTCCCTGACATGTGACACCAACCATCAACCCCACTGAAGACAGAGAGGCTTCACCCAGAACTGTAAATCATCTCACAAGCATTCCTAGCCTTGCCGCTTATCGAAGCAAACTGAAACAGTCAGCAGAAATATGCCAGAGATGCAGTAGAAATTGGAAGAAGATGCACAAACAGGACCCCTCCCAGAAAAATGGATTAAGAGGTCAGTAGCTGGTCACTGCATCAATGACTGCAGCAAACCTTGGGTCAGGCCTCACACCTCCATGCGGTCGCATCATTCCAACAAATGGGTATTGTCTGGCTTCAGCAGCACTCAGGAAAATGCCATTTTAAGGCAGCTTTATCGCATGCCTTCCAGCTGCACTGTCAGATTCCCTTCGTGTTGTCTCTGCACTCACCTATCATCCAGATAATGCTTGACTCTGGAAATGCAGGTCTTACTCCAGGTTTTCCTCTGACAGCTGTACTGTCTTCATGGAAAATGTTCACTTTGAATGGGTGCAAACGAGGCTCTACAGGCACAGTGATACCAGAAGTAGCTGGTATGCAGGCCGGTACATGTTCCTCATGCAGTATTAGGTAGTCATCTTGAAAGAGATGGATTATAAGGAAGGGTCACTCCCATCTCTTTAAAGTTGACTTGCATGGGAACACTCCAAAATCATGGGAAATGAAAACCATCCTTCAGTTCTCCTCACACTCCTCAGCAACAAGAAGTGAAAAGTAAGCAGAGGCCACAAGGGAAAATGCTTTTGTGTGCCTAAATGACCTGAGACCCAGGAGCACTTCAGAACGTCACTGGGATGTCGGTGTCATCAGGAGTCAGGACTGTCCCACACCATCCCTTGCTACTCAATGTTCTTCAGCTTATGTGAAGCAGGAGCCAAGTCCCTTTGGCTGATTAAAAGGAGGCCTGAAACTCATAATTTCAAAAGGTGATTTGGCTCCAAAGCATTTGGAGTGATGACAGATAAGATTCTGCAAAAGACCTAAACCAGGACTGCTCATGACGGCTTTAGTACTCTATGGCTGATATCTCTACTATCGCAAGGAACTGAGAACAGCTACATTACAGGCTCAAGCATCCTCCCTAATCACCCACACTTGCAAAGTGTTGGCACACCCCATAGCCTGGCTTCAGCCTGTGCCCTCTTCCAGAAAATACCTACACTGCAGTAAATAAGTGCCATGCATGTTCCTGAGAAGCCCAAAGGGGAAATCCACCTTGTTTTGGCAGGTAAGAGAGTTTAGAAGCACGGACACAGTCAATGTTGGACCATTCAGCCTATGGGTGACAGGATGGACCCTGGCATGCCTCACTTACTAGATAGGAGGGAGCCCGTGGTGTTGTTCAGTCCTACCATGGACCTAAGTATCTATCTGGCTGGTGCTTACCTGCCGTGCATTTAAACCAGTCTTGTAAACCAATCTTGCAGATTCTGAGTGACACTTTCCCCTTGGGATGGGGGAGGGGGGAAGAAAACATCCAAAATGAGGCAAGGACAAGACAGGGAGCACCCTTCCCACATAGAGCTCCTCCAGTAATAGGGCTAATGTATTGCTCAGGACATCCTCTCTGGAGTCCCACATAGCAGTGCAGCTCACATGCCTCGAGGAAGGTCGGCAGAGACAGATGCGGATGGCAGCATGCAATCAAGGAAAATTGTTTAGCCCTAGAGTCATTTCAATCTGTAGCTGGCTGGCTACATTACCAGAGCCTGACCCAATGTTCTCAGCCCTGCAAGTGTATTGCTTAATGGTAAGGAGCTGGTGAGACTCTTATGCCTTTTCATTATAATATCTTAACATATATTATTATTATTATTATTAATAATAATAATAATGCATTGATTTTTCTTTTCCAGGAAAAATTCCTAAGTGGCTGGCCATTAGGTTTAAATCAATAGCACCTTGATTGCCAGTGCATTTTGATGCATAGCTGAAACAAGGTCAATTGCTGTCTAGGGAAACTGAAAAACAGTTGAGGTACCCGGAGATTCTTCATCAATAAAAAGGCAGGATTAAGAGCGTTGTCAGCCACAAATGAAATTTCGCGTCCTCGTGGATAGAAGAGAACCTCCCCTGGGTTTTTCTCTTCCCAACCACTGGCTGAAGGGAGTTAAATCAGATTTCCAAGGCCTTTGTAACCTGCTGCTACCTCGATGTTGGTGGGAGACTTAGACTCTAATGCTGGGCTTCATTTCACCTACTGTGAACACCCGAGGAGGTTTCCTGGGAGAAATTAATTGCAGTTATGCAAGGTGCACAGGACCAGTGGGCTTAGTCTACCTTTGGAGTGACAATACCCCTGTAAAATACAGGCGAGACCCTCTCAGCTTAATACTAACCTTCAGATGAATGAAGCAGGTGAAATGAGTCTCCCAGGTTCAGATGGAGGAGCGGTGGACAGTGGCAGAGGGCCATGAGTGATGCTTAGGGACAAAAGGCAGCAGGTGCTTATGCAATGGCTCAGAGCCTGTATCCTGCCTGCAGGGACTCCTTGGAGGTTGATTCAGTGACCATCCTTTCATTAAGGGCTTTCACTGACCTGACCCAGACCAGGCTCACATGTCTGCCTGTCACAGGCAGGTCATAAAATTAAAATTGCCCCAGTTTCTAGGTCAAACTGCAGCCCAGAGGATCCCAGATGGCAGCGCAACTGAGCAGATAACCTCTGATAGACCACCTGAGGCAACTGGAGAATGCCTCCTCTGCAGAGAGTCAACATTCAAAGCAAAAAAGAGCCACTCTCATTACCTAGGACTGCAGTGAGGTTTCAGAATGATGCTGACAGGAAAATGAAACTCATTAAAGCCCTTTAAAAAAAGAGAGCTGCTCAGTCTGCTCCAAGATGCAGAGTTAATTTAACTGGTTTGATTCAGGTTTCATTTGTCTTCACACAGTTTGAATTTCTCCCCACAAATCACTCACTGGTACTCAGGCTGACCAGAAATAATTCTGCATTTTCAGACTTGAGGCTGGAACCAGAAGGGAAAACCAAGTTCCAGCTATTGACAAATAGTAGATCAAACATCAGTCTAATTTTTGCCTTGGGGTTTAGACATTTGTACCCAGGTCTCTGGTGTTGAAAGTGAAGCCCTTAATTATTATAACCTTCATTCTTTCCAATTTCTTGCATTTCTTTTTTTCTGTCTCTTTCTTATTTTAATAAGAAGCTGCAATCAGTGCCAAGATATTTAGTCTGCAATGCTGTGGTTTATTAAGCTATCACTTGTATTACAGCAGAGCCCAGCTATGGTAGCTGCAATGAGAGCTACGCTCTGCTGGGTGTTCTGCGGACTCCTGCTATGATGACAGTGGCTGACAAACTAATTAAGCAAAGGGTGTGAGACAGAGAAATGCAAGCTGTGGAGAGGGCAAGGAGAGAACAGCTAAATGCTGTGCTCCAGGCTCTGGCAGACAAGGAGGAGAAGCCATCTCTGCTACTGCCCGCCATCCCAAAGCTCCTTCGCTCTTTGCTGCAGTCCTCCTGCCTCAATGGGGCTCTCCCCTTTGCACAGCCTCAGGGTGTTTCAGCCTTCTGGAGACCCCTGGCAGGTACCAAAAGTCCTGTGTGAACAAGCAATCCAGTTAACTCTGAAATACCAGGCTACAGTTGAATAGCCCAGCCCTTTCCTCACAACAGATCAGAAAGATATTCATCCAGGCAGACCAGATATCACCAGCCCAAAGGCCTGGTTTATTGGCAGGAAAACTTGGAGATGAAGGCAAGCCATGGTGAGGCTGAAGGCAGAGTCCCCATCCACTATCAAGGCTTATGGCCGTACCCACTGACATTCCTTGCATATCGTGCAGAGCATCAGCCAGGAGGAAGGGCTTAATGAGCTCATGTGCCTCTGCATGGGGGCCTTGGATATAAGGGGAAATCTTTTCCCCAGGAAGACAGTCAAGCATTGGAAAAGGTTGCCCAGGGAGGTTGTGCAGTCTCCATCCTTGGAGGTTTTTAAGACCCAGCTGGATGAAGCTCTGAGCAACCTGGTGTGACCCCATAGTTGATCCTGCTTTGAGGATGAGATTGGTCTAGAGACCTCCTGAGGTTCCTTCAACTTGAGTTACCCCACGATCCAAATCTCTCTGCTCCTAACGGATTCCCACCTGTCTCCCATGCTCCCAACAAAACATTCACTGCTCCCACATCCTTCTGCCAACACCTCAGTGACTCTAAACCTAATGCCAGCGTGGCAAGAAGGGACAATAATCAGCCTTTGCAGGGCTGTGCCACCGGCAGGAACTGATTCAGCCTCACAACTACCAGACTGAACAAAGTGCAACTGGGTTTGATGCTGGTTCCCCCACTGCCAGCACACAGAAAGCAGAAGGGAGAAAGCTGTCTTGAAGAGCAGGCAAGCCAAATGGTGAGGCCTGCAGCCTGAAAAAAAACACATTGTGAGAGGTTTGGAGGCTGCAGGTTTCCTGGTGTAAGCTTTCAGGTTATGAGGGAGTTTTTAATGCATAAGGCAATAGGCTTCAACATGGTTTAAGGTACTTCAAACATCTAGAAATTGCAACAACACATATGGACCTTCTGCTTGAGAGAAATCACTGGCAATGTATGGATCTGGAGAGCTGATTACAAAGTGAAATATGTAAGGAAAGGAAAGAAAAAAACATTTCCCACTTGTATTTTTCTTCTTTGATTTAGCTGAGCTCATTAAAATAGGTTTTGTTTTAATGGAACACTGCTATTTCAGCAGCTGAAATTCCTCTTGACCTACTAAGTAAACTACAGGGAGTTTCATAAGGCAATGCAACTAACTCACACTGGGAGAATTAGGAATGCATGCATTAGTGATAGCTAAATGTTTAATTGCTAACAGTGGAAGTAAAGAGACCTCCATGCTATTTTAGTTTTACCAAAGTGCAGCAAATCCACTGTGAGACATGGGCCTGTCCTGCCCGGAAAAGGAGGGACTCAGAGTACAGTGAAATGCCCAAGGTCACGTCAGACAGAGTAGCAGAGCTGGAAATAAAATCCAGGTCTCTTGATTGCCTGTCCAGAGGTATATTTAAATGTGGAAACAATTACCGTATGCATATTAGATCTGCCCAAATAACTGATTGCTTGATTCTGTAGCTGAACCAAAGAACGGCGGGGACAAAGGAGGAATTACCTTGTGTTGACCTAAAACATAAAATGTTATTCCTGCAACAAAATATTTCCTTTTGAGCAGACGGAAGCATCTTGTCTAAGCCAAAATGAAACGTAATGTTTCATTTATTTATTTTTAAGTGAACAAATTGGCTTTTAGTTCAAGTTGCCTCCAATAAAAAAATGACACATTCAGGGTCTTCTAGCAATCCTCCTTCCCAACTAATTTTGACAGCTTCAACTCTTTGTTAAGTTCAGTCCAAATCCACAACTTCTTTCACTTGACAACAAAACTGCACTTTCCAGCTAATAAGTAACTGACCTGAATAAGAGCACGTGGCTGTAATGGAAAGAACCCTGCCTGTTGTAGAAGGCACCAGTATAAAAACACCTTGCCATCTGCACAACTTATGGCAATTACTTTGCAAAGTGAAAGCAGTCAAAAATCAGGCTCCGTGCCTTTTTAAGTGAGAAATTCATTTCACCAACACAATCTTGTTCTCACCAACAAGGAGGGGCTGATGAGGAAGGTGAAACTCAACGGCAGCCTTGACTGCAGTGACCATGAAATGGTGGAGTTCAAGATCCTTAGGGCAGTGAGAAGGGCGCACAGCAAGCTCACTACCCTGGACTTTAGGAGAGCAGACTTTGGCCTCTTTGGGGCTCTGCTTGGTAGAGTGGGAGGGTACCGTGGGAGGGTACCATGGGAGGTACTGTGGAGGGAAGAGGGTCCCAAGAAAGCTGGTTAATATTCAAGGATCCCCTCCTCCAAGCTCAGAGGCGATGCATCCCAACAAAGAGGAAGTCAGGCAAAAATGCCAGGAGGCCTGCGTGGATGAACAAGGAGCTCCTGGACAAACTCAAACACAACAAGGAAGTCTACATAGGCTGGAAAGAAGGACAGGTAGCCTGGGAGGAATACAGAGAAATTGTCCGAGCAGCCAGGAATCAGGTTAGGAAAGCTAAAGTCCTGATAGAATTAAATCTGTCCGGGAACATCAAGGGCAACATGAAAAGCTTCCATAGGTACGTCAGTGATAAAAGGAAGATTAGACAAAATGTGGGCCCTCACCAGAAGGAAACAGGAGACCTCATTACCCAGGATATGGAGAAGGCTGCAACTTTTTTGCCCCAGTCTTCACCAGCAAGCGCTCAAGCCACAGCACCGAAGTCATAGAAGGCAAAGGCAGGGACTGGGAGAATAACCACCCACTGTTAGAGAAGATCAGGTTTGAGACCATCTAAGGAACTTGAAGGTGCACAAGTCCATGGGACCCGATGAGATGCATCTGCGGGTCCTGAGGGAAACTGGCGAATGAAGTTGCTAAGCCACTATACATCATATCTGAGAAGTCGTGGCAGACCACTGAAGTTCCCACTGACTGGAAAAGCGGAAACATAACCCCCATATTTAAAAAGGAAAAAAAGGAAGACCTGGGGAACTACAGGCCAGTCAGTCTCACATCAGTGCCTGGCAAGGTCATGGAGCAGATCCTCCTGGAAACTATGCTAAGGCACATGGAAAAGAAGGAGGTGATTGGTGACAGCCGACATTGCTTCACTAAGGGCAAATTGTGCCTGACAAATTTGGTGGCCTTCTATTGCACATTTACAGAGTTGGTGGATAAGGGATGAGCAACTGACATCATCTACTTGGACTTGTGCAAAGCATTTGACACTGTCCCGCACAACATCCTTGTCTCTAAATTGGAGAGACGTGGATTTGATGGGTGGACCGCTCCATGGGTAAGGAATTGGCTGGATGGTCGCACTCAAAGAGTTGCAGTCAATGGCTTGATGTCCAAGTGGTGGCCAGTGATGAGTGGCGTTCCTCAGGGGTCGGTATTAGGACCGGTGCTGTTTAACATCTTTGCTGGTGACATGGAGAGAGGGATTGAGTGCACCCTCAGCAAGTTTGCCGACAACACCAAGCTGTGTGCTGCAGTCATAATGCTGGAGGGAAGGGATGCCATCCAGAGGGACCTTGACAGGCTTGAGAGGTGGGCCTGAGCAAACCTCATGAAGTTCAACAAGGCCAAGTGCAAGGTCCTGCACATGGATCAGGGCAATCCCAAGCACAAATACAGGCTGGGCAGAGAATGGGTTGAGGGCAGCCCTGAGGAGAAGGACTTGGGCTTGTTGGTTAATAAGAAGCTCAACGTGACCTAGCAATGTGCGCTAGCAGCCCAGAAAGCCAACCATATCCTAGGTTGCATCAAAAGAAGCATGGCCAGCAGGTTGAAGGAGGTGATTCTGCCCCTCTACTCCTCTCTCTTGAGAACCCACCTGAAGTACTGCATTCAGCTCTGGGGCCCCCAATATAAGGACATGGACCTGTTGGAGCAAGTCCAGAGGAGGGCCACGAAGAGGATCAGAGCGTTCTAGCACCTCTCCTATGAAGACAGGCTGAGAGAGTTGGGGTTGTTCAGCCTGAAAAGAAGGCTCTGAGGATACCTTATAGCAGCCTTCCAATACCTGAAGGGGGCCTACAAGAAAGCTGGAGAGGGACTTTTTACAAGGGCATATGGTGATAGGACAAGGGGTAATGGCTTTAAAGTGAAAGAGGGTAGATCTAGATTAGATATAAGGAAGAAATTCTTCACTCTGAGGGTGATCAGGCACTGAAACAGGTTGCCCAGAGAAGTTGTGGATGCCCCATCCCTAGAAATGTTCAAGGCCAGGTTGAATGGGTCTTTGAGCAACCTGGTCTAGTGGAAGGTGTCCCTGACTATGGCAGGGGGTTGGGACTAGATGATCTTTAAGGTCCCTTCCAACACAAACCATTCTATGATTTTATAAATCGGGGAAAGCTCAAGTATTGGAAAGCTATTATCAGCTACCTAACTGCATCTGGACACATGAATGCTATGAATCAGCCTTCACCAAGTGGCTGGTGAGCTCAGTGCAAACCTATAAAATACCTGGATCCTGTCCTAACTCTGCATCTCCACATGAGCAAAGCCTTTTGTGCACATGCCCAACACATGCTTCTCTCATGCCTTCTCCTTGTCCCCGGGCTTCAAATATGTACCCTCCACTTTGAGCCTGGCTATCCAGTAGCATGCACAGCAAAGGATGCCTTTGGACCAGCTTGTATCACTGGGTCCTTTGCAGCACCGCTGTTCAGAGGGTCCCCAATACTGCAGAACAGGACCATTTGACAACTCCAAATGTATCCAGTTTCATCATAACCCTCTGAGTCCCCCACCCCCATTTCAAACTGGAGACATTGAGTCATGAGGAGTGGTTTTTGTTTTAAAAGACATATCTCTCCCAACAGAAGTCTAAGCTGACATTTCTTTTCCCTCCATCCATCCCAAAAAGTTGTTCTGTAAAACTCTCTGATTACATCCAGTGCAATAAAACTAACCTTCATGACATAATAGAGAGACACATAATGAAATAGCTCAGGTCACTACCTTCAGCAGTGTGGTCAGGCTGGAAGGATCTGTTTGCCAATTCAAAGAGCAGAAAATTGTGCTGCCTTTCTCTTTTGGAGCAAGTGAATACAGCTGTTCCCTGGGGTGTATAATTGCACCCTTAATTGTTCAGAGTGCCCTCACTGAGAAAAACTTCTTCCAAAGTGAGTCCCGCGAGTCTCCTGCATGGATTGGAGAGCATTTTTAGCCTCTGCCCAAGAGCTTCTCCAGCTTCTGGAGAAAACAACTCAGACCCACACTTTTCACGCTAAGTTTGGGGCCAGAACTGCTCTTGTGGATTTAACCATGACCCATGTTTTGCAGAGTGAAAATTTACGCACAGCTGAACTGCTTGCTTTGCTGCATGTTTACTTAATAGACAAGCTGCATTCTCAGGTGAAAAGATGCGATGCCTCAGTCGTCTTGGTCCCTGTGCCACAGAGTCTGGATAGTTTCTGAGAGTCAATCTAGATTTAAAGGTCTAGGATGGACTAAGGTACCGCCAAAGCCCTCTGCCTAATTTTAGTGATGCCTTGTGTTGCAACAGAATTAAAATTCTCCAGCTTAGAAGAAGCTACCTGATGCTCTGCCCTGTAGAAACTTGCAGCAAGGCAAAGTCCCTGCCATACCAAACAGAGCATCTAAATGAATTCTGAGGGGCTCACTCAGGAATATCAACATGAAAGCATCACCTGGCCCTCTTGGTCTGCCTGTAGGCTAACTCCAGTGCATCCCTTTGACCTAAAATCCCTGTCTAACTGTATTTGTAACCAGGCTGGCCCACAGACAGAAACACCCAGATATGGCTCCAGGACTGGCCCTACTAACTCAAGTCTCATTCCTGATGGGCAGCCAAGCCCCCACAGGGCCTCGTTCTTGCATACACCCTGCTCATGCGGCTCTACTCGCACTTCCACATTGCATGCAGAAAGCAAAGCAGGACAAGATACCTGCCTCACACTTGTTCTGCATGTAACACACCAATGTTATGCTCTAGGCTGGGATTTGAGATATTCCTGAAGCAGGAGTGATAAATAAAGAAAGGACACAACAGGAAGACAGCCTGGTGGTGCAGACTTGGTGCAAAATGAAGGTTTCCGTACCTCCTGCCCCAAGCAAAGCACCCCAAGGTTGTAAGTCACTTTGCTAGAAAAACAATTCTGTGATACTGTAAAATTGCTAGTGCCAGTTCATCAGGGCGAGGATGATTAGATTAAGCAGCCACTGCTGGGGCAATAAAATCAGCCTTGCTTCATCAGGCTCTAGAAGAATTGCCGAGCCAAGAATACGCTGTGGGACAAAAGCTTTACAGAATAAGTGATTTAGACATAGCGAGCCTGGTAGCTGGAGGCATATAGGGCAGGCAGGGAAACACCGAAAAGTAGTATCAGTGGGCGTAAATTGACCTTTATAGACCTTTCTTAACCCCATACTAATTCCTCTCTGCAGCAATCGGAGTTGAAATGAATAATGGGGCCCATTAGACACAGGGCATTGCCAGAGCCCGAAGAAAAATCTTATAACCTCTTCCCTCTGGGAGAAGAAGGACATAGGACCTAGGAGATTTCTATACGGGAGGCAGAGGCATTTGGCTGGCAGCAAATCAACTCAACATTGCCTCCATGATCTTGTAAGCCACGTGCAGTGAGGAGAAGGGAGATCGTTTTGTTGCAGAGAGCACAAGAATAGGAGCTGGAAGGTGGGTGGGTGGCATGGGGACACCACGCACTGTGAGAGGACTGGATCAGCCATTGCGTGTAGCAGGCAGCTGCTGTGGGAGGTGTCCTGAAGAAGCACACTGAGCACAGCTGTCCTGCAGGACCTGACACCAGGCTGGATGTCTTGTGGGACCTAGAAGGGGCAGGTCCCCCCTCAAGGGGCTGATTATGCCACGATTGTCTTCCAAGAAAATTGTCCATTTGCAAGCACCATTTCAGAGATCTTCATCCTCCCTGGGGATTTTTAAGAGATCCTTGTTCTCCCTGGGGATTTTTAAGGGGTCTGAGCACTCTATCAAAGCACACAAACCCCATTAAACCTCTGCTCGAATTATGCCAACTTGATGTGATCCGTCAGTTCATTCTTCTTGTGCCTCAATGAACTAAAGTCTCAGAGCTTAAGGACAGAAATACTTTACAGCACGGATTTGGATGGATGGTTAATGAGGGAACTTTATACATTCGGGTTTTATATAGATACATATACACAGATACACATCTACAGGGATGCCATGCATAAAACTGGGAGTGCTAAAGGCATGCATGGACTCACACCTCTCACATACTGCACCACTTCTAAAATGCAGTCTTTGCTGGTGCAATGAAAATAACCAGAGTTTGTCACTCTTCCAATATTATGACACCAAATTCAAAGCACAAAATCTTTTGATTCTTAGGTGCTACAAGTTGGACCAGCACCACCTGAATCCTCAGGGTCACAGACATTTACATGTGAAAAGGAGCATTTTGCTGTGCTCTCATTGTTCAAAGTAGTTTCCAACTTTTACTAGAGAAAGAGTATTCAGAAACATTTGATTCGATAGCCAGAGGATGTGTATTCAGACATGAGCAGGTACACACTCACACACATACACAGACACTATTCACGTTTGTCCAAGCAAAATCACTGAACAGCAGAGTATTTTCCTCCTGTTTAAACCTCTGCAATTCTTTTCCATTTTTCCCCAATGGCACTGTACAAGCAATAACCTGTGAAAAGTCAAGGCTTCAAAGTGAAGAAAACAAAATTTCAAAGTCCCAATATGTAATCTGCAATCTTAATAACCACATAGGCAGTATTAAAAACTCTCCCAGACAGAAACATTTATAGTTGTCTGCAGGTATGAATTTACAGTAGAGAGAAAGACAAAAAACCTTATCCAACTCTGTTGCACCTTTTCTCTAATACTATCCTCAGAAGTGAAAGCATTTTAAATCCAGACAGCAGTCTTCATCAAGTTAGATGTGTTGTGGTGGTGCCTACATACACTAGTACTGCATTACATCTGCATTTGTATAACCAAGAGCCTTCCTCTGTGTGTGAGATTTATTCCAGAGCGTATGGCACCAGTGGTGTGAGATGTCTGCTTGCCCACTCAATAAAAGGAGCTTCGTTTAATTCCTACAAATGCATTTATCCTACATACACCCTGGCATGACCTGTAGTTACCAAACTGCCAATAAAATGTCACCTTGGCCAGTAAAATCAGAAGTGGCTTATTCTTTGGAGCGAGGTAATTTGAAACTAATATGGAGAGCATCCAAATGCAGCTACTTTGAAGATGATAGCTCATTAACCATAATTAAGAGCAAGTCATTTAAATACATGAATGTAGAAAAGTGCATTCTCTGCTCTGACTGCATTTTATAATACACAATAATCCCCCTGAAAGTACCAGTTAACTCATCTTCTCGGGCTTGAGAATATCAAAGCATCTTTTAATTGTTGTTAATGCCCTGTTTACGAGGGATTAATGTCTAACTATTTGTGATTTGAATATTTAATCTCCCTAGAAAGTTTAGGTCTTTTTTGTTTTGTTTTTTTTTTTTTTTCTCTCTCGTTACACACTGAGGCTGCAGCCTCCCCCCCCAGTTATTTTGAAGACACAGTTCAACAGATTGCTCTCCAGAGCAACTCCTGCCACTAGGTAGCTCCATGTTCTTATGGGGGGACAAAACCCATTACCACCGCCAGTCCCGCATCCCTTGCACCTCTCCTCCTGCAGCGCACTATGGACCAGCGAGCACTACCAGTCCTGTTCCAGGAAGGCTTGCACTCCTGCAGTGCCAATTCCAGAAAGGTCTCAATGCATTTGCCAGCCTCTTCCTACTGAAGGGTTCTCCTTGATCCCTTGAGGGATACTTCAGTAATACCCAACCCAGAGGGATAGGGCAGGCATGGGGGACTTACCCAAGGTCACCCCTCTCTGCCCCTGAATAGCAGGGATCACTCCTGTCTCCTCACCTTAACCATCTCTCTGGCCAACTTAGCTGTCACTGCCCGCAAACTGAAGGATGGGAAGCAAAAGAAATTCAATCCGGCGCCTCTTGAGCAGGGTGGTGAGGGGAGAGGGCAGCTCTGGCTGCAAGGAGCCCAGCCTCCCTGCCGCCTGCCCCTCGCTGAGGCTCTGCCCCGGAGCCTGCACGGGGCCGTGCACCCCCACACAGCCCCTCTCCCCCTTCGCGGGGCAGGGGCTGCCCTGGACCGGCAGGGTGGGCGGCTGCGGCGGGGGAAAGATGCTCTGCCACAGTGAGCCGGAGGGGATTCCTCCTGGGGAAGGGGAGGGGAAAGGTGGACCCCACGCACCGTTTTCCCTTCGGTGCTCCCAATCCAAACCTTGCCACGGCACTAGAAAAGCCCGATTGCTCCCCCGACCCCCGCCAGGCGCGCCGTGCAAGACCGGGCATGCTGATTTCGGCTCTCGGCGGGGCACCGGGGAAGCACCGCTGCGGGGGTCCCCCCGCTGCTTGGCGGGGGCAGGATCCCAGCCGCCCCGGCCCGGGGGGGGCCCCAAGTCTCTGCGCTCCCCGGGGCTCCCCCCGGAGATTCTCCGCCGCGGCGGCTGCGGGAGCCGCGGTGCCCCCCGCCCCCGCTCCGTGCCCGGCGGCCCCGCTCCGGAGGACGGGGGATGCGAGGGGGGGAGGGGGGGTGAATTTGGTGCATGGCTGCCCGGAGGGGATGGGGCGGGGGGGTCACTCACCTCCCTGCAAGGTGACCCGCAGCGCGATGCTCCCGCCGGGGGCTGCAGGAGAGGCGGCCGTGCTCCCGGGCCGGCGGCGGCTCAGCGCCCGGGCGCGGCGCCCGGCAGCATCCCGGCGGCGGGGGGCGGCGGGGACCGGGGCCGGGGGCCGGGCAGGGCGAGCGGCCGGCGGGGCTGCGCCGCCTGCACCGCCTGGCTGCACTGTGCACTCAACTCGCGGGGAGAAGGAGGAGGAGGGGGAAGAAGAGGAGGAGGGAGACAGAGAGGGAGGGAGGCAGGCGGAGGGAGGCAGGAGAACCAGCCCTGCGTGGCAGCCCGGCCAACTTTCCTCCTGCAGCAGGAGCAGCCTCACATCCCCTGGTGTGTACCCCCTCCCCGGGGGTGGGGTACGGGAAAATCCTCCCCTCTCTGCCCCCCATCTCCTCCTCCTCCTCCCTGGGCCTTCCTCCCAGCCAGAGGGTCTCCGCTGCTCCTCGCCCACCGGAGCTCAGCGCCCCTCGAGGGGGCACAGGCTCCTCTCGCCGCCCCCTCCGGGCGCCCCCCCACACCTTGCGCCACCGCAGGGGCACCCGGTACCGCTCCCCCAGTCACACAGGCACCTGCGAGCAAGGAGCTTGTCACACCAAGTCCCCAAGGCGACGGGGAAGCTCCAGCAGGTCTGAAGAACTTTGTTTTATTTGTGTATTTTATTTTTTAGCGTAGTGACAAGCACGCTGGGCTGCATACTGCAGCATTGAGGGATTGTTCCCTGCTTTCCTAATAACCATACATAATACAGGTAAGCAGGGTTCATTCATTCCTCTTCCCATCCCTAGCAGGCCTGCTAGCCAAGTCATTTGCCTAAAAGCTTCTCTGTCACCACTTCTTTTTAGATGCTTCAACGCCTATGACTCAAAATGCTGTTGGAAGATTACATGCCCCGTTTAGATCACTGCTTTCCTTTGCCACTGCAGGGAGAGAGACACGAGGCCTTGTAGCCCTGGTACATTTTTGTTGCCTCCACCTCTCTCCCTGGGTTAAAGCTGTTTTCTCTCCCTGCTTGCTTATTGCTTGTTGTTATTCATACTCCCAAAATAACCCATGCCAAATCTTTGCTGAAGGAGAATGTTCAAGATTTGAAACACACATTAACTAACGTGAGCCTGTCTTGGGGATTTTCAGCAGAAAATCCCTCCAGCCCTTTTTTCCCCTCTTTCACAACATTTCAGTTCTCTTCCAAACTCTAACTTTTTCAGTATATCCTAGCAGTACTCACAAAAGATTTTTCTCTCCATCTAAATATCTGGTCTCTTGTTCATTCCTGACTTGCTCCGGACTTCAGGGAGGTTTTGTGCCTTACAGTAAACAGTTTCTTCCTTAATGTAATAGGCACTGGGAGAGAATAAATATGTAATCAACAGAAGAAATAGCCCCAAATTATGATCGCCCTGATTCTCCGAAGTGCTTTTCACCTTTCGTTTCTTGGGAATAGAAGCCTGCAAACCACATTAATTGTGCCTTTACGAAGTAAGACTTTTAGGAAAAAGACTGTCTTTCTGTTCTGCTTGTACAGGAACAAAACTGTAGGGGGGCTGGCTTGCAACCAAATGGCTTCTAGCTGCTACAGTGCAAATTGTTATCATCAGGCGTTACTGCTACTGTTTGGAGGTATCAGCTGGCTTGGATGGATGGTGAATTCCTGGTGAAATAGTTTCTTAGTGACCACAAGCGTTTGTGAAATAGGAGGAAATGTGGCAAGATTTCCAAAAGAATTTTTTAGATTTTTCCTTCAAAGAAAAAAATGACATTTATACAGAATGGAGCCAGGAAGGGATTTCTGGGTCATCAAGTCAATTTTTCTGGCTTCCACATCCTATGAGCCTGGTTTTTCCCTTCTGACATTTCCAAAATGAAGTGTTTTCCATGCTGTTATCAAGGAGAGGTTCAGTGACATCAGGGAAGTAATCTTTTTCTCTAACACTGTTCCTCCACCTTTCCCATTCTCCCTGCACCAAACTAAGCACATTCTTCGTTCAGTCCAGGAAGACCATGGGCCTTTGTGTCCATGAGGAAATTGGGCCTCATTTGGTTTACTAGAGTTTTGCAGCAGAATCAAGAAAATCTAGGTAGTGGAGCAATCACAATCCAACAACCGCAGTGGTTGTAACTATTGCTACAGACCAGGACATACTTCGCCCTTTTTTCTTGTCAACCCCTTCTCTTGTCAAAAACCACCCAGGAAGGAGCTTACCAGTGCTCTAACTAGTGTTAATCATGCCACTTCCGTATTTGCACTAAGCTTGCCATAAATTGGCCTATTCCTTATGCTGGGAAGCAAATGACTATGCCTGATCTGATTTTGATATTTTCATCTTTCATTATCCAATGGTACCCTGCTGATTTTTGGAGAAAGGTTTTCAAAGACAAATAGAAAGGCTCTTCTGGTGAGATGAATTGCAGCAGACTAGTTTGTGATTTGGGGGTTTCTCTTCAGGTCTAGCAGCATCACTGAGAGTCCTCTTCAATACCAAGTAAACATCCACAATGCATCCTTAATGCATTGTGCCAATACATTTCACAACTTTTTGGTAAGAAGATTTGGGAAGATTCATGCTATGCATCTAGCAATGGTAACTAACCCTTTCTTTTTGTTTCTAAAGGCACTTTTCATCCCTCCAGGGCTGATGCAGATGCACCTCAGTAGGAAAGCTTCTGTGAAGACAGAAGCGCAAAATGCTGCAGTGACAGACAGCAGCATGAAGAGATGTTTGAAAGGGACAAGGCAGGGGAGGAAGAAAAGTCCACCTCCCTTGGGTCTGATGACTGTTGGAGGCTCACTGCAGCTGCTTGCTCTTCTAAGTTCATGCCAGCAACCTGCTAGGACAAACTACATAGCAGCCAGGGACCCCTTCTTGCTTTGAGAACAGGGATCTGAGTAATTGCTCCCCAGGGCCTCTGAGCAGGGCTCAGCTGTGGCCTGAGCTCCTGAGAAGCTGCTGTTCAAAGACCTGATGAGTAATAAGAACAAGAATAATCCTTGAAAAGAGGAAGAGTAGAAGGCAAGGCTGCCTAGAGCAGAAGAAGAGATGGGAGGGATGCAGGGCAGCCCAGGTTGGCCTGGGAGCCTCCATGGGTCCTGCAGTCTCGGGCTGTCTGTGAGGAGCTAGGGATTTGGGAACCATCAAGCCAGGATGTAAAGAGGAAATGCCACCTCAAAGCAGAAATCATCAGAGACGTACAAACACCTTTTCCTGCAACATGGTGTTTTGCAGAAGGAAGGACGAGACTTCACAGGCATGCATGATTATAGTTCCAGGGAAATCATTTCACCACTGGTTGCTCTAATCAGGGCTGTTAAAAGGACTTATACTGACCAAGCATTTGACCACCGGTTTCAGTGGAAGCACCCTAAGTAACAGCACCTGGTTGGAGAGTCACACAGTCCTGATTGACTGCCTGCTCTTTGCTCCTCTGGATGCTTTGTGCCACCGTTAGCAGTCACTCTGTGAGAGCCCTTAGAGACAGAGCTGCCTGGAAAGCCTCCTGGCCAAAATGACCTGGGAGGCACCAGTGTGGGAGCAGGAGAGAGTCCCTGTCTGGAAACCACATGTCAAATGCTGCAGGAAGTGAGGGCAAGCTTTCTGGTAGCCAAGAGGATTTGGGGAGCATCATTAGCTGGTACATCTGTTGATGTGCTAAAATGCTCACGGGAGCTGGCGGGAGAAATGTTAGGCTGTGGTCCTCAGCTGTCCAAACAAAGTCTGAGTGTCTCCGGTGTGGTGTATGCTCTTGCAGGCCCAGGACACCCTGAGTAGGAAAGTGGAAAGACAATGATCTGCAAGTGTATCCCTGGGTTCTAAGAAGAGCAGCAGCACCACCTATCCCCAGAGAAGGACGAAGGAGAGAGGACAGAAAAAGTGCTGCTCCTTCTCACTGTTTCCAGTACAAGATTGGAGATCAGACCTTCTAGATAACCAAAGAGTAACTTCCTTCTTCCAGCCAAAGAACTTGGCTTAAATCTTCCCCTGCACGCTATCTACTAAAGGCTCCTGCTGGCTTTGTGGATGGCTCCTTATTTGTCCATGATCTAGCATCCTTCACTGCAGGGGAACCAAAATGTCACTTAATGCCTCTAAAGCAATAGCTGGGTGGTAGGCTGTCCCCCGAGGTCATCTCAAGCTCAACAGGAACAGACCCTAGTTAACATGGCAATGCCTGTCGGTTTAAGTGTGGTAGCCCAGTCAATGTGCTCAGCCTTAACAACTTGGGGGTGCTGTTGTGGAATGATTTTGCTGTGGCGCAGAGCTAGCAGAGTAAGATGGAGGGGATGGAAAGAAGAAGGTTTTGGGAGAGAGGGACTGAGAGCTGGTATTTACAGTGCTAATGAGACAGAAAAAAAAAAAAAAACCAAATAAAATACCAAAAAAACAGGTCTACAGGACTGCAAGAATTATTTATCATTTAGAGGACACAACTGGGCTCTAGGACCCTGTGCTCCAAAGTGTGCCGGTCTTTTGGCTTGCAGGTCAGCACATAAGGGTTGTGTCTGTTGAAAATCCTGGCACCATAGGTACTGGTGTGGTCTGAACCACATTTTGCTTGATTATAATTCAGAGTGATGGTACAGAGCAATCGGGAAGAAGCCCAAAATCTGTAATCTCTTCCTGCCAAAGGCAAGAAGAATCTTTCCATTTAATTGGATCAGACCCCAAAGGCATAGCCAGGAGTGCTTTTAACTTTCTGAGAAAGAAAAAAGGGTTAGCTGAGATGGCTGAGTGGGTGCTGAAGTTTGTGTTGATTTGTTTGCTAGTAGTTCTGAAACCAGAATAAAAATGAAAGCTTGGGTTAACCCAAGCTGAGCATTTTTTTTTTCTTATTCTGTATTTATGGCAAATGGAAAAGTAAAACATATAATTTTTTTTGGCAGAGTGAACCATGTGGCTTAGCTCAAAATCAAATGTTTCATTGCTTTGAACTCTTCTTTACTCTTATAAACTGGATATGCATGCTTACTTGCAACAGAGGAAGAATATAAATGCAATCACTGCCATTCTTTGCCTAACATGCACCAAGAAAGTGTGGGTGCTATATATCATCTGCTAGGAGGATGAATTAAACAGGGTATAGGACTTTACATCTGGTACTAAATTAATTTGGAAGGACCTGTTAGCCAAAGTGAGACAGGACCATCTTTTCACATACCTAAGTCCTCAGCCCAGTCTCTGGAAGGGATTGTCTGTATCTCCTTTGCTCTAGACAAGTTACGTGAATTCAGCTAAAGTGGCCCAGTTTCTCATATGTCCAGGAGCTGAGAGACTCAGAAGCTTGGGAAAAAAATTGCATCGCTTTTGTTTTGCCATCTGTGCCTCGTCTCACTGCATGCAGTTCTCATGTTTGAACTTTTTGGGATTCTTCCAGGAAGCTTTACAGCAAGCACTGGCACCAATGCTTCCCTATTCATAAGGCAGCTCCTTGACCAGTATGGACAGCTCCAAGGGAGGGGCAACTGTATAATTTCTGTGCTGCCTTGCATTGCTGGCCTTCTGAGGTAGCCAGGAAAGGCATAGGTTTGTGCTAATTGAGATGTGGCCATCTGTCAGACAAGGAAACATGCCAAGGCCACCTTGTGATTTTTTTATAAGGGAAGGAACCAGTCATTGGTGACAATATTTAGGTGCTACAGACCTTGAACAGAGTCAGACAGATATCTGAGATGAGAAAGGTTCCCCTTGGATATGATTAGGGATCTCCTGAGTTGTTCAGCATCTCACATTAAATGCCTTTTCACCCACTGTGAAACTGCAGCATAACTGCTTTGTTTAAGTCAGACACTCCTCTGGAGCTGAGTGCCCTGAGATTTGACCTATTATTTGTCTTAGGGTATTGCTCAGGCTCCCAGTATGTAGGAAAATGTATATAAACATGGTAAGAGACAGTCCTTTCACCAACAATCTGATACTTTAAGTAGCCAGGAGAGGAAAAGCAGGGGGTGGAGGGAGGCACCTAGTCCCACTGGAGGTCTTGGACCTAGATTTATATGGGCATGTTGGTGCCTAACTAGGCAGACATTAAGTGAAATTAAATTAATTGCAGATTGACACATTGGGTAGGTTCAGCCCCTTAAAGAGAGATGCCCAGGCCTGTGAAGAAGCCCTGTGTCATCCAGGCAGTGTCAATGGACTCGGCACGAGACATCTGGGGGAGCTGTACCTCTCTGGAGCAGTGGCTGGAGGCAGGAGGATGCCCCAATGGTTAGGGAGCTGAGCTGAGCCCTATGGGTCTTATTTCCACCTTAGAAGTTGTGATTTAAGGAGAGTGACAGGCCCTTTTCTGGCTGCCTGCAGTCTACCTAGTGTGGGTGAAACCTCATAGCTTAGAAGACTCAACAGCAGCTGTGCATGAAGGACATGATGGTTTCCAAATTCTCCACCATCCTGCAGATTTAAACTAGTCAATGCCTGTCCTGTAACATTAGGAAAGTGCTTTGGGGCTGGCAAGAAGCAAATGAAATACCCTTTTCCTTTCTGCGCTAACAGGCCATGAAAATAAAGAGTTCAGATTCCCACCTCCAGTCTCCTGCTGCAGCTCCAGTGGCAAGGACACAGTCCCACTGCTCCTCAGGATGTTTGCCAAGAGCTTGCAGAGAACAAGACCTGTAAGGCATGCAGGCAGGTGACAGGACCTGGCCTCAGCTTTGGCTACCTGGACAGACCATGGGAAACTGCTGGACATGGCGAGAGAAGATGGTGAACATGAGAAAAAACGGACTGAGAAGCTGATGAAAGTTATGGATAGCTCCATGAGAAAGGATCAGGTTTCACAGGTGGGCAGGAGAATGATGCTGATATGAAAACTTGTGGAAGGGCAAAGTTGAGGAGACAGGCCAAAATGATAGGACATTATGGTTAGTAAGTAGTATAGTTGAGGAGAGATGGCTTGAATACTCCTTAATGAATGGTCCCACAAACATTTCACTAGATTCACTAAAGGAATTAATCCGTCTGGCTGATAAATACCTAGTTGCCAGGCATCCTCATTGAATTAACTGATGCTACCTTAAAATGCAGAGGGGAACATAAATTTATCTTTGTTATTAATTTCCACGTGCTTACCTGCCTTTTATATATGAAGAGGGGGTTTTCTCCCCTGGAGTAGCTGTTAAAGAGAGAGGACAGGTTTTTTACAAAGAAAATGTCCTAACAAATACCCTAAAGTGCTCTGGTGATTCCCTTATTGCCCTGTGCAATGCAGGAAGCCTAGGAAGGACTCATCTGCATGCTGTATTGAGAGTGCCGTAGCTCACAATATGGCTCATATGGCTCCCTGCTCTAACTATGGAGATGCTTTCGAGGTGGGCATACTCCACTTGTCCTAAATTAGCCAGAGCTTTCAGGCTCAAGGCACCTGGGGGTGGGTAGGGATGTGTACAGGGAAGCTCTTCAGGAAGCCTGGACCCTCAAAGACCCCTATCATTCCAGGGAAAAAAAGGCATGATCTTGAAAAAAGGCAACTTTTTGTCTCTTGTCTTTCCTGTCCATGGGAAGGGGTCTGGATCCCAAACTGCTTATGCTTTTCACCTTGTTCATCAGTGCCCCCCAAATCAGATCTCTTTTTCCCCACAACAGTGTGGGGATCACCTATAGCTTATGGTTCCCTGCTGATCTCTTTGTATACTCTTATAGGCAAGAAGAGTTTTGAGATCCCTTCTCACAAAAGAGATCTATAGTGGAAAAGGAAGACATTTTTCCATGTAAAGACAATATTAAAGGTAGTCAGGGACAGATCAGGCCTTTGGTGTTCAAGGAAAATCTCCCAACTGAAATCAATGAAGGGTTGTGCTTCCAAATTAATTGCACGCTTCTGTCCTTAGCGTCTGGGCATGGAATCAAAAGTGATGAGCCAACAAAGCAGCACTGAGCTGCTCCTGCGAACAGTCACCATCAGTAATGAGAAATACTAGAAATACTCTTTGAAATTCAAATCACAAGGAGCATCATTTAAAAGGGAACTCAGGAGAAGCAGAAATACCATGCACCACACATTAATTGTCATGCATGTGACAAAATCCTCTGTATTGCTGTTACTTAGCAGCACTAAATTTATTCCCATATTATTAATGCCATACCTGGGATGAAGTAATTAAACTGGCAGCCCATTTCTTCTGAACTAGACGCCAGGCCTTCAGCTGGTGTAAATCAGAATAGCTCCACTGCAGAGACTTGGATTTACAACCGGTTGGGGAGCTGAGCCATTGTTTCTAAAAAGGGAGAGCTAAAAATGAAGTCAAAACCATCATCACTGTATGTTGTTCCTTCTGCCCCAGAGTAAGGGTAAGCGGGGCTGAAGTCCCTGCTGACCTGGAACTGCTCCCAAAGCACACTGCAAGCAATCTGGAAACTCCTCCCAGCAGATTTAACAAATTAAATTTGGAAGTTTAAATATTTAATAACATGCTAGTGATTTCTTCCAAATGGGCACACTTAGTTGTTGCTATATCCTATTCCTTTTATAACCAAACTCATCAGAAATACTCACAGATCTGTTTTGACAGAAATGCTACATTATGTGTGCAGGAAGTGAGCTGATGTAGAGTTCATCACCCTGTCCTCCCCCTTTCAAGCCCTCTAGCCACCGCTGCCTTTTGCCCACCTTCCAGCCTGGCTCCCGGCATGCTCATACCTCCGCAACAGCAAGATGACTCCACCTGCATCCATAGCACCTTTCACATCATGACCCCAAATGGCAGGTCTGGCCCATGGACAAGAGAAGCGGTCAAGTGTATGACTGCAGTCATAGCATGGCCCTTTCAAATTATGGGTGTCCTGATGCGAGACACATCATTATTCAGTGGGTGGCACCTTGCACAGCACAAGAGTTTTGAGAAAGCCGGAATCTCACCTGGGCAGTCTAAGGCCTGCTTGAAAAGTCCACTGAAGCTGAAGGAAGGAGCTTACCGGGAAAAGGACCACATTTCTAGTATATAGACTGTGCCTGCCCTTCTTGTATATGAAGAGAATAAAATATGCCTTTATGTGGGCACATGGAAGAAAAGGGGAGGTACACTGATTAAGGTCCCCAGGCAAGAGGGGAGCAGAAGGTGGGTTTTGGCATATTATTAGGCTGATTTCTAACTACCATAGCTGACGTCAAATGAAGATAAGAAGTGCCAAGTTTCCAAACAAACACAGAGAAGGTGTTCTCTGTACAACAGGTTGCAGATCTGTGGAGCATCTTGCTGAAAAACACTGTGGATGAGACAGCTTATATGGGTAGAGGAGGAGATCGGATAAGTTTATGGAAAAGGTTCAGTGAAGGATATTGAATAGATGAAGATTATGTCTGGTTTGGAAAAGCCCAGAAATGCAAAGTGCTGGGGGCTAGCATAGGATTTAGGGAGGTATCATCATGTTTGCCATGTTCTTGCAACTATCCCTTGGCACCTGCTTTTGGCCACATTTGGAGAAAGACAGACCTTTGGTCTGATCCAGGATGGCTCTTCTTAAGTTTCTGTGGTATCCCAAACTGCCAGAGGTACTAGACATGCATCATCTTATTGTATGGGCGCAAAAAGTATGTGTGCATGTTTATCAGCCACCTCTTCCAGATGACTTTTCTGGGCTTTTTTGCATTTCTAAGGTAGAATTTTCTGAGGGTTATATACCCTTCTTTAGTCAAGGCTGAGTTTTACAGGCACCATCTGCCCCTTAATTAAAAATGGTAAAATTTTCCATTAAAATTGCTTTTCAGCAGAAATTGTTTGAGGTTTTTGGGTTTTTGTGGTTTCCTTCTTGGTTGTGTTTTTGTTTTTGTGGTTTGTTTTTTTTTTTTTCTTTTCATCAGATGTTTGTTTTCCTTGAGAACATTTTCTTTTAAAAGGAAAATTGAACCTGTCTCCATGATGTTTAGGTGTTCCAACTTTACGCATCTTCATTAATGGAAAACTGCAGTGTTCAAGGTTTGGGGCATATTTCCGGAAGAAATATTGCAACCTCTGATTAAGAACCCTTCCATATTTCAGGGCTTTTCTGTTCTGAATATTGTGTACAATGAGATACTGATGCAAATCAAAAAATCTTTATTCAATTTAAAGATGTGTTCCAGGTAGGTTTTTTCTTATTTAAAGAAAAGGAAGCTGCCTTTGATGTTTGTACAAGGTTTCCTATTGGCCTGAGTGGCACTGGTGTCCAAATCTCTTAGACAGCTTTGAAATTCATTCCCAGGCATTTTGGCCTAAATAAAACAACAGAAATCTCTTAATCTTATTGTTCCTTAATTTACTAGGAAAAATTTGCCCTGGATTTGCCTTACATTCGTCCACTTCAAAATAGCAGCTTCCTCCTACATTCATGGGGCTAATCAATTAAAGGTCCTTTGGATGGGTAACCCAATACTTTTGAACTCCAAATGTCTGGCTTTTTGGTGCTAGATCACTGACAATCTTTTTATTTTTCTTTCTTCTTCTACTGACAAAATACCAATACATTATACCAGTTTTTATGGGTGACTTGTAAATTTTTCTTTGCTTGATTAGTGCAGATTCTTTCTTACAAAATAACTTGTCTCCATTAAATGCCTCTTGCCTGCAAACACTTAGTCTGCCAGCTTTATCCACCTCTTCTAATCTACCTGTTCTATAAATGACTGGAATCACTGAGACAGTAACACTCCTCTTTCTTACATTTCTGTGTAACACTTACAGAAGGGAGGCAGAAAGAGTTTAAGCTTTGGGATTTATAGCAGTCATTGCTTCATAAATAATGAATCATCATAATATACAAACAATTACTTTTTTTCTTTTTTTTCGTCCAAAAATCTTGTTTACTCCAGGGAAATGCAGAGCAGGGTCCCACAGGGAAACTTTCTACTGATCAGCAAGAGGAAAACTTACAGCAGACTATGCTGAGCATACAAAATGCAGCACAGTCTGCTCAAGACAGTTGACAAAGCAGAGTTACTGAATCCAGATTGGTACATACAACTGCAGCTCTAACCTGGTCATTTGAAGCTGGTCATCTGAAGCTTCCTGGGGCATGCTAGTGCTATCACTTCAAGCTATTGTAATTTCCAACTACAGCACACCTACAGGTAAGTCAAGGAAGAAGACAGTTGCACTTAATGTAAAACAGCTTCAGCTGGGGTGAATTGGCATGGCTGATGAGACTAGACTTATTTTCATCAGGCAATACCCTAAGGATCCTATGGCCCATGACCCTATCCTAACACTACTTTTAGAAAAGCATAAAACGTAATAACAATTGGCTTTATGTTTACACAGAAAACAGATGTATGAATATATTCTCATCGTTCCATATGCCAAAAGACTTGGATGCAGACTGCAGAGACTGTGATTTCAGGTGGTTTAGTAAGGGTTTATGTTCTTTTCTTCTCTGTCTGAACACCTCCTCTCCCATCATTATCATGACTTCATGTCTTTCTGGAGGCACCTGAGGAATTTCAGTGGGATAATTCTCTGGGATGCACTGAAAACCAAACTGTCTCATTTTTAGGCTCAGTTAAAAAGGTGGGACGAGAAGGTACTCAAACATCCTGCAAAAATCCCGAGGATATCCTTATCTTTCATCGCTCTGAACATCTGAAGCTTCAAGGAAAATGCTCGCTGAAAAGTCAAATTTAAAAAACACTGAGGTGTTCACACTTTGATGGAGTGTGTGCCTTTGGTGTGTGTGAGAGGGCCTTTCTCCTCCCACTACTGCTTTGCTGCTAGAGAATGTCACGCCTTGGCTTCTTCAAACACAGATTTTCCAAGTGTCTCAAGTACCAGCTGGAGTATTCTCCAAAAATCACTTGCTAGCACTCCTTCCTGGTAAGGACTCAATCCTTCTCTCATTGAGGGCAGTGGTAGAGGAGGATCATGAATTTCTTTAATTCCCTTGGACCTGGGGGTCTGCAGTTTGCTCCACAGTGTCCCTTGAGCATAGTTTTGTTCCAAATGTAATCATCGGGGAAGACAAACCGTTGGCTGCTTGATATAACCAAGGTAGAGAGAGGAACCCCAAGGCTTCTGTCATTGGTTAGAACATCTCTTTGGGCTGGCACTGCTGGTGGGCTTCAGAGATTTGAAAGTAGAGCTGGATGCACATAAGTGTGCATCATCCAGAAACATGAGATGCTCTCTGATCAATACTTCAAACTCCTCAAGTCTTGTGTCTGGTTTGCAGTCTGGGTTAAGTACAGTCATGCTGCTTTATAACCGGCAAATACTATTAGTAACTTCTGTGGTGTGTCTCCAGCCTAATCCAGTTGATCCTCTGGCATTTCAGTGTCTTGGATCCACATAATCACACTGGGAGGATAACATCTGATAGATCTTCATGTGTGATGGCCAGCTGCAATGTATGCTTTATATACCTTTCACTGAGAGTCTGGCCATAGCAGTTGTTCAGAACCTGTCTGGCAGATATTTGCCCAGGAAACATTGCTTGAGGCTAATATAAGTGTTTTCGCAAATGGAACCTCAGCAAGTTCTGCATGGATTTTTCTTGTACACCGAGTCAACTGGGTCTGAGTTCAAGAAAGAGACCAAGTGAGACACAGCTGTGGTCACAAAGCATTGGTATGTGTATTCCAGATGCTGTGCCAACTTGCCAGAGAAATCTGCATCATTTGCATCTTGTATGAGATCTTGCTGACACTGACGATTCTTGGGCTAATTGATACCTGTTCTAAAACCCAGGCCATGGCTGTAAAGAGTATCCCCAAGTCAAAGATGCACCCTGCCTGTGTTTCTGTTGTGATGATGGACCCAAAGGGAAATCTTCTTCCCATCTTGCTGTTTTGTCTATGTGAAGGTCATGCATCACATGCAGCAGGTTATTTAAGCTGCTGCTGCCTTGTGCACTGCTTCTCTGCCTGTGGAATTGAAAGCAAGTTTTCTATCTGTGAAGGCAGCATGTAAAGGGCAGATGAGTTGCTGGTGTCTCTCTGCCAGTAGCTGTAGGACATAGAGCACACATGGCTGATCAACCAGCAGTGAAACTGGATTGTTCTGGGTGGTGTTTACGAGTCAGCAGCAGCTGAATTTTGGCCAGGAGAAACTGGGCATTGCTTTCCTGGGAGCAGACACGGCTGCAATTGGAGGACAGCTGCTGCAGTCTGAGAGCAGACCTTTGCCTTTGGCAGTGATCTCATAGCAGCCCCCTTCCACTCTGCTGGGGTTTTGCCAGATCCCTTGCCTCTCCAAAGCAGCTCACAAAGTGTGACTGGGGCTGATTCAACAGTGTAGGCTTGTAGTTCTGCTGAAACTGTCACACTCCATTGTTCAACAAAACTGAAGTTTCTGTAACATAACCTTTCCCACCAGTGGATACACCTCTGTCATTTCTGCAATGAAGGAGATTTGTTATGTGCAAGATGTACTCAGTCCATCTTCAGGTGCCACTTCAACACAAGAGTGGAGATAACCATCTGGCCTGTGGACTGATATGGAGCCACTGCCAACAAATGACAGAGGTAGCTATTGTCTACAAGTCAGCTTAAAGACATGATGAACATGAATGCTATGAAGCAGCCTTTTGTAGAAAACTTCTGTGCTTCACTTAGCTTTTTCTTTATAGTCTTTCTGAAAACTTGATTTCAGCCCTATCTTTGTCATTGTGGGGCTTTGTTCTAATACACTGGTCAACCATAGCTATTTCACGGGCTTTTGGAGCCTCACAAGTTCATCTGCAGAAGTTAACATTAGGACACAGCATTGCATTCTTGAACATCACAGCATGAAGTACAAGGGCCAATACATACTCCCTGAATGGGATAGCTCTTACATCTTTTGAGCCCTCAAGGTGAGCGGGAATTTATATAAATGTTTGCTTCAAGATCTATTTAAAATGCCAAGGCCATGAAAGACACAAGTTTTGTTGATGTCCAGCTGATGATCACTGTCCCACACAATCCTCCTCCATCGGGCTATAACTCAACAGCTATCTCCACCAGGGCAAATCTATCTTTCTGAGCCAGGAACATGTGGCAAGAAACCTGTGCAGGAAATGCAGAAGGATATGCTCTGTGCAGTTGATGCTCTTTCTTCAAGCTGTTGCCGAATGCTCTTACAGCGGGAGAAACATGGACCGGAAATTCCACCTCCTGGGTAGCAGCTCAGAGCAGGTATGTCCAAGGAAGAGCCATGGCCTCTGTTAGGTTATAAAAGCTGTACTTGCTTCCACCAGCTCTGTGAAGAAAATGTGCGTTAGGCACTGAGTGCAACAGTGAATATGTGTGTAAGAGTCAAACTCCAATCCCATCCACCCTGCCTGTTTGCCAGGTGCTTTGCCTTTTCCATGACCCCTCTGTGATTCTCTCCAAACCTCAGCTGTGAAGGCAAAAGGAAGCAATGGCAAACCTGAGCTGCTTCCTCAGCCTGCACCTTGCCACTGGTGTTACTGGAATTTGCAATAATGGGGACCCCTGTGTGGGAGGTAAATGTAAATCACACTGGTTAAAGGGCAGAAGTTAATGCAAACTTCACTGAGGAAGGTAATATAATTTACAGCTCTGTATTTCAATTTTTCCCACCCTTGGCTGAAGCCAGAATTTCAAAGAATCATAGAATCATAGAATGGTTTGAGCTGGAAGGGACCATTAAAGGTCAGGTAGTCCAAACCCCCTGCAATGAGCAGCGACATCTTCAACTAGAGCAGGTTGCTGAGAGCCCCGTCCAACCTGACCTTGACTGTTTCCAGGGATGGGGCACCTAATACCTCTATGGGCAACATGTTCCAGTGTTTCACCACCCTCATCATAACGCATTTCTTCCTTATATCTAGTCTGAATCCACCCTCTTTTATGGTAGGTTTCTTCAGAGCTTTGTATTTCCTCAGGAAGGAAGCGTAAAAATCACCTCAGTGCTAACAAAGATCTGATGTGTGTAGGTGGGCTTTGCAGGAGCCCCAGGTCCAGCTGAGATGCTGCTGCATCCTGCCAAAGGACAGCAGGAGGGAAGGTATTACTGCAGAAATTAATTTGGCCCCTGAGCAAACTGTCGGATGCTGGCACCGGTCTGCTCCAGGCTGAGAGATGGTTTTCACTGAGACACTGAGAGCTGTAGCTCCCAGGGGACCCTGTATTTGGGCCCAGCAAGCATATAGGGACACAGAGAAGCAGCGGTTACAGCATTGTAACCGTAGTCACAACAGTTTGGCATGGGTATGGACTTGTCCTCACTGCTGGACGAAGTCAAGTTGAATGCTGAAGTTGAGAGTCCAGTTGGTCCCTGGAGTCAGGACAATCCTGGCTGAGGATTGGAGGCTGTGTCAAAGTGGTGGCTTGCTCTTCCTCGCCTTTCCCACAGGTCCCCTGTCTGAGCCAGGATGGCTGTCAAGCAGGGGCAAGTGGAAACATGCAGTCAAGTGCTAAATGTTTTATGCTGTTGTCTGATTGATTTTAAACTGTGCTTACTTGGCAACACGCCTCTCAGGACTTGTTACATAAGATTAGAGATGTTTTTTCCTAATGCAGCACTGTGGCTCGTAAACCCATTGTGCGCTGGTAACAGCTTAAGAGCCTGTACTTAAAACTGGAGCTGCAGCAGCATTTGCCCCGCGCCCCCCCCACCCCCCCAGCTCTGCCTCTCCATCTCCATGGCCCATGATGGGACGGCAGTGTTGGCGCACACTCTCCGCAGCATTAAATCACCACGGTGTGCAGTGGCCAAATCTCAACTGTTCATCTACTGTCCTTCCCCTCCAAGACTGGCTTAAGCAAGTATGGGGAAGGGACATCTGTGTTACCTGTGGTTTTGTTAGCAGCCTTTTAATGTCTTCTCAGGTATTTCCCCACTTCAGTGCTCACTTGCTTTTCAAGTGGCAGGTGCTCTAGTCTACTAGGACCATTACTGGGTGGGAAAAAGCATTGCAGGACTCCTCTTGGGCTGGAAGAGACCCGCTGTTGCAGGAGTCTTCCAAATCACCTTCACATGTGCTGAGGAGTGTTTCAAACCTGTGTGTACTCAAAATGATGTTCAGTTGGGAGAAAAGTCCAGGTGGATAAGAAAAAACAAACATCCCTTGTCAATACCACACAACTGGTAGTAAATTTTGCTTTGTTACCTACAATGGTTACGCATATTGTTTTAATTAAAAAGGGAAGGAGAGAAATAAGCCTAAGTAACCATGATGAGATTGGTTGTTGTCTTGCCAGGTTTTCAGAAGTAACCTCTGAGGAGGCCAAGAATGGAGAAAGGATGGTGTAGCAAACATGACTAAGTGGGAAACAGCAGCTTTGTTATGTGAGATGGGAAGAACTCATTTCTTCCAGAAAATAATGTGCTTTTTATTGTACTTCTTCACAGTCCATTCAAAATGTGAAGGACCAACCGTTACATCCAACAGCATGTGCCAGCTTCTCAGCTGTGATGGATGGCATACTCCATCAGTCAGGCCTCAGGGAACAGATGTTTGCTCTTCTCAGCCTCCTGCCAGCAGAAGTGCCCTGGCTAGACAGAGGTGTTGGCAGACTTCAGTCCTTTGCACAGCTGCAAGGAGGAAACAACCCCAGCTTTGCCAGCCCCTGCAGCCTACAGCACTGTCTGTGCAATTCTTTCAGGTTTCTATCTCTGGGAAGTCATGTTTGTGGCAGGTGGAAACCTGGAGCTACTGAAAGCAGAGGAAGTTTTGCTGCTGACCTGCCCATCTACCTTTTGCCATTATTAGTCTGCCTGTACACAAAGGGTTGCGTCAAAGAACAAATGTTTCCTGCTGGTGATGTGAGATTGCCTTTAATTTGTGCCATGTATCAGGGCTGGAGTCTGAAGTTCCCTGGCACACTTTCCATTTGTAATTGGCCGTTGTTTCTAAGGGGAGCCTGACCAGGAAGTTGCAATATGATGACACTATCTACAGGGAGAAGAGGAAGGACCAACTCATTTTCTCTTGGTGAGGGAGGTTTGGCTGTTTGGGAGATGCTGTGGAACATAAGAAGGCTTCTTAAACTTTTCTCATTAGCTCATTTCAGTAATTGAGACTGGTGCTGGCTGCATGCTTAAGCAGACCATCACCCTCAGCTCTGTATGCCACCAGATCTCTTACAAAAGGGGAGAAGATGGGCTAGGCTGCAATAGTAAATCTGCTTAGAAACAAAAATGGGAGCTTCAGCTTCCTGCATATACTGAGGCATGGCTTGTGAGTGCAGTAGGAAGACTTGATGACTGGACGTGATCTGGTATGTTGATGTGAACTCCCCAGCCCTCTCGTGAATAGCACAGCTAGCCAACGAGTGCTTCTGGACCCCTTTCAGCCTTGTTCTATTAAGATTTGAGGCAGATGATGAGTCTGTTCTGCCTTACTGTCTCCAGGAGAGCAAGAGAAACTCCCTCCTGTACCATCCCATTACCACTTGGGTTGTTATCAGGAAGCCTGATGGAGCAGTGGAAGCAGTCACAAGAGCAGAAAAGACAATTGCTTAAAAATCATACCTTAACCCACATGGGTCCCTTCAGGGTCTAAAAAGGAGTGAGATCAAGGTTGGAACTGTTATTTCTTCTTTCTTTCATCCCCACTCTGTGTTCTTTAAGCACTGAAGAGTTTCTTTCTCCAGTGCACCATTAGATTAAGGGTTAGCTTCATGGGACTGCAGTTATAAATCTGGTTAAGAAGCAACACTCTAAATAAGGAGCATTGGGAGGGAGTCTTATCCATGTCAGGCAGTATTTTCTGAGTTGTCTCAGTATGGGAAGCAGGGCTGGGCAAAACATATCGGTTGAAACTTTTTACTAGGCAGAAAAGTCATTTTTTGACAAGATGAAAAATTCCGACCCTCCCCCAAATTTGTGTTACTTTTTTTTTTTACTTCATATGCTGTATTCAGCAATCAATATTTTCAGTAGAGTTATTTCCAAATCAGTTCTTTGTAACATTTGCTCTTTGTGGGGCTCATTCTTTCAGCTCTCTTGGTCTGCAGCTCGTGGCTGAGGGTCAAGGGACAGCAGAGTCTTCAGCACTTCTTTGGGAGGTGATTACCCTTGTGCAAAAAAGTGTGGCTTAGAAACGACAGGGACCCCAGCATAAAAAGAGTTAATATTTAAAAACAACTGTATTGTACTGACTGAAAGATCTGCTGATGCCTTCTGCTCCCCAGGGACCATGTTAGAGACCTGGCTGAGCCATGTCCATCTCTGTGTAACAGTCCACTGAGGAGAAACCAAGATGTCTCTTTGGGCCCTGTAGGCATGGGGACAGCAACTTCTGTGCAGCCCAAAACCTGCTGTGAATTATCCTCCAGGCACCAAGGTGGGTTTGGCTTGGCTCCCTCAGTATCAGCCTAGGAAGGCTCTTCTAGCTGTGCTTTAATTCCTGGTCCTCCCAACCTTTGGAGACACTTGGAGGAGGAGGGAAACCATTAGCTTATACCTATGACCTGTTCCCTTCACATTCAATTTTTTTAGACAGACATTTTCAGTTATTTTAGTATTAACAGTATTTCGAAAAGCTATTCAGACAAAAGAAAACATCTGGAATAAAGACATCTGCAAAGGATACCTTTTGCATGCTTTCCACAAAGACAGTGGAGTTTGTACTTAGCCGCAGGACCTGGCTGGCATCGCCTCCAGCAGCAATCGCCCCAGGTAGATGCCTGGAGCAAGAGCTACCTGACTGACAGGAGCAACCAGGAGAGCTGGAGAAGGTGCTGTGACTGCCAGCACTGGCTGGCTGCAGCACCAACCCGGCATGCCAAGCTGAGCTGAGCCACTGGCTGAGGTGGCGGCAGGCACTGGCATGGCTGGCAGGTGAGGCACAGAGGTGGCAGGTGAGGTTGACGTGAGTGACCGAGTGTCCAATCTGAGTGGCAGCTGCCCACTAACGTCTTCAGCCAAACATGGAGCTCACAAGAACAAAGCTGGGGACTGAAGTGAGCCAGTGCCCAGGGGTAAGCAGTGTCCTCTGAAATAGTCCCTGCATATTTTTATAGATTAACTATTTTCATTGAATATGAAGAGGTCATTTACTTTTTTTTTCATATTTTAGACAAAGATCTGCAAGGAAAAGCAGCCTGTCTGCAGCACTCCTTGTACACGCCCAGTCCACCCTGTGCATCAGCAGGCCACCAGTGTACACGAGTGGGGTGAGTGCTGGACGTGACTAATGGTAGGAAAAAACAGATGTGCCCAACTGGAACAAAACCCTGAGGTCCCTGATGGAGGCAACTCACTCATGCAGTGGCTACAGCATCTGATTGATTCCCCTGCCTGACCTGAGCCACAAGGAGACAAACAAGGGTTATCTCAGCTGAGTGACGTGACCCACTCTGGAGGCATGCGGCTGGGGTGACCCAGCTGAGAGGCTGCTTGCATGAATAATCTGACCCTATTGGCCCTGCTGAGCTTGTCACTGGCATAATTTGAAACAGTAAGAAGACTCAGAACCATTTTTTATATCCAAAGAAAGAACCAGGCCAAATTCACAATGGCCAGTATTGGCTATTTCTGAATACACTAAAAACATAATTTCATTACTATATTTTTATTATTTATTTATTATATCACCAGAACCAATTGGAATCCACCCAAAAGTTCTAAAAGTACTGAAAGCGCTGAGCTAGTCACTTTAGTGTACTCTGACTTGCATGAACCAGCCTCATCCCAGAGGAATGGAAGGGGCAAAATATGTTTGCTGTAGTGCAGAGTGGAAGTAGTAAACACAAGAACAAGTGGGATATGTCAGAGAAAAGTCAACAAAACATCATGTCAAATCTATTTATGTTATTGGGAGGACTCTGGATAGCAAGGAGTCTTACCTGGTCTATGTTTCTTAAAAAATGTAGTAGGCAAGGTCCCTCTACAAAGATCCCTCATAAAAGCCATCAAGGAAACCCTGGATTAAGCATGTAACAGGTTCACAACCAGCTCAAGGTAGGGAGTAAGGGTCTGTTTTCACAGTGCAAGGAGATTACTGAAGATGTCTCCCCTTCTTCTCATTGACCTGTGCTACCCATCATATTCGTAAGGGACGTGAGGAAGAACATGAGTAGGGAAATCGCCAAAACTGTAAATTATACAGAATTACCTATGATGGTGATTGCAATTAGGTGAAGAGTGGCAGAAGGGTCTATTGAGTAAGTGGTTTGCAAAATGGCAAAGGAAATTAGATGTCAGCTGGAAAGAAATGATAACATGGGAAAGTAATCCTTACAATATATGCTTACTGGCACTAATTGTGCACTAACTATTAACACTCACAATGCAGATTTGGAGTTACTCTGAATAGTATGGTTATCTGAAAATACAAGAGAGGTACGTGGGTGCATCTGCATTGCTTTCTCCATGACCTGGATTAGTGTACTTCAGTCTGCTTCAGCCCCAAGTATGGGTGATGGGGTCTGTACCAGGGTCTCGGAGCAGGGCAGTGAGCTCAAAATTGCACACTCTGCTTTAGCTGGGGAGAGAGGTGTACAAGTTATTGCTCAGGTGTTTGGCTTTTTTTTTCTACCCAAGGTGATGAACCAACTCAGTCTATTGTGGGAGAAGATATTGAGAATTGTGGATCAGACTGTACATCTCTTCTTTACTCCCTTGCTTCTCTCTGCGTCTCCACTTTCAGCAGGGATTTTATCAGCTGTCCTGCTCCTGTGCTATTCACTGGTGAGGGCCCACTATGCCCCTCTTCTGCACCAATCTGCAGAGAATATAAACTATCTCATCCTTCCAATGCTAAGACTTGACCTCTTCAGCCTGGGCTGTCACCCCATATGTTTTAGTTCTACAAGTTCTTGGATTGATCTTTGATATGGTATGAAGGAAGAAGCCTTCCAAAACAGAAGGTGCTCAGCATGTGAAGCATATTTTTCTGTAACACTGCACACCAAATGACACTTGGTTTTGAGAAGTTGAGCCAAAAAGAGATAAAGTTTGAGCATTAAGAAAGAAGCACCAAAAATTAAGAAATTGCTTTGCTTCCTCCTGCTGCTCTGATGTGTTCTGCTCTCTTCAGCATCCAGAGCCTCAGAGGAAACACAATGGCTAAGACACAGCCAACTTACACAAAGACAACAATGACCTGAAAGTGCTACTAATTTTCTCAACATCAGTCCTCCTTGTCCATCAGTCTTGTATTTTGAAAGACCTGTGGTCTTACAGTAAAGCCAAATTGCAATGTACACGACGTTTTGACTCCCCAGCACAAAATCCCAGGACACTGCAGTCATGCCTTTATGGACATCTTTGCACCTGCTAAAATTGTTCATATTTGGCCAGCATTTCTTACAGTCCTGTGTGTCCCAGGTTCTTCAAAGGCAAAGAAAAGCCCAGGGTCAGGCAGCATCCCGCCTTTTATGAAAACCTTTCTTTTATGTGGGGCCTCATATACACCTCATGAACAGTGACAAATGAAACAACCCATCTTACAGTTTGGCTTTAATTTTCATTTAATTTACTTGCAATCCTACAGCTTCTCTTTTACTTCTAGTCCTTATTTCTTGCAGAGCACCCCAAGTACATCAATTTTGTCCGTATGGCTTGCTCATGTATCTCACACTCTGGCAATCATCTTTGCCCTAAAGAATCTCATGTTCACAGCCTGTTTCTTGTGGTACTAATAAAAAAATTCTCCATCCTTCCTTTGAGAATTTATTCATGGTTTTCCACCTTCTTCTTAAGAATTAAAGAAGAAAAGAAAAAAAGTACAAATTCTCCTTATGACATTCTCTTTTTCCAACAGTTCTTCACTATGTATGTCATTTGTTGTCTTTCTAATGTATCCCTCCAGCAGGATTATGCTTCTTCACCAAAGTTTTGGTCTGTCAGTTCTCTACTGTTTATATAGTTATCATTAATTGTTCCTGTCATATCTTAACCTTGATGGTTTTTTCTCTTCATCTTTCCTAGCAATATGTAACCTGCTCTCGCCTGAGTACACGGTCATTAGCATACACAGCATGGCTGCTGCTGTTGTTATTCTCATTATTACCATAATGGCTGGGGCCAGAAGAGAGAAGTAGCTTTAGGCATTGTACAAACACAGACAATCCCTGACACAAACAAAAGGCTCTAGCGTTGTTCAAAATAATTCTGAAATCATTCCTGTGAGTATCCTACTCTCCCTTTAAAATATTAATTTTTACCCATCGGAAAGCTACTACCAAATGTGATGTGTTCAGCCCTCCAGTTTTTTGACAGAGTTGACTATTTTGCATTAGCTGTTCCTCACCACCTCACTTTCCAGCTAGTTTTAGTGACCACATTGCAGCTACAGCAGGAGAATCCCCACAAGACTTCACTTGCCAGAGGTTTCCTATGTGCTTTGGGGAATCCAGACATGTATTAAGTACTGCAATAACATACTGTTTCCTGGCTTCTTGAGAAACCTAACCTTCATTTCTTAGTTGTACAGTCACCTGTCCCCCTTGTCCACCCCCTGTGCAAAAAACCAACCCTGCTGGACTGGCTTTGGTTTTATCAACATTTTGGTCTTGAGATAGATCTTCACCTTGGAAATGTGTTTACTCCCAGCCAGCCACCACTGGCCAGTGCTGCGCAATAAATCAGCAAGTTGAACTCATGCACTCATTTTGCTCAATCCACTGTCAGCAGAGGGACATAGCACTGAGCCCTAGTGAGCAGGATATAGCTTGCATTTTGACATAGTGCCAGCACTCATCTGCATAGGAGATCAAAGGCAGTGGCTGAAACATAGAAACAGCTTGTAAACAATTGGGCTGTGCTCATTAATACTGATTGATTACATTGTTTTCTTTCTGCTTAATTCACTTGGGAGATTGTCTATATTGAGGCATCCTATAGAAGCATGGATGAGCCTCTGTGGCATAGAGGATCACGGTTTTGAGCCTTAGATGGTAGTATAGCATTGGGCTGCCACTCAGGGCAGGCGCGAAAGCAGCACCAACAGGCCTACAGTGTAGGCAATAAAACATAAAATATGGATGGAGCATGATTTCTAAGCTTGGGGGTTAAAGGGCAGAAGTGCAGGTGAGAGCTCCCTGGCTCTCAGAGAGATGGGCACCAGACCAGAATCTCCTGGTCCTTCTGTCAGCGGGAGTTTGGTACCTCTATGCCTCCCCATATCCTGGCCTCATCCTTCCTCTGCAACACATGACCCACCTACAGAGCAGGCCAAGGAAGTCTTTACATTGTGGGAGTAGGAGGAGAAAAGGCACTGAGCTACAAACAGGCCAGGAGGGAAGCAGGACACCATCCCATCCTAACAGGAGGTCTGGAGAGCTGTATGGACAGCACAGAGCAAGGAATGCTTGTGAGACTGGTGAGTTTAGATTGGATATTAGGAAAAATTTCTTCACTGAAAGGGCTGTCAAGCATTGGAATGGGCTTCCCAGGGAAGTGGTTGAGTCACCATCCTTGGAGGCATTTAAAATATGTGTAGACATGGCACTTAAGACATGGTTTAATGCTGGACTTGGCAGTGTAAGGTTTACGGTTGGACTTGATTTTAAGGGTCTTTTCCAACCTAAATGATTCTATAATAGTGGACATTCAGGAAGGTCTCCAGCCTGTCCTGTCCCCTGGTAACTCTTCTGGTAGGTTATTGCAGTAATGCTGTTTGGGTTTATTGTCTTGTATTATAATATTTCTTTGACTGGGGGTGGAAGAAAGGCAAGGATACCAGGGTGGCAAAACCTTAGGATGTGGAGTTTCCAAAACCTGGGCTCTGTCCCTGGCTGGGGAGGTGGTCTCTAGCCAAGACACCGCTTTTCACATCTGTAGAATGGCGATAATACTCCCGGCTGGTAGTGGAAGGCTTAATTGATTATATATAGAAGACACTGTAATAATGCAATGTTATCATCCCTGGAAAATAAAGAAAGGCTAAAAATAGTGTAGTACATTTTGACAGAGCTTTTGTTATTTTCTTTTTATGTTCAGTTCCTTTGAGTCTGTCTTTTTACTTGTTAGGAAATCCTAATTAACATTTTCATTTTCATTTCATTACTGGGTCCAGGTTTTGGTATTCTGTAGGCCACCACTAATCATTCAGTCCTCAGATGAGATGAAGTCTTCTTGGTACAAGGAACACTACAGATATAGAAGGAACAGACCCTGCCCTTAGTACTCTGGATGGAGGCAGTGGAGGGGAACTGACCTGCCTATAGTAAGACTGACTACATGTCAACAGGAGTCCAGTTTCCTATCCCCTATCACAATACACATGCCTGTCCGGTAGAGAAGAGGCATAAATGTAGATGCAGACACACTGTCACTTGGGACCTGGCATGGAAACAGCTAAAAGATCCCAGCTAAAATCTATCTGTACTATAATTAGAACAAGGGCTGTCTGGGAAATTAACTTTTCATGACTGGGGCAAGGCAGAGCTCTAGGGTCCCCACCATAAAGAAAGGCACAGGCTTTCTGAGACAGTTTTCCCAGATTTTTAATACTATCAATTTGGACTGAAGTTCTTAAACTATTTTGGCTTTGTATTGAAGCAACTCCGGGGTTGAAAAAGTGCATCGAGCTCTGTGCCCCCAAACTTCTGGATGTCCACTTCCATGGGTTCCCGTATTGGTGTGGCTGACGGAGAGGCTGTATGGAGGCAGGGAAGGAGTGGACTGAGAAAATTTGACCTCCAGGTGCTCCTTCGTGAAACACAAGAGCAACCAGCTATAGAGGCTCAACACAAAACAGCAAGCTCTGTACCCTGCCTCCAACAGTGCTGAATTTTGGTGTTCATGAGAGGGTATAGACAGGGCAAATATAGAGCTATACTTGCCCAATATGTTAATTTTATATAAAAAGTTTCTGAAGGTCTGTGTATAAAATGATGCGGTGGGACAGGAGGTGTTTGGAAAACAGGGCTGGAAGAGCAGATGGAGGGGGAACAGGAAGGGAAAATAAGAAAGATGAGGATGAGGAGGAACATAAACAGGAACAGGAGGAGCAGGAGGAATACCTCCTCCTCCCGCCAGCTTGATTTCCATGTCCCTTCTCCCTCGATAAACTGCAGGTATGGAGCACACCTAGCACCTTGCTAACACTGCCTGTGTCACTAACAGGCTCGAACTTAAGGTAACGGGCTTGAAATTTAGGAAGCTGAACATGTGGCCTGGCTCCCCTCCCCTAGCTGGGTAGGCAAGTCCAGCATGATGGGGTGAAGATATCAGTTAAGTCTAAATGAATAAGGCTAGAACAGAGGTTCAAGCGCTCTACACGAGTCATCAACATTAGCACTTCCCCTGTCATGTCTTTGACGTATTCCCAAGCAGCAGCACGAGGGAGGAAAAGAGAATTTGGCAGTACAGACAGGGACTGCATGGTGCCACTTACCCTTTGGGCATGGCTCCTGCTTATTTACAGTGAAGATGTAGCCCTAGGGGCTCACAGGAGCATAAAGATGATAAGACTTGGAAGACAGCCTTTATTGCAGCATTTGAGACAATCTCTCCCAAATTGATTACATCAAGTGCCTCCTGACTTCAAAATGCCAAACAGCTTTGGGCAGGACCTGAGATAAAGGAGTTCAGCAGTGTGAGGTTCCTTTTCTTCATTTTCTTCTCAATGTTGCAAAATGACAGTGACGGTAATGAAAACTGTTAGCACTTGCATGAATGACCTGACTGTCTTCATCAGACAGACAACACCACAAAAGTTTTAACAATACCATCAATAATTATACGTGGGCTGACTTATATGGGAGCCTCCTACCTTGTATGCTCTCTGCTGAAGGAGCTATGTGAAGCAGGATTGTCTGCATATAAATTAATCATGATGTGAATCTCTGTGGCTGCGCTTTGTTCTGCACGTGGTAGCGCACACTAGCTGCATACTGAAAGGCTAAAAACTTTTCTCCCTCCCCTCCAAACTCCTGCAACTTTCTTGGCAACAGGGGAGAATATTAATGCAACACTCAGCTGTCACCTGGTGTTCCTGACACATCTGGGGACTCATACCACAGTACAGAACTCCTTGGGGAGGGGATGGATGGATGAATGGGTAGATAAAAATGATCAGGGAATCTGTAATTCACATGTTTGTTCACGACTTGAAGCAGGGTTCTCATTTTTCTCGCTTTGTTCTCTGCTAGACATTTGTAAAGATACTGAATTCTTTCTGAAAATGAAACCTGCTTTGATGTTTCTGAAAGCTCCCTCTTTAAGAGCTTTTTCCGTTTCTTGGCTTTTACAGGCAACCTCAACTATGGTACAAGTGAACAAATCCCCACAGATCTATAGATGTCTCCAGTGACCTGAGCTTTAAGCCTAAAAGCCCTTTGGATTGGATATAAATGCTTTTGCCTTATCCCAAAATTGGCTTCTGCAAGAACCACAGAAGATGAAGTGGTTGTCCAAGCCCAGGTGCATCTTATAGTGACGATATAAATTAGTTTCTAGCACTCATCTGACTCTAATAACCACTGAAGCTCAAACTGAAGCTGAGTGCAGTCTACATGAATCAGATGGCGTATTTCTCAGACCCTAACTCTGCAATGGCAAAAAACAGTGCTTTTGTTCAATGCCTTTAGCTCTGTAACACCCAGTACAAAGTTAGACAAACTGAGCAGGAGAACAGTTGTTGCAGCCCAAGTCAGTCCTCCGTGCTCTCAGAATTTGGCTTGATTCTGGTTTTTCCTCAGGGGTGAAGCCGGCTAAACCGCTCAGCTCTTATCCAGTAACAGAGTGGAGAACAACACTGCAATTGCAGTGTCAGTTTTGAAAAGCAGCAATTATTCTGGTGGGTTTTCCTTTTCCTGCTTGTGTGTTTTATCCATTGTTTATCTGGGTTTTGCTTTGTTTTTTAATTGCTTTCTATTAGCATAGCTAGGGATTTCCATTGGTGCAGCTGATGATCACTATGTATGCTATAAACGCTGACGGCTGGACTTCTGGGTTTGTTGGTTTGTGCTATTTCATGTATAACTGCTGTTTCACAGGTTTGATAGTGAAATAGTAGGGGTAGTCCTGCTGCAAACCTTGTGAGCTGAGTTCATGGATAAGTAGGTGCATTAATCATGTGACTCTCTGCATTACAGCAATAGCCCTGTGTACTGAACAGGACATTACTTTCACTCTAGGCTTGCACTACAGGTGGTTTCTCAGAGCAAGAGCCAGATACTCTTTGAGCTACTGCCCTCAAAATAGAGCCTAGCTTTCCAAAATTGGAGCGTGCACTGGTTTCTGGAGTGTGGTTTTCACCTTTTACCCTCAGAGCTGGTCTTAACCCCATGTGGCAATGCTTGCTTTGACTTTGATATATGCAGGATCAAACCCAGAAGCAAGATGAAGGGAAAAAAAAAAGAAAAGAAAAAAATATTTAGCCCATCTTTTGCATAGTAGAGCCTTCTAGCACACATCCCTCCCAATAGCCTGGCTGTTTTAAGAGAGTGGTGAACTGAAGTAGAACTGAGTGAATTGAAGGGAAGTGATTGTGGGTTTTACCAGCCTCTGGCAGTGGAAGCAACAGGCTCTGCATATTTATTGATTACAGTGTTCTCTACATCCTGGGAGGGGGTATTCAGAGCTAATGGTGGGTGTATTTGTTATGTCTGGTTCAGAAATCAGAATGAATAAATGATAAGCAGTGGAATGCAATTGGACTGCTAACAAGTTATTTTGACTTGCTTAGAAGTGAGAGAAGGAGGGAGGGAGCCAAGCTGGGCTGTGAGCTCTGCACAGATAGCACAGATACAGAGGGGCTGAGGGCTCAGTGAAGAGCATGCTGGACCTTGTCACTGGACCTGTTAGCAGGTCACTGAGCAACTGGCCAAATAGATATCCTTGCAAATCCATGTGTACAGTCTCAATCCTTCGGAGAGCACTGATACACTCGGGGGACTGGCCTGAGCAGATATGGAGCTGAGTGGCCCCCAAGCATGTCTAACCATGGTGGTCTCACACCGCGCTCAGTTATCCTTGCTCAATACAAGTTGTGCATTGAAGTAAGAGGGCAACAAAGGGGAAGGGACACCCTTGCCTTTTAGAAATTACCTAGGCCATCCCAGCTTAGCTCTTCTGAGTTCACCATTTCCTTGTAAATATATTTGTCTGTGTTCTTAACTGAGAGTGTTTCTGGAGCCATTCTCAAGACAGTGCTTGTCTCCTTGGTAGACAGTGAGTCTGAAGTCATGATTTGGGTGGAGCTTGAAGGCAGGTGTTCAATGACCAAAGAGACCCTCATGTCTTGCTGGTGGCTTCTCTTGCAAACGTCCGCTGCAGTCTTTCCAGTGCTTCTCAGTGGTCACCAACTTTGCTAAGCAGAAAAGTGCAGTAGCTTGGCCACTACTCAAGCCTGGGTGAGTAAACAACTGGAGAGTCCATCATCATGTCAGTGATGACTTTCCACTGGGCTTTGGCCTCAGAAAGCTGAAAATCTTTATCCTTACCTTCTTCCATTCCTCTAGCATGAGCGACTTTGGCATGTGTCTTCCCTGCCTGAACACAGGACCAAGATTTTTTGGACATTTTACTGACTTTATGTTCCATCTGACTTCCTTCAGCAATATTATTTGTCAGTGTAATGAATAAGTAAGACTCTGGACCCATGGGAAGCCTTGGTAATTATTTTTGCTAGTTTTTGTTTCTTTGGTTTGGGCATCTTTTCCCCAGGAAAATAAATTGTAAATCATCTGTCAATATAGAAAAGTTGGAAAGGGATCCAAATTTTTTTTTTTTTTCTAGTTTGCCTAACATGAAGAAAAAAAGCCCTTCCATTTGGATCACAGACACAATGTCTAGTCTTTCATTCTGCTGTGGAAGGATTTGCTTGGGGAATACAAAATATTATATACCTACTGCTTGTGATAGATTTAATCCTCTCCTCAGCAGCAATGTTAGGAGACTAATTTGGATTTACAACAAAGCCTAGATAGCAATTATTTTACTGCAGCAGCACAAACAGCTCCTCATGTGAATGAGAATCAGGCCCAGTGTGTCCCCATAGATATCAGAGGACACTTGAGAGAATTAAGAATTTCATTCACTTACACCTTCATTTTCTGAAGGGTGTGTAGTGGTGTTCTTGTCACATCTGAGGTTGGAAGGAAGACCCCCCAAAACACTTCAACCTCAAATCAGTGACTGGGAAGGTGAGTCAAGGTTTCTGGAGTCCTAAGACTCTTTCAGGGCGTAGGAGGTGGTGACTTTTCTCCATGTCTACTGAGGGTAGACTGGAAGAAAGTGGTCCTGTTGTATCAGGGGGTATCAAGCCAGACATACCATATATGGGGGCATGAGAATTCATCAAAAGAGGAGGACCGAGGACACTTAAATGGAGGTGGCAGAATGAAGTTCTCATGGGATGGTCCAGATAGATTGGGGTCTTCTGGAGCCTGACATTTCAATTTTTCTGAGATTCTGTTTCTTAGCTAACTACTGTAGCATCCCTCCTCATCGTCAACAAACCTTCCTTCCGCCAAATCTGACCTGGCGTCCTTCACCCTCTGACTGTGACTGTGACCCAGTGGTCTCCAGGCACAACCTGGGCTGTGCAAGGGCTGGGCTTCTGTCCCTCAACCCATCTCACAGGGGCTTTGGGACCTTCACTTCTATTGCCATGGATCTGATCTTCTCTCTCCTCTCCTTCATACAAGAAAGGCTCTCACCTCCAGGGAACAGGAACCATCACTCAGGAGACAGGCCCAGGACTGCCTCATGAAGATGCCTGAAGTGGAAACAGTCTTGCTGTAGGCTGGGACTTAGTGTATCTCAGCTTAGCAAACAGGTAAGAACAATCCAGTCCCATAAAGATGTCCTGTGTGATGGTTTTGTTATGCAAGAGTAGGATCCTGAAGTTATATTTAATGATGAGATCTGAAATATCTTAAGAGCACAAAATTTTGTTCCCAGTTCCAAAAAGCTAATCTGGAGGTGCTCCAAATGCATTGGACACACCTTATCTTCAATCAGAATCCCTGCCCCATGCCCAGCTGCTGTTAGTGGATCCCTGAGACAAGGTCTGTGGGGAAATTGCAGCTTCCAGGAGAAAATGAACTTTTTTGAAATGCACAGTGACATCTCCATGTGATGTGCCAGCTTCTTTGTAATACGTGGAAAACCCCACAGGCCAGCATGCTTGAAAACCCCGTTGTGACCAAACGCAGCATGGAAAACCTGGGCCACATTTATGGGCTAACAACAGCATGCAACAGGACACCACCTGAGCTGATGGTTTGAATCACTTGCATGCAGATCAAGCTTCACAGCCTGTTAAACCAGCCATAAGCACCTTCTGCCTCCTAGGTAAGAGAAATATAACGCATGTTGACCTCCAGGCTACATTTAGACAGGAGTGGAGACTTGCTCACAACTGGTTGTTGCTGCTGTTTGCAACAAGCCCCTCAGCTAGATGGTCAAGTGCTACAAAGGCACTGCCCTGTCCCTACGTATCATCTCTCACTTATTTGGTGAACCCCCTTGCCCCACTGGTGAAAAAACAGCTTATGCTTTGTTACCTCCCTGAGCCTACCTGTGGCAGGCTCCAGCGATGGCAGTGATATCCCTACCTGTTAGTCTGAGCTCAAGGAGTCATACAGTTGAGAGAGAGCCATGCATTCTATTTTTTTTTTTTTTTTTTTGGCATTACATTTCTAGCTTGTTTGGCTGCAGGCAATGGTTTGACACAAAAGCCCTAAGGAAAATAAGAGGATACCAACATTTGTTCTGTCTTTCAAACTCCTATTTTTCAGCTAATTGAATTCTGGAGAGCTGACTTCTGGGTTTTCAGCTCCTGAGAGTAGTAACTTCATGAAAGTCTGTGTGGCTTGTTTGTCAGCTGATATCCTTCAGTAGAGCTCCCTCCAAGGTAGAGTGATGAAAGGCAGCGCTGAGGGACAGTCTGACTCCAAGCTCCAAAGCATCCTGGAAGCCACTGCAAGGTCAGCATGGGCTCGGTGCTAAGTTGCAGACCCACAGAAGAAGTCAGACCTCTGTATTTGTCAGCAGTTCAATAAGGGCTGAGGGTTTCACGTGCCATCAGCATCAGATTTTTTTACTTGCAGCCTTTCTCTCTCGTCCTCTCTTAAAAAAAAAAACAAAAAACCAACCTACACCTCCCTCCCTCTGTTTTAATTGCTTTGTATAGGATATTTTCTGCTTTGACTTTGTACCATTTTTGCCAGTAACTCGCAAAAAGTGAGTCACTCTGAGCAAGCTGGAGAAAGGCCAAGGGCAGGCTGAGGAAGGGATGTGAATGCTGTTTTCCCTGCTGTGGCAGATCCCTTAGGCTGTGCCGCCAGTGGGTAAGCGCTGCTCTTGGCTCTCACGCGAGGCCATATGGTGGGAAGTAGGTGGGAAAAGCCTTCCCCATCCAAAGAGAAGTCCTCTTCTGTTGTGTGCACTCAGGGGGTGGTTCCTGCGCATGCTGCAGCTTTCTTCTCTTCCAAGACGAGCCAGAGGGCCAGGGCTTGGCTGCAGGGATGCTCTAGATGGGAGAAAAACAGTTCTCCCATTAGAAGTTCAGTTTGAAAAGTCCCTGGGACAAAAGGGGCAGGTGGATACCTGAAGGCTTGTGTTTATATGGCCACCAGTTTCTACTGTTTTAAGTGCATCAGTCTTGTAGACCAGCAGATATAAACTCCCTGACTTCCAGAGTAAAAGGGAGCTGCTGCATTTTGCAGGAGAGACTGGGTTTAGTCCTACAAGGAGACAGCAGCAGGCTGTGCATCTCCGTAGCCCTGTTTTATGGCCAGTCATCCACAGCAGGGCACAGGGAGCCATAAGGCAGGGCAGTCCATCTCCTTTGACACTGGAAGAATTTTTTGCTCACCATGAACTGGGTCACTGCATAAGCCAGGGCAGGATTGAGCCCTGAGCTCTGCACTGCTGTGCTGGGAGTAGCTGGGCTCTGAGGAGGTGCTGGAGGCAAGATTTGTCAGGAGAGGTAATATTTTTTATGGGAGCAATTCACAGAGGTGGATAAAAGGGACAAGCTTTAGAGCTCCCAGGTCCTTCTTCATGTTTGAAATAGGAGCAGCAAGAGACAAGCTGGGGAACTGAAATTCATAACTCTGGACACTAAACATCACGGGCTCTATAGAGATATTGGTTTTACGGCACTTTATAATTCTTATCCCCTCCTCTCAGCTAACAGCTTCTTGTTCCACCAGCAATAAATTACCTGCCGCTCTCATTTTCTCTCTCCCTCTCTTTCCCAGAGGACTGAATGACTTTTTTTTACCACTTCTCATGCTAAAAACATCCCTCCCCACTTACTGGGTACCAACTACCTTTTCTCACCCGAGGTGTCACCAAGTTAATTAATAAAATTAAACCCTGAGCAGTTGTTCTCAGTTTGTATTTAGCACTGCAGCTTGCATGTCTATCCCAGACACAAAGACGGGTGTTTGTGCCTGAAAAGCAACTTGTTTTACACTGAATACATCAATAGCTTTAATAAAAGGTACTATGCTTAAATTAACTTCGTGCCACCAAATAAAGCAGGTGAGATTCCTGGGGGTATGGTGAATTGGCAGTCATATTGGGAGTTTTTTCTGGTATACAGAGCTGCTGTAAGATGTTTGGGCTGCGGACTTTTGATAAGGACAATTTCTCTCACCCCTGTGGGGCTGTGGGTTAGTCCTGCATTGCCAACAGCATGTGCACGGGGGCTCATTTTCAAACTTGGGCACTTTGAACATCAAAATTTAACACCCGCTGCTGGATCCACTCCATTATCACTTCAGGGGCTTAGTCATCGGGCACAGGCAAATTATATGCAGAGCATCCCTTGGCTCTTCCCACTGATAAGCCTGGGAATGGCAGAGGGAGGCTGTGGTCTGAGCCAGCCCCCACCCTGTCTGGAAAGATATCTTTCTCTTCATTAGGCATCTAGAGTTTAAACAGTGTGAATCTGGGCCTCACAATTACTAAAAATAGGGCTGGCTACATAAGCAAGTGAATGCTAGGGGATTGTTGGAGCCTTTTCCATCAAAGGAACAGCAACAGTGATGTTTCCCAGCCTCCAGCCCTAGCCAGCAGCCCCCCAGCCCAGCCAGGCATCCCAGGATGCCTCCTGCTCTTTGTGAGGATACAGCTTTCACAAGATATGGCAGCAAAACGTTACCCAGCATTTGCAAATGTGATCAAGTACCTCAGATACAACATGTCTCTGCAGCTTTTGCAGAAGCCTAGAGGGCTGTGGGTGCTGAGCAGGTGCTGCAGTGGATGCCTGGCTCCCTGGGTGCCTCTGTCAGAGTTAGTCACCCCAGTACCGAGGCTGGATGAGGCGAGGATTCTGCCAGACCTCTGAGTCCCTCAGCCTTTGACTCCAGGGACTCCCTCGGAGGGGAGAGAGGATGGGTGAGAAGAGCAGATAGAAATGAATCATGTTGAACAATGAAAATGAACATTTTTGGGGCCAACAGGAGCTGCCTTCAGCCAAATGAGGGGCTTGCCTCTGAGCTTTTCTTGGCCCTGGTAATACCTGTTTTGCAAATGTGCTGAATGTAAGCTGAGGACAAACAGGGGAATTTGAGAAAGCATTTTTGTGATGTGATTTCTGCAACACGTAAAAACCATAGAGGTGACTGCTCTTTAAGGAAAGACCTCTGGAGGAACAACACATCATGGTTTCAAGCAGTCCCTCCAAGTCAATACATTTCTCTCCCCATCCCTCTTACCCCTTGCTCTGCACAGCTTCTGGTTGTAGCCAGTTCTGGAATACCTTTGCAAAAGTGTTTCAGGGAGATGTCAGCCACAGCTGTATGGCAGTTATTTTGGACAAGCTCGTTCAGCTGCCAGGGGATACCAGTTGGGGGTGGTGATATTAGGTGTGAATTTGGTGAAAAGATTAAACCAGAAAAAGGGGGAAGAAATAGGACAGCCAGAACTGTTAATTTGAACACTTAAGAGATCTGTTTTGATTTTTCTCTTCAAAACAGCCTTTTAAGGACAAATTTAGCTCTGTGTGTTTAAAATAAATAAAGAGTAATTAAAGTGAAGAGTCACCATCTCATTTCAGCTAAATCAAATATTTCTGCTCACTGAAAATATTTGAGGAAGCCTGAAGTTTCATTTCAGACAACTTAAAAGTATTTCTATGATTATTATTATTTTGGTTCAGCTATTGAACTGAAAAATTATTTATTTGCACAGCTCTGATTAAGGCAGAGAGAAACTTATTTAAGCACTTTGATTAATTATGCCTCTATTCCCAGCTGAGCAGAAGTGGGAATTCCAAGTCAAAGGAAAGTATTGCATCTCTTTTCTTCATTACTTTGGTAAATGGCTTTGAATATGCATGTATTCCTTTCCACTAGGGTAGAGCTTCTTCATGCTGCTAGGAGTTGCTTCATGACATGAGTCATTTACTTTTTGTCTGTACCATGCCTATTGAGGCAGGCCCTGAAGTAATTTGTATCCAGGTCTCAGTGGCGTATTAATATTAAAGAAAAATAACAGTGTTGCTTTTCCATATTCACCCTATTGTTTTCCATGCTTCTTACTCTCATTCCTTGGTGAGGTACTACCTGGGGGTCTGGAAGAAGGGAGTGGGGAATAAAAGAAGGGTACAAATTTGAATACTGATAACATTTCAGCTGAAAATTGCAATGTTTTGGTTAATAACTGATGTGTTCCTACTTGGAAACATGCCCTGTGCTTCTGTTCTCTCTGCCATGGTTGCAGGTCCTCTGCTGCACCTTCTTTTCCCCTCTGCAAAAGGAGCAGCAGGAAATCTCTTGGAGGAGCACAGCACACATGGGCTGGGGAGCCTGGATCAGGGGGAGCCTGTGAGGAAACCAAATTATGACTCTTTGGAAGCACTAATGCAATGTAATCATAATGGGAAAAACCAGCAACTGCTGCAGAAAGTGATCAGGGGTGGGGGGAGAGGGAAGAGGAATCAAAATGTTAAATTCCAGAAATGTGGATGGAAGTGCTCTGCCCAGCTGTTGGCAGAGCTGGCCATGCTGCCAGTCATTCTGCCTGCAGGTACTGGGGTTCGTCAGAGAAACAGGCGTCTATTTCCCATATATGAGTGCTAAGGCTGCATTGTCTCCTCTGCTTTCTTTAAAACACATTTCATATGATAAATGGCCAATCGATACAGCCATGACTTTCTATTTTTTTGCTCAAAACATTGGTCAATAGATGTTGCAGCTGTCTGCTGTCAAAGATTTGATTCACTGTGAATCTTACAAAAGCTGAACTGTTCTGAAGTAATTTCTGTTCTCCTTAAATTGCATTTGAATTTGCCTTGAAACAGCTGCTCGATGCTGCCCATGGCTCGACCATTTCTCACAATCAGAGTTTTCTCCAGTAAGAAAGAAAAGTGTCTTAAAGCCCTGCACTCTTTTCTGGCCCTGATCTCAGCAATATACCTGCATGTGCATAATTCCATGTTTTTAGAGACTGGCTCCAGAAGAGCAGCCTGTTGTCACGGAGAGCTGAGGGACAGCAGAGAGTTGTCATGGAGAGCAACGCATTATCATGGCTTTTGTTTTCGGCACTGACTAGACAAAACATTTTTGGCTGCCATGAAAGTGCATTGCCAGCTCCTTCAGTGCCCCTGGGACCTTGTCGGGAGACTAAATTCCCTGCTTACTGTCAAGCAATCTGCTGCTTAAATGCTTACAGAAGCAGCAATGTGTGGTTTTCCTTGAGATTGTTGAAAATAGGCATCGATAAGTACTTTGCAAGAAAAATACAGCTTTATTTTCTGGACATGATTGATAGAGGGTGACTACAATAAGCCTTAGCTCTTCTCGAAGAGAGGTGTCCCGCCACTTTGGAAATGTGGTGAAATTAAGGCAACAAAATGTTGGAGGTGGCCATCAGCACATCCCGTGTGAGCAACTCACAAATCCTCCTGATCCATGCTTTTCACCCATCAGCCAAATTACTATTGTAAGGTACCTGGTCAAGAAGACATTTTGTGACACTGGGCACCTTTAAACCCTTTAAACTGGGACTACACCACAACAGTCCTAAAGAGGTGCCAAGAAAACTACAGGCTTACAGTGGTTCATTGCATCCCTTGCAGGGCTGTGGTCCTGGACTCCTGTCCTCTTGTCCAGCAAGAAAGTGAGGTGCTGTGTTTGTAGTTGAGGAGCCCAGGAAACAGGGCTCTGGGGATTTAGCCACTAATATCCCATGGGAAAAGAGGATCCCTTATGTACACTAAAAAGCTCACTACTAGACCAAATCCCCCTTCTTCCCCACTCCCTCTGTGCAATCCGGACAGGGAGACACATGAGGAAATAATGATAGGATCAGATGGAGGGAGTGGCTGGGTATAAATGGGCAAACACTTTAGACAGTTGAGGGAATAGGCCCATGTGGTACCTGTTTTTAATACATAGTGGTCCTGGACATTGTTGAAACAGTATGTGTTAGCAATTCCCTTGTAAATCATGAAGTCTCCAACAACAACAGTGATGCCCTGACAATCTGTAGCATTTTATACCACTCAAGAGCAGGCTGACCCCAGTCTGAGAGATATACTTAATGTTTCTGCTGGCCTGCTTCATGTCTCAGATGTGGGAAAGCAAATAGGCTGAAGCGTGAATAGACACGTTATTTTGAATTCTGTACTGATCCCTCCGGGTCCTTGTCCTGGTGATGCACAGATGGGCTGACAGACAATTTCAGGTTCAGTACTGATCTCTGCAGACCTTCATCACCTAGCCAGCTAGATAAATAACTTCAGTTTCTCTGCTGATCCCTCTGCGTAAACAGATATTTTCAGATTCGGGCCCAGTCCCTCTAGCATGCCAGTAGATAAGAAAACAGAGGGACAATTCAGGTCCTGCTTTGAACTCTCATGTCCTTCCAAATTTGGATTAACAAGAGGCTCCTCATCTCTCTTTTTCACCCCTCCTTGCCTGGCTTCTGGTTTGCCATGCAGCCTCAGAAACGGTGCACTGCAGCCGAAACCAGCAGTGAAACCTCAGGGCTGGACAGAGGCACATCCTTTGTGCTACCCAACTGTGACTTAGTGCTACAAACATCTGGAATGAATCAGAAGAGGGACTATGAGTGGGAGAACTAGAGACAGGTGCAAACATGTAGTTTACAAACCCCGCTGTTGAGCTCCCCAAGCCACAGGATACTCAGCTATGCTGGAGCAAGCAAGAGGATGTGAAGGTGCAGATACCAGCTGACATTTAGCTGTGGTTGGCATGGTCTCCATTTGCCTAGGTACACTGTTAAGCTCTGTTCTACCAACCAAGACAGTTGCTTTTTCATGCCGCCCCTCCTCCCCATGCAGGATACCCAAGGGTTGCCACCCACTGCTTTGCCCTCCTCTTGCTTACCGCAGCCACCCCTGCAAAGGTGCTGAAGGCTGCATCCATAGTGATGCTGCTGGGATAGCAGTACTTGTCCTTTGTTGCTGTCACCAAAGTCAACGATGGGGCAATAGAGAGATAGGAGGTGATGGAGGTCTGGATAACAGGGACAAAGATCCTTGGAAACAATCCTTCTTCCATGGGAGCAGTTAGAAGACAGTGCTGCATATGTGATGAGGACCAGAAAAGGTTAATTGATGGCCTGGATGTGAGCAGATCCTGCTTTTCACCCCCTTCCTTTGCTTCGGTGCTGTGGAGAGACTCCCTGGCCCTCCCTCTTGCCCCAGCCTGTCTCCGCAGTCCCAGCTCACCTGAATCTACCTCCTTGTCCCCCAGAGCTTGGCTCAGGACTCCTGGTAGGGCATGTGGTGCACACACTTTTCCAGGGACTTCGATACCCTGGTTTGGAGCAGAGCCTGCAGGACAGCAGTGCAGCTACAGTTTGGGACTGACGAGTCCCAGCAGACCTATGGCTTTCTGGTGCCACAATGGCCATCCTGTACTAAGGATCTGTGACTCAAAGTCACAGCCATCTTAGAGCCTTGTGGTCATCTTATGTGATCAGCATCTCCCTCAGTTCTCTCCCTCTCCTCAGTCTGGACTGCTGGCACTGTGGGAAGCAGGCTCCAGTGCTCACGGCACATTTTTTTCACAATGATTTTAGCATCTACTGTAAGTGGTTTGCAAACATAGACATATTTCCTGCTTATTTCACACCGCTTCTTTTCCAGGGCCTGGCAGAGAACTGAGGCATCCTGACCCCCAGTCCTTCCCCTCTTTTGCTATTATGCATCAGTGTCGGTCTCACAGTCTTCACAAGCCAGCTTTTCCATGAGACAGGAGGTGAAGCCATGTAGCCTGTCTCCCAGGTCATGCTGCCCATGGTGAGCTCTGTTACTTTTGGATTGTTGCTTAGCTGGAGATTTGTTGTGTGGTAAAGAGTGGATTTAGGGTTGGAGGGAAAGGGGTTTAATGCTACTGCTTTCTGTCAGACACAGAAATCTCAAAAGGCATGGGGTTTTTTTCATACCTTTAAGGCTGGTTACATGATTTCTGTTTAAAATGTTTTATTGAGATAGCGCATGTACTTCTTTTCTAAGGGGATAAATCTGCATGACATTGTTGGCTAAGACCACTGACAAATGCAGTGCATCCCAGGAGCTGTGATTTGCTTCTACTGTTCCATTCTTTTCTCTCATGTTTTCATAAAGAGTATCTGTTCCCTTTTAAAATAACTGTAATGAACATCTTTTGGTGAAAAAAAATCCAGATTATTTTGGCCTAGGACTGTGGGACTGTGACCGGTGGAAACTAATTTGACCTAATGCCCCTTCCTTTTTCCCTCTTGTGGAATTCCCTGCTATATTACAAATCTACATACTTATAACAGCATCCCCTTTGGGAAGCAGAATAAGCAACATGGAATTGAAGTACACAGTGCTTTTTGGGATGTTTCCTGAGATCCTGACTTAGAAGGTCTGGATTCAAGAGCTGTTGCAGATTCTGGTTTTGGCCAGACCCTTCAGGTTACTTCAGAGCTTTGGACAGGTTTTAGTGTCAGCATATACTCTGTTTATGGCTTCGGTTTCTTTATGGGTCCCTCCAAATAAGCATAGAGCTCTCACTTTAAACTTCCCTGAGTACTCGTAACTCCAATAATAATAAATCAGCCTCCCAACTAGTGAGATTAACTTAACCAGTTATGAATTGCAAAATAAATATATAGAAAAGCTAAGGTCTTTTATGCATCTTCTGGATTTGTGGCATCCAAGGAACCTCCTTTTCATGCCTGATTGCCTAGCCAAAGGCTGGAAACACATTATTTTGTTAACAAAAGTTGAATTAGTTCTGTCATATCTTGACTCTAGGGACTGGGTCCTTATGAGAGAGACTAACAATCAGATGAGTTTATTACATGCCAGTGATGCAGTGAAATTCAATTAATTTGTTTGCTGTGCTTCCCAGAATGAGAAATAGTCATGCCATAAATGTGAACGATGCCATCACTCTGGTTCTGTGTCAGTAAGCAAATGTAATCTGATGATGTTTTGGAGTCTCACCATCCTTCTTTGCACACCCCTGGGTCCCCTGAGGCTCCAGGAAAGATGGGAGAACACTACACAAACACACTTTCCCTGGCACAGCGTTGCAGACCCCTGCTTTGGCATTGTGACCACCTATGGCCCTGCTGGGAACAATGGGATAGGAGGCCCTACCTGGGGAAGAATTCCCTGGCTGGCCTGTTGCCTTCCCAATTGCTGCATTTCCATGGTCACCAGAGCCAAATAGGACATCTGCAAGGAGTCAGAGAAACTTCCCCATGCAAAAACTGTTCTCCAAAGACGGTACAAGAATTACTTCAAAACACTAAGCTTGTGGGAGCACTCAGCCTGAATGACTCCATCTCCTTCTCCTCTAAAGCAGCTTTTTGTGACCCATGGCATGGATCAAAACACCTATGGGTCCTCAAGGACTTTGTCCCCTGGCCTTGAACTAGGCTTTGGGTCTGCTCTGCTTGGATGGAGAGGTGGTCTCCATCCATGTTGCCAGATAACTTTCAGGAATGAGTGAGGGAGCACAGACTGGAAACTTGGGAAGTTGCCATGTCCTTGATTGAAGATTTTGTTGGGCTCAGCAGGATCAGGCCGTGCCTGGTAATATGGGACTGGTGTGTTACTGATGTGAGGAGGCAGGGAAATGGGAAGCTCAAAAGGAAAATTCCAAGAGGGAATCAGGTGGGCACTGAAATGGTTATACTCCCTCTGCCGAATTCTCCTCAGGAAAAAATATCTAATAACTTTTTCCCAGATGAGTGGAAAGCTCTGCCCTTATATTCATCCTAAAGGGGACAACAGAGAAATCCTTAATAGCTTTGAGAATTGGCATGTCATGACTTGAAGGTATCTGGTAAAATTGAAACAATAAGTCTATCTGCAGTCCATGAAGTGCCACACATGCTGGAAGTCAGTCCAAGGTAAACGATCTCTTTCCCTTTTGTTCAAGTCTTTTTGATAGAAGAGAAAGAGGCTCAGCTACAGGAGGGAAAGAAGGAGAGAGGTGGACCAAGCAGCTGAAGGACAAAATGACAGGAGTGAGGGGACTTTAGCAGGAATTCCCTTTCCTGCTGTGCATTGCAGGTGGGGCCTCAGAGCATCCCAAGGCTGGCCCAATTCAGGATTTCAGGACAGTCATTCCAGTCCTGAGCACAGTGCTGGGTAGTAGCTCTGGACACAACCCAGAAAAGACATCCACTAATCCTGACACCTTTGCATGTACCATTGAGGTTTATCCTGAATCAAAAGGCTTTCAAAAGAAAAACCAGCACACCTGATTCACCTGTGGATATATGACCTAGGAACCACAGGTGCTTCTTGTTAAAAAAGCAACAGGAATTGTTGGCTAAACTTTTGTCCCTGTGTGGATACTGTTAGGTTATGTGATAAGAAGCTTTGTCCTCACACCTGCAAGGGAGCACAGGGGTGCAATGGCAGGAGGGGGAGCCCAAGTAATACCCCATCCCAGCTCCTCGCAGCCCCATCATAGGGGGCTACACCCCATCAGCCTATCAAAGGCCTATCTGCACAAGCCCAACAGAACAGAGAGGTCCAAAGATAGGGGGAAGTCCAAATTACAGACTCAGAAAAGGCAACACCCTGTCTGGGCACCTCCCAGGGCTGTCCTGGCAGACCCACAGCCTCATCTTGGGGAGTCCATGGCAGCAGCTCTCTGGAGCACCCTTTGGACTGAATGGGGTTATGAGACACATTATGTGCATTAAACTCCATTTATAGCTACTTTCGGTGAGGAGGGCGTGCTCCCTATTCTGTGTACAGGTGTGTGTATGGGGCCAGAATGCAGCAACTGGAGTCAGACCCTGGGTTGGAGGATCTGCATGTCCATGGTGCAGCAACAGGATTGAGTGTGGGTGTGCAAGTGAGTGATCTCTAGCGAAGTTCAAGCCAGACCAGCCAGTGAGTAGATGAGATGGCCTTGGAGCCCAGTGTGGGTCTGTCACTGGGGGTGAGACCATGGGAGGAGCTGGCCACAGGGGGACCTGGCCAAATGCTGGAGAGACTGTGGGCCCCAAGGGCTGATTCCGAGACCTGCTTGTATGTGCATGCATGTGAGGCAACAGGGCAGAGGATCCAGTACTGGCTACCGGATGGATTGCATGTTTAAGCCCAGCTTCTAGGGGCTCCATGTTGTACATATCTGTCTGTCTGTCTCTCTCTCTCTATATATATTTCCCACTAACAGACCTTCATCCTGATGAGCTGGATTGGGATGAGTCCAGGCCGTTGGTGGTGTTTGTGTTTGCATGGGTGCTGAGTATCTCTGTCTGTGTGGTCAGCCAAGTATATATGTACATGTGTGCTGTACACATGTGTGTACCTGCTGGAAATACATGCTCAGCCTCACCAACAGCTGGACTTGGGGGTTCAGAGCTGCAGCAGCCTCACCTCTATCAGGCTGCCAGATTAGGCAACTCTCCAGCAGATATACCAAGAAATGAGGTTTCAGACATCCTTCTTGAAGGGGATAGAAAGGCTTTGGGGTGTCAACACCATCCTCACATGGAATGCTGTCTCATTCCTGGACATCTGGACTGGTAGAGAGAACAAGCCAATCCACTGAAAGAGGAAATGTGCTGTGGGAATCCAGGCAGCAGGGAAGGCTGTTGCTTTATCTTCATTTTCAGAGTGAAAAATTGCAGAGGCTTACACAGGATTTCCATAATGTAAGCTCTGTGTGAGGAGCTGGGCACTCACCAGGGTGCTCTGTGCCGGGGACGCTGTCTTACTCCTCCTCCCTAAATCCAGGGCTCTACATGCACTGCTTTCTCATCCTGGGAAAAATACAGAGAGAGGTTTTTGGAAGGAATGAAGAAATGTGTTCTCCTGTTCAGAGGCAGCAGTAGGATGTGTGGGTTATTAGTTAAGGCAGGTTAGAGGACCTGGGTTTGATCTGTACCATGACCCATGAGAAGCAACCCGGGGAAGGAGTTGCTTTGCAGCAGTGTTAATGCAGTGATGCTAGGTGTTCTATCACAAGCTTCTCAAAGGTCATTTTTTAGTCCAGGCTGGTAGCTTCTTCAGTGTCTTACAGTCACCTCCTTTGAGATTTTAGGTGGATTAGGCTGTTCCCATTGTCCCCTGTCCCTGTGTCCTCCTGTTCTCTTCTCGCAGGTACTGGCCCAGGAATTTCCTCCAGTTCCCTAGCTTGCCATCACATTTGCTCTTTCTCTGATCTTCTTTCTCTTTCTCTATCTCACACATCACAGACCTTTCTCTGCTGATCAGTGATCCCTCATCTTTGTGCCTCACCCATAGGCATAACCTCTTCTCCACAAAAGTGGGCATACCCACTGCAGTTCACAACTGACCTCACTTTTTGGACTGTCCACAACACTTGGTATCTCCCATCTGCATTCAGCAGGGCATACACTACTGATTTTCCACATCCTCATCCATAAAAGGGAACTGAGGGCTGTGCCTCTGTACATCAGGGACTTGCTACTCTACTTTTTTCTCCTGAAATAACAATAACACTACAGGCTCTGGAGGGTTTTTAATTTGTTTTTGGAGCAGTGTGAGATACAGTGGTTTGAGAAGAGGTCACAAGGAGTTAGGACCTCAGCGCTCTCTTTCTGCTATTCTGTTTTTCACAGAGGAAACAAAGCTGTGACTTCTAGCCCAAACCTGCCATAAATATTGTCTTACAGGGAGCTCAACAGGATGGAGAAGTGGCCTGACAGGAGCCTCACCAAGTTCAGCAGAGGCAAATGCAAGGTCCCACACTCACGATGGAATAACTGCAAGCAACAGGACAGGTTGGGACTGACTGGTCAGAAAGCAGCTTTGCAGAAAAATCCCTACAGGTCCTGGTGGATAACATGATGAACCTGTGACACCTGTATGCCCTGGCAACAAAGCAAGCCAGCCACATCCCTGTCTGTATTGGCATGGGTGCAGCCAGCAGGTGAGGGAAGGGATTCCTCCCCTCAACTTGGCACTGGTGAGACCACATCTGGACACTATGTCTAGTTTGGGCTCCCCATTACAAGACAGGCATGGACACAGAAGTGAGTGGGACAGAGACACCTGGCTGGGGCACAGGGGCTGAGGGAGGTAGGCTTGTTCCGCCTGGAGAAGGGGAGGCAAAAAGGCGACTTTGTTGCTGTCTACCGCTGCCTAATGGGAGGTTACAGAGAGGATGGAGCCAGACCCTTCTTGGAGATGGATGGACACAAACTGGAACATAGGAAAATCCAACTAGATATGAGGGGACAAAACTTCACCACAATGGTAGTCAAATACCAGGGCAGGAGATAAAGAGATGAGTAGGATCCTCATCCTTGTAGATATTAAAAACATATCTGGGCAAGGTCCAGAACAACATGCTCTAAACTGGCTCTACGTTGAGCTGTGGTTGGCCTAGAGACCTCCAGAGGTCCCCTCTCACCTGAATTATTCTGTGTGTTTATGGTTGTTTATGAGACCCTGGGCAGATTCCTTTCCTGACAATATCTCCCTTGAGGAGTTCAACCCGGAATTACAGACTGAGAGAACAGGACCTGTCCTGATGACTGTCAGAATTTCTGGTTTCTTCTTCTAGCACCCTGTGGAATAGGGTTCACTGTTTACAACACATGCCTTCTAAGTAATTGTGGTGTAATTGCAGATCTTAAAAAGTGTTCCTTCTCTACTGGACTCCACATGAGAAGCCAGGAGCCCCGATCCCTTTTCCTTCTTGAACCACTATTCCAGCTCTGCCCTCAAGCCTATTACAGGCCTCAGAAGGACTAAGCCCCATTCTCCACCTTGGTTTAGGTACACATTTGCCACTGTTTATTTCCAGGCGAGAGTACCCCACCGAAGAACTGAAAGCTGAGCAAAGTTTCCCAAGGTGTTCTGTGGTACACTTCTGCTCTGACAGATCCTTAGAGAAGACCCAGTTGTGTGAACAACTGCTCACAGGTATGGAATGATCAGAAGACCTCTTCTGCACTCCAGTCTGGGACTGCACCTTCCTGTGGTCACTCAAGTACTCAGTCTCGGTCTGACCCCTTCACCCTCCTGCAGCACCAGGGAGATCTGCTGGGCATAACACCCCCTTTCTTGCCTACATCCTCCAGGTTATCCTGCACAGTGCTGTGTACAGAGATCTGTTAAAATATTCCCAGATATTTCAAAGTCATATATCAGATCCCAGGCTTGTAGGATTGGGCTAAAACCCACTAGTTTGGGGGAGAGTGGGGAAGAGGAGTGGTTTTGTTTTTCATAGACAACCTGTGGAGTCTGTCTCCTTGTCTTGTAGGATTTGGGCCTTCAGAAATCCCGTTTTTGAGCTTTTTTCTTTGGCCACAGAAGGATGGAAGTTTATTTATGGTTTAAGAAAGTTGAACTGCCCTGTCAGTTCTTGAAAGAAGATTGATAACAAAGCAGCATTGCTTTGAAATTCAGATAATGTACCTGCAGTGCTTTCCAGATTTGGCTATGCACAATCCATAGCAGCTTAAAGTATTTGAGAGTGTATGAAGATTTCTTTGAGACTTTTTCTCCCAAAGGATGCAAGGGGTGAGAGTTATGGAGCTGGGGACAGTGGAAGGTTTGGAGGTCCTGGAGCTTTGTACATCGGGTATAAAGTTCTTTGCAGAATAACTCAAATCTCAAAACTGAAAAAAGAAAAGGAAAAGAAAGTGTTTGCTCTAAGACAAGCAATAAAAGACAGGAAGACAGATGGAATAGAAAATATTTCATTCACAGCCACTGTCCACTTGGCGTCCCTGGCAGCAGGAGACAGCCCACCCCAGCTTGTACCTCAGCAGTGTCACATCAATGTCAGACCTATTCAGCCAGCGCAGTGCCTTTCTCACTAAAATATTTGCATTCATTATCAGTAGGTAATGTAGGATTTTTCAGGCTGGAAGAAACATCATGGGGATGGGAGCAGAGAGTGACAGACACCTGGCAGGTCATGAAAGTGTGAGTAGGGATTGCCTGATTTTCCCTTAATTTTCAAATTTGAAAAGAAGCAATAAATGAAGCTAAAAGGAGTCAGATTCAAAAACTAGCAGGACATGAGCCTCATCCAACATGTGCTTGGTTGGTGAAGCTTGAGCTGTAGGATGTTGCAAAAGCCATGTGCTTGCATGGTTTCAAGGGGAGACTAAGCAAGTGGATGGAAGAGAAATCCTTTCAGGGTAAGTAAATATGCAGAAACCATACATGGGCCAGTAGCCCATCTTAAGGGAGCCTGAGATGGAGCCTCAATAAAACTATAACAGTTTGGAATATAATGGAAGGAAATCTTTGGGTGTTGCCTACTGATATAGGGCTCAGCTGCCAGGAAATGGGAAAAGCGCACGGTAAAATGTGTGGTTCCTGGAAGACATGCCAATACTGGCTTCAGAAAAGCCTTTTGTGGCTGTTAGACCATAGGAAAAGTTTAGCAGTAAAACATACTGGGAATGTAATGGTTAGACTATTGGGAGAGAGGACTGAACTGCTGTGATTTAACCTATCCAAGAAATTAACTTACTGTAGGCACCACAGCTGACTGTTCCAGGAAAGCTGCCAGAAAGTAATGAAAGCAAATAGGGATTTTGTAAAAAAAAGCAAAATCTCTGTTATCTGAGAGAGGAAATGCAATCACTTTAGAAGAGAATGACAGAAGATCTTTTTATATCTAACCTCTAAAAACCCTGAAGTATATTAGCTGAGGAAGATTTAATTGTGTGCAAGCAGCACTGCTGGTAGAGAGTTAAGAATTTTCACCTGGAGTTGGGGGAACTTTTATAACAGATTAAAGATAAAGGGTTTAAAATAAAAAAAATAAAAAATTAAAAACAAACAAACCAACCAACCAACAAAAACAAACCACCAGAAAAATGTACCTTTCTGACACTGTTTCTGGAACAGATTTTAACACTACCATAATGGAAAACAAAGCACCCCCACAAATCTCCTGTGCTTTAATCAAATTACAATAAATGGTATTAGTTGTGTAGAGTAAATAGATAAGAATGGGGATTGCCTCGACTGCTGGAGTTAAAGTTCAGGCTATATTTCATTGCTCTCCAACAGAGATTAAACTATCAGTAGTGACAATCCAAAGAGCAGCACAGATTATTACATTTGCTTTAATTAGTTTCAAGGAATCTTGATTGAAATTAAAAACCAAAGTGCTGTGAACAAGCTGTTGTGCTAGCTTGGAAAGCAGAATGGGTTTGATAGTGCTTTAAAACTGACAGTGCAGGGAGAACCTGCCAGCTGAGCAGGTTTGACAGCTTGGTTCAAACCGAAGGCAGGCTTTATGAAAGCTGTAATCTAAGCAGTGCCTCTCAGACTTAACTTTGGGCATTACTTAAAGAGGGAAAACTGGTATGAATTTATTGATGCCAAGGTATATCTTAAGGTCTTTGTTTCACCAGACACACAGCCAAATGCTGGCATCTGTTCTCCAGAAGAGCACAAGCATCAGCTCCCTGCCCAAAGTTCTTGATTTGGGCGAGAAAGTAGTACTTGCTTCAAAAGAAGCTGAATCTACCCACAATATAACCTGATTTTGCTATTTAAAAAAAAAAAAAAAAAAAAAAATTAAAATCTGTTATTGATAAGGTGGAGAAATGAGCTCTGTACGTGGAGGAAACGCTTGGGAAATAAAATGAACGCAGAACAAAGGCCAGAATGATTCTGGACTTCCTCACAAAGCAAAGATCATCCTTAAATGAAATCCACTGAAGGAGATGACAGGGGAACTAAAGGCAAACCAACACTGATTCAGTTAGAGGTGCAAAATCACAATTTGGCATGTTAAAAGCACTGACCACACAGGCATCAAAAGCAGTGATAATGATATGAGGCACCTCAAATAGGGCAACAGATAACAGTGTAAAATGTGCATGAGGTCTGGTGGTGGTGGCATATGTGAATATGCTCTCGGATGCGAGCACAAAGAGCAGCACTGCTGGTGACGGTGCACAGGGAAGATCACAGAAGAGAACGGAAGTCCCTCCAGCATGGAGAAAGCAAAGGCAAAGCTGGGAGCTCTGCAAATGCTGAGCTGTTTTTTGTCATTTAAACAGGAAAAAAGAGTAGGTAACTTAGTTGGGAAAAGAAACTTGGCATACTGTTTTCTCAGTAAAATAAAAGCTTAAGACTTCCATAAAGCACTGGAACAAGGTATTCATGGTCTTTAATCATGGTATTCACTAGCCAACAGAAGCAGTTATAGGAAATAAAAGATGTGCTTGATCTTAAAGCTGCCACTAGAATGCAAATCCCTTGGTAAAGGATGGAGGTAAGTCCAGTTTCCAGTAAATAAAAATGGTGATGTCTTGAATGTTCCCATATCAATCCAGCCACATAAAGAACCGGATCATTAGCTATGATATTACTGAGGAGAGCTAAACACCACTGTAGCATTCACTTATCAGGATGGTGATATCTCAGTTCATTTAACAGTGGGATGTGTACTTTTCATTATGCTGCTGTGGCAAAAGTGGAAGCGTTCATTAACTTCCCTGGGAATCAGATGCTCCTTCTGGATAAATACGCCTGTCACAGCTTTACCAGATCATTATGTTATAAGGGAATGAGTTGTCCTGGGAAATTTGCAGCAGATTAAATTTGAAATTGGAGTGGATATTCAAGAGATAAAACCTTTACAAGTGAAATCATTGTGGAAAGCAAGGCACAATCATTGAAGGATCACGGGCTAGACCGACAGGCATGAGGGTGATCTGTGAGCAGAAGGGGTGATCTGCATGTCTTGGAGCCATGATGAACCATTCGTCAGACAAACAAAGGAGGTAGCCTGGCAGGCACACAACAAGGCCCAGAGATGATGGAAATGCAGAACAGATCTCTCATCTGCAGCTGTTTTTTAGCTAAACAGACAGCAATCAATCCAGACCAATATGCTAGTATCTTAATATTACAACCCTCATGTACAGAGGAAAAGGAAATACCTGCAGTTTAGAAACACAGGTGGTTTACAAAATTGAGATCTCCAAATAGTGGATCATCTAAGAAAGAAGCAGTAGTCTGCATCTAGGCACAGCACTGGGGGGAAATGGAGAAAAACTGCTGAGAGGCAGCCATGCCTGGATTCTGAGTAATACAGGTGGTAATGGTTGAGGTTTCTTCCCTTAGAGGAGAGGGAGCTGCTGCCATCATGGAGCCATGGCTGAAGATGGTCACATGTCATGAGGTTTTTAAAGCTGGATTACTTTATATCTGGGAGGATGCCATGCAGAAACCTGGAGGCAGCTGGAGGTACCAGTGGAGGGAGAGTGGGAAATGCAGCTCTGCGAGAGAACTATTCATCCTTTTGCAAAGAAACCATCAAGCTCCAGTGGATAATTTGGCTGTCCCCTAGAATTCCTTATGTCTGGGGCTTCCCTGCAATAATGGGGTCATTCCCTGACAGGATGACTGTCAATTGGGAATGTATGTATTGGATTTCAGAAAATAAAATCAAAAGGTGGGGTCAGGACTCTGGGGAGACTGCATCTCAAGAGTTGGTTATTTTTTTGCAATGCTATTAGATGGCTTTTGGCAGGCTCATGACCTCCAGGTATAGTCACGAATCAGAATTGGTTTTTTCCTCCCCTTTCCATCTATCATGTATGTAGATCTTCTGCTGAGAGACCAGGCTTACTTCTGCACCAAGCAAAAAATATGAAAATCATAGTAACTGATAACTGGTGAAGAATCCAACCCCTGTAAGTGTTCTTGACATTGCTCAGAAAGCTGGAGTTTCTAGGTTTGAATGGGCTATAATTGGCAGAATGACATGATTAATTTTGTTTAGTGGAATCCTTTGTGCTTTGTAGGTATTGCAATTTGTGTACTGGTGCCTTCAAGTCTGAAGAGGTTAATGTCACAGTGAACTACAATTAAGTGATGATTTTAAAAGGTAATTATCTAAGAAAATGGAAATGGAGGTAGAAGAAATGGAAGTGTGAGTTAGAATACCCCTTGTCATAAAACAGCAGAATTAATTGAACTTGATCAAGACTGCTTTTAAAATCACTGTATAGTCCTAGTTGGCTTTGAAAAGAGGCAGCAAAGAATTTGGGAGAGTAACTATCGGCCTCAGTTCTTTGGACACGTGGACATTAAACATAAAGCTTGTTTTTTGACAAGGGTCATCCATACATGATAAAAATCCTATTATTAAATTACTTTTTTAAAATTGTTCCACAAAGACTTAAAACATTACAGGTTTGTTTCTTGGTTAAGATGCCTGCTCAAATGCAGTTATCGTAATCTAATGAAAAGAAAAATTGATGCGTTGTCTCAAACTCCTCAGAAATGTGTCAGTTAAGAGCTATATGAAGAGATGGGTTGTGAAGTCTTGCAAGCACTGCAACACCAGATAAGTCCCTGCACGGATTTCTAGGGAAATAGGGCTCTTTCGTCTCAAGCTCTGCTGAGTTTTTGCAGCACCGCCCTGCCAGTGCGAGCTGTCCAAGCCGGCTCCTGTTCAGCCCCAGGCCAAGGCAAGCACGGCTTTTTCACACTGGTCTGTGCATCCCAACACAGTGTTCCCTGGAACAGACAGGTGCAGGTTAGTAAGTGTGCATACCCACATTATCTAGTTTTACAAGAAAGAGTAAACACCTCTTGAGGTCTGGTAGAAAACACAAACTGTTTCATTAATAGGGTGGCAGCTTGCTTGTATTTTTCTCAGGTGAAACACATTAATTTTGACAAAGGTGGCTTTTTTTTTTTTTACAACAATGTATCTAAGAAGATAATATCTTTTGCTGGCTGAATCCCACTCGAGGATATGGAGGAACCAATCCTGCACAACTTGTTTCTATGGAAACTAATGCACTTTGTCTGGGGTGGGGGCAAGGAAGGAACAGGGAGGCGCAAAATAAAAACTAGAACAAGTAGCTAAAAAAGTAGGATAATTCTATACTTTTTGTTGTCATTTGTCTTTGAAGATTTTCATATTTCACTGAGTGCTGTCTCACCCATGACTGTAAGGCAGTGTCCCTAAATCCTGAGGCAAAGACGACTTCAGTAATATGGTGTTGGTCTCATGAGGTACTTCATAGAGAACACTTAGTGCTAATTGTCCTTGCTCCAGTGACTTGCACCAGATTGGAGCCTACAATTTCTGACATCCCCATAAGAATAAAAATTATTAAAATTCTGGGTTGGAGTCTGCTACCAAGTGCAGCATCACTTCACTTTCCTTGACTCTGTTGGGAACATTTGTGAAGCTGAGCACTTCTGCTCCTGAGAAAAGATGTGAGGGCCTGGCACTGTAAATACACATTTTTGAATCTCTGCATTTTGTGTAGAAATCCTGCTTTGCAGAGCAACTTTACCATCAGGTCCAAAGAGTTTGATTGGCCAAACCTCTCTTTTCAGTAGTTAGCTAAGGTTCTAGACAGCTGATTTTTGGATCATTGAGAATGCTGTACAATGCAGGAAAGCTTCTTGAGATATCCAAAAGGTACCCGTAGATTAGATAGCAGTTACTACATCTGTTCCTTCTAGGCATCCCAAATGCCTAAAGACGCAGACCTACCTGCACCCCTAGGCATTTACAAAACCTTTGCAAGTTTGTTCATAGATCAGTTCTGAAAAATGGGACTTGAACATCTAATATCCCATTTCAAAAATCTTGCAGTCTCTCCTAGATAAACCAGGCAGCAAAAGAACAAAAAACCCTCACATTCTTCCATCTCCTAGTTAAATGCACACTGCAGCACATCGTGCTTTGCCTACGGGTCCGTGTGATGAAATAAAGCAATCAAATGCAATGTATAATGATGATAGCTGTTTCCAGAACTGTCAGGGCTCTGCGGTGCCCAGGCCAAACACCCCCAAAAGCCTTTATTCAGCTATTTTTTTTCCCATACGCTGCACAGATTTATTACCTTTATTGACTTTCCAAATGTTTACACTTGGAACATTCATCTGTCAAAGCTGCTTGCTGCATCTGCAATCAATCTCTGTGGTTTCAGTGCCATGGACAGCAATACGAAAGCCTTGTTTTAAAGATCACCTAAATCTTGCGTTAGTCATTGTTGCTAAGTAAGGGAAGCTGGATTAATCTACCCAGAGTGCATGTTCAAAATTGTGTCAGAGAACCTGTTTAGTGTAAGTTGTTGTCACAGCACTTCAGGTTTCCTAGATAGACAAGCTTCTCTGCATCTTTGCTCAGACACAGTAAATTGCTGACACAGAGAACAGATGCAACTTTACTTTCCATAGCACCTCCAAGGAGGCTTGAAGCTCTTCAGAATAGGGAAACTGAGGCTTAATTTACTGAGTACTCCCCCCGTTCATCTAACAATCCCATCAGCAGTTTATCCTGTGGGAAAGCTTCCATTGTCTTGGCAAATTTCCCCCAGCCTTAAGACCAAAAACGCAGGCAATTGGCTCTTAGCTGAGAGAAGGCAGGCCGCCTTCTCACTGTGAATGCCTTTGGAAACAAACTAGTATAAGTGTGCATTCAGCTATATTGCAGACTCTGACCGGGATGTAAGGGCCAGCAGTCACTGTCTTTCCAATGAGTTCACAAGCTGTAAACCCAGCCATAGAAAAATATGTTATGGTTTCCTTGTGACATGGTGCACTTGAGTGAAGGCTGCTTGTTTTGTAAAGACTCTGGGCTATTTTTGTTTTTCACTTGACTTCAGCCAACAGTCTCATGCATTTATACATATCATTCCCTGAGTGCCTGAGCAGCTCACAACCTCGTACAAATCTCCTCTCAGACATCCTTTCAAGGGGTGACAGCATAAGTGACCTCAACTTATGGATGGCCCAGATTCAGGCCATCAGATTTCCATCAGCGTGACAGGCATTGCATTTCCTCCTGGCTGTTTCTAGGCCATGACAAGTACCCAGTCTCAGGTAATGAGAGGCACAAGGGCTGCAGTGGATTTTAGGTCTTGAGGTCTCTTCAGCCCTGAATCACAGCCCAGCTCCACTGCAGTGTTTGCACCCTTCACGTCCAGATTTGCAGGATGCCAGCTGACCTTTCAGCATGCTGGACAGTGCACAAGGGCTTTGTGGCAAAGCAAGGAGTTGGACTGATATCCAATAATGGATGGAAGATGGCCAGCTGCCTTCCATTTCAACAGCAAGATGAAACCAGGCATTGACAGACCAACCCTCTGCATCATGAGCCTGGCATCACCCTCCCTGTTAGCATGGGAACCACTGGCCTCCTGCTCTGCCCAGCCACAGGTATATCATTCCCTGGTTTTGCCGCTGTTTAGGGCTGTAGGTTAAAGTTACTTTTGGGGGACTAAGCCCACTCAGTTGTGGATGAAGGAATATCTTCAGTGTGTCCACGCCCTTATGCATTTTATAGTCCACATCCGTCCATTTTCCGTCAACACTCCCAATCACTGCTTTTGTGGCACATTGACGATAAGAGTATTCATTGATAAAACACCTGCACTAGCTTTGAGGTTAGCATGTCTTTGCCCACCCACCTATCTATCCACCTGCTCACCTATCCCCCTATGCTGTTGAGCAGAATCTGTTATAACATATTTGTCACATATATAAGGCTCCTCAACCACAGCTATCCCACCAGGTGACTGGAAAATAGCATCATTTAAAAAGCAACAACATTACCAAGTGACACTTCCCTCCCCATTGCCTCACTTGCCAAGGGATTTGTCGCTCTAGCTCTTGTTCAGCTGGACCCTGCTTGGGTATTTTTGGAGTGAGGTGCTGTTCCAAGCCCTTTGCAAATATCCAGAATCCTCATGCTGCTTCCTTCTCTAAGGAAGATGAGCAGAGAACCACACTCACAGCAATGGCATTCCAAGAAAAGGTGGGTGCCAAAGCAGTAAAAATAGCTTTGGAAGAGCTCTCCCTGCCCACTCCACTCCACCCAAGCTCTAGTTCATTTTTCACCTTCAGCTTCACTGCCTTCTGTATGTGGGCCAAGGAAAACTGACTTTAGCTAATGCCAAGCTTCTTTCGGGAGAAGAAAGTTCTTTCTTTTTTTGGAAGAAGAAAGTTCTGGCATTGGTTCCGTTGCCTATGGAGCCATGGAAGGAATTGACTTCTCCAACCATCACCCAATCCCAAGCCCTGTAGAAAGTGTTCAGAATTGCCTGCTTAAGCCCCATGCTGTTTCTGGTGTTTGGCACAGAGATGCTTCTCCTGCCTGTAGGACTGATGCTTGCTGCAGACAGCTGCTTGATGCCATAAGAGTTCAGAGCTGGTTGTTTTCTGGAGCTCTAGGAGACCTTATTATAGAAGACCAGTCCAGACTTTCAGCTATTTGGTCACTGGACAATCAGAGCCAACACAGGACAGCCCCAAATTTACAAAAACTAGGAATTTAATTCTCTTCCTGCTCCCTCCCCCATCAAAAAAGCCTGTGAAACTAGCCATCAGGAGATATTATTAATGCCAAGAACATAACAGGAGACAAGCCCACATTAGCTGCTTTTATGGCTAAGGAGAAGGTGCTGAGTTGCAGCAGTGAAAATTTAGATAGCAGCTTTTTGGGAAGGTTAGAAACCCACATCTCCCAACCTCAGAGCAGCTGCTAGTTGGTGGAAGTCAGGAAATAATTTTGTTTTGGACAGATTGCTATTTCCTAGGGGGTCTTATGCCTTCCCAGTAGCAAAAAGGTTTTAAGCAGTTATTCAATCCTGTCCAGCAATTCTGTTTTTATTAGCATTTCATACTCTACACTGATTTCCAGCTGCAGTCACTGATGTCCTGGGGACTCATACTGCTTGATTGTCTGGCATTATGCTAAAATTCCTATTTGGTCAAACAGGTATGTTATGCAAAACCAAAGATCATTTATGTTTCCAGTACCTTTCCTAATACCCTCACTGGTGCTAATGCTTTGGGCAGTTCCAGTCTCTTTGTCCCTTCTCAGCAGGTAACTCTGAGAGGAGTAATGGCCCCTCATGGCCAGGATAAACACATTTTTCTTCAGCTGCCATTCACAGAGTACTCTCCCTGGAAGGCCGTTTTGAGAACTGTTATCTAGCCTAAACAAATGAATCTTTGCTTTAGATCCCATGGGATATGTTTTCATGGGTACTTTATTCTGCAGTGTAATTAATGCTTTAGTGTTAATGAGACTCATATCTTCAAATCCCTGCATACCCTGCTGCCACTATTCCTGTGTGTGTCTTACCTGGAATATGCATTCAAGGATCAGAAAGAGAAAAAGCAGAGGCCGGAAACTAAGAAATCAAGGTCATGAAATCTGAGGGATATACCTGCACAGGGAAACCCCTCCTCAGACAGGGACCTCACTTGCAGCCCCAAGGGTTTATTCCCAAAAGTGGTTTTGCCCATCAGAGAAAGCATTCTTCTGGAGGATGTGAACATGGAGACAAGGAGATGGCCAGCCCTTGACAGAGCTCTGTACCCTGAATCCCTCTCCATAATTTTTACCGTGAAGCTTCCCTCACTTCAATGCCCATGCAATAAGATGGCCCTGGGACTATGGCATGAGCCTACAAGCTCTTGTTGGACTGGTCCTCAGCCATGCAACATGACAGCAGCACATCATGACAGCAGGACAGGTGCTAGCAGCTGGTGGCTGATGCCTTTGCAACTTTGCCTGAGCCACAGTCCTGGAAAGCAAAACTGACCACGGTTCATGCTGCAAGGCAGCTCAGTAAGAGGGGACATCTCCCAGTGGGAGGCAGATGGGACTAGCAGGGCAGTGCTTACCAGCAGTCACACCACTGTATCCTTAGCCTGTCTTCATAGGATTACACTTCTTGCTGCCCAGAGGAAGATGCCATATGCTGCAGGTCTCAAAAATGCAGGTCATTTCTGTGCACCAGTGAGAGCTTCTCTGAGATCCCACCATAGCCTGGCAGAGCTAAATTGAGCACACAGAGCTCTGCCAGGACCAATCAGCCCTACTGGGAGGTGTAGCGTGGTCACCCCCTTCCTTCACCTCCTGTGACCAGCACCAGGCTCTCCTGCAGTCCCAGAACCTCCTGGTGTGGTACCATGCTGCATCCCATAGATCTACCCTGTGCCTCACCAGTTTTCCCATTCTTGCTGGGTTCACCAAGAGCTACCACAGCTGAGGCAGCAGAAAGCAGAAGCACTCAAAATCACAGTCCACAGGATGTGCCTGGCACATCATATGGCTTCTTCCTGCTGCTTTTTTCCCCCACCGGAGTCTCCTAGGCATTGCTGGGATATGGCTTCAGAGTTTATATGGTGAAGTCAGAGCCCATCATGTCACATCACTATGCATCCAACACATCCTGGCATTACAGTCCTCCCCCTTCTGGCATTACTGGCACCATGTGGGATTACTAACAATATGCCTGGGGAGGATTTGGGATGTGAGGTTGAGTGCTTCCACAAGCAGCTCCACCAGCCCTGCAGAGATAATGCAGGGCAGCATCAGCAGATGGCCTGAAGTCCCTGTGAATCCAGCTGGACATGAGCCAGAGCTCATCCTGCCTGGGGGCAACAGAAGACACTAGTCCTCCTGTCCAGACACGATTTTTATGATTTCTGTATCTGTGTCTCACTCTTGTTGCCCAACTCCAACACATACCAACAGGAACCAGCTGCATGAGACTGAAGGCAAGCAAAAATTTACCAACTTGTATACAGACTTATTTCTTATGCTTAATTAAACAAAGAGGTTGTCCTTGATGAATAACAGACATTCAGCTTCATGGCTGAAACAGAAGATGCACAAAATAATTAAGCTTATCTTGAATTTATTTTGCTCAATCTCAAATGTAAGGTTTCACTCAGCTTCAGGCTTACTTAACAGCTTTTCAACCCAGTTTATTTCTTCTCTGTTCTTTCCCCACACCCCCCAGACAATTCTAAACTACAAGTGCAGTTCAGAATGATCAGCATTTGACACAGTTGAAATGACACTGTTAAATGAAAATGTTTTCCCAGCTTAAAATGTTTTCCCACATTTTCTGCTAAAGTCAATTCATAGATTTTTTCTCCCAAAACTTTATTTTTTGTGCAAACTTATTGGTTTTTAAAAACAAAACAAAAGCCCCTCTGCCAGCACACTTGCTTCTAGTTCAGTGGGTGTGCTTTTCATTATGAGTGTAGGGAATGTCACAACAAGTTTGTTCATTTGAGATTTCTTAAAATAAACATACAGAGAAGGCTGAAGACTATAAGTAGGCATTTACATTAAAAAACCACCCAAGTTAAATACTGAGAAAAATTAGCTTGCTTAGCAAAAGGACATGCCTCATAAAACCAGTACTGGATTTTTCCAGGGGGAAATATATTGGTATGTGAATAGGAACCCATGTTGGAAAACATATTTATTTATGTGAATGCAAGAGAAAATTTTTTCTTGATTTAAAACTCCCAATTACATATTCAAATATTCACTAATCTAACATTTTACCTTCAGAAAAGTCTTATCAAAGCATCAGAGCAAAAGCAGCATTAGCAAGTCAGCTGTACTCTGCATTAACCTCTGCAGAAAATGTTTGTGTAAGACAAACATTGACTTGTTCCAGAGAGAAACCCAACAGTACTCACCAAGAAAAAAAATGCAATAGCTTGAAACCCTGGAGCTTACATGACCATTTTCATCATCGCCTGGAGCAAATCAGGAATTGATTCACCTCCAAAGCTGTTCCCACCAGGCTGCAAGTCCCAGAGATGGGTTTTGATGTAAACTCTTTCCCTATTTCCCTCTTTTTTAAGGGGCCAGAAAGAAAACTGCAACCCTTGGAAGGATGTGATTCATGTATCTCCCCTCCTCACTCCACACCTTGCACCTTGGTGACTACCAACTGTATTTCCAACTGTATCTCTTACTGTTCCAGATGGATAAGAAGCAAGAGAAATGGTCTGCCCTCTGGCCAGGAGGGAGCCATAGGTGGGACATCAAGTCAGACAGGCTGACCAAGTGTACAGACAGCTCAAGGTTGGGTTTTCAGCACATGCCTCTGGGTTTTGGTTTGGCAAAAGACAGTTTTGCCTTCTGAGAACCTCTTCTTTTCAAGCTCAGAGCTACTTTTTTTTGTGCACAGAAAGTGAAAAAATAACTTATTTGTTGGGAGCTCCACACCCATACCTTAGCAGGAGCAGAGCAGGTGCTTTCATGAGAAAGAAGCGGCTTGCTGCCATCAGCACAGGCATTTTACAAGAGGGGCTCACATAAAGAAGTTAATTTGCTACAGTCTTTAAAAAGCAGCCATGCAGTAAGCACCGGGCAGGGAAGATAAATTTCTTCATTTTTTACAGAGTTAAATCTTGCTAATTAAGACCACATTGCTGCTTGCCAGAGAGAATTTGCATTGATATCTAATATTTCCCACATGTACTTACCAGAAGTGAATGTCTCAGCCTCTCTGAAAGCACAGACATTAACTTCCTCTGCTTCCCAAGAGCATAGGTTTTGAGAAACGGACCTCTTATTAGTGCTGTGTGAAAGGCTGTGCCTCTGTAGACCTCCTTTTTGGAGAAATATTTCTCCAGTGCTGTTATTTATCGGCATACCAGGTCAGAGTTGTGGTCCCCTCCCCATCTGAGAGCAGGGATTTCATGACGGCACAGGAAAGGTAAGTAGAAGATTCTGGCTTTGATACAAGACACTTAACTAATATGTACATGGGACTGCAGGTCCCCTGGGAGAGTATTAATGGCTGCAAATTGAGAAAGGCTGAAATCCTCTCTTCCAAATAGTCCACAAGGATAGGAGATGTTTTCCAATGCAGAAACTTAAAAAGGCTAAGGGTAAGATTGTAACTTTCATTTTGTACTTGCTGGCTGACATCTCCTTAATTGGCGATTCTGAAGAGCTTTGCATCTGAAGCTTCAGTTATGGGGAATGTTTCTTATAATGCTAGCAGGTGACCCAATGCAGGAGGAAAGGACTTGGGAAAGGGAAGAAAAGGAAGAAAGGAAAAATGCTCTCACCTAAACAATTCACCAAGCTGGATAGCCCTGCCTACCACCCAGGATATAGATCAAGATGAGGCATACATCTCCCATGTGCCATTTTCTGGCTGGGCCGAGGACATATATAAAGAGAGGCTAGGTCCATGGAGTTGGGCGGAAGGCAGGTGACCCCACCAGACTGAAGCAGCTGAGGAAACCACGTCTCTGGGACTAGCAGTCATCTGGGAGAAGACTTCTTGCATGGTCCCATATCCTGGAGATTCCCCATGGAAATATGTCCTGCTCATGCTGGGCCCTACCTAGCCCTAAAAGCACCCTAAAAGCAACTCATCATTCTTGGGTTTCTCATCATGACAGCACTGTTGCCCCTCTGCTCTGACAGCAGAAAACAATCTACCCAGCAGGAACAAGCAGTGAGCTAAGGAGGTGATCAGGCTGAAGGAGGTAAAGGAAGGCTTGGACAGAGAACAGGTGCATGCCAGAAATCCTCATTAAATAAGTAGCAATATGCTAACTGATTGAAGACTTATGAATGCAAAACCATTAACGTGTCTGTGTTTGCAACTGAAGGGAAGTAAAAATAAATCTTCCACCACACTGCAGGTTCTGGTGTTTCCAAACTCTGTTTTAATTCATAAATGCAACAAACAGTCAAAAAGGTTGAGATTTTACTGCAAATCCCTCTTTCCCAAACTCTCAGCCCAGCCCAGTGCTATACAAACTCATAACCCAAACTTCGTGGTAATACTGATTGAGGTTTACATCCAGTAATGCCATAGCAACCCACAGCAAAGTAGGTAGCACACATTTGGCTTTAAAAATGTCGAAGCCAAAACACTAATGCTGCAAATCGCAAGGTCCATTAAAGTGAAAATGAATGTTAATATGTTTGTGTAAAGCCAAAATGGAATTTAACAGAGAAAGTTGTGAAGCAGCATTTTCTGTCACTGGAACAAATCATCAGGAGGACTGAAACGCACTGGCTTGACATTATCAGAACAAGCTGGGCAAGGTGAAAAGATTTGTCTCGACACTTATTTGTGGATGGATAATTTTGCTGAACAAATTTTCTGAGGGGAAACCATTTTTGACTTTTTTGTGAGGGTTCTACTTAATGAGCCAGCAAGAAAGACCAGTGAAGGGCACTAGAGCAAGCCCTGAGCTGCTGAGCCTCCACTACTCTGCTGTCTCTGGCAGCAACACTGGTATTATTGCTAGTTCTTTCCATTTGATTATGAGCCGCTTTGGTTTTCAGGGTTTTGGGTTTTTTCCTTGAATTTTCTGGTTTTGGTGTTTTCACAGGCCAGGAGAGATCCAAGATGCTGCTGCAGACCAGGAAATCCATGATTTAAAACAGATAAGCAACTCCTTTTGCACAAAACACAGCTGTTTCCACAGGAGGTGAATTTTCTGGCAATGGTATGTGTAGTTTCCTATCTTCTGGCTGCTGCTAAGTTCCCTAATTATTAATAACTTTGCTAATTACAGTGTTGGGCTGGACTCCCACACAGACAAATGGTTACCATTCCTGCAGACACAAGAGAAAGCAGTGCCTTCCAAGGCACTGATGTGTAGTTCTGCACAAAGTGGTCAAGTGAGCTGCTGCAATCAGAGCAGGGAAATGTGGGTTCAAACCTGGCATCTGCGAGCAGGGCAGTGCCAGATAAATCTCCTTTCCCTTCTCCTGGGAGAGCAGTGCTCACTGATGAGCTGTGTGAGACAGGTCACATCCTCTAGCTGCAGACGTATGGCAGGTGCCACAAGGTCACTGCCCTTAGAGATGGCTGACAAACGGAAAAAAGGCAGCCAGAGAGCAGGGAGAGATGAACATCTGTCTTTTAGTGGAAATAAAGAGAAGTAAATGATACTTAAGAAGAGAAGGGCAGAGAAAAAAAACCTAGAGGTGAGCCCGGGCAAGGTAAGTTTTGCAATTTGCAAGAAGTCTTCAGGTTGATGAGTCTTTCAGCCTTTCTTGGTGCAGCCATGGTGAGACATGAGCCAGGCTGTTATAACTGGTCTGAGATGTGCAGGTGATGAATTGACCCTCTTCTGCAGGAAGGTGGACACCTGAGTCTCAGAGCCTTGAGCCTACCTGGAGTTGTTGATATGCTTGTTCCTTGAAGAAAACTCCTAAAATTCTGTGTATTCCACCATGGGAGAAACCAGTCCATCTGTGACTTTAAGCCTAAATAATGTGGCAGGGACTTTTAGGCTTGGTTCACACATGCACACACTGAGTTGACTCTTCCAGCATTACAACAACCTTACTCCTGCTCTGCACTGCTCACCCTGGAGAAGGTCAGGACCACCGTCACCACTGTACTGATGGAGAAGAGAAAAGCAGTTTTGTGTGAGTCATCCTCAGACTCCAACACTGCAGAGCCTGGGAAGCACCCGAAGAGTCCTGTGGTCACCAGTGCTGCCTGCTGGGCTTCAGTATTGTCCTGGGCTCCAGATTATGTAAGTGCAATAAGTAGAGCCAGAAGGTAAATCCAGACCTTGTGTGGTTTAGAGCTGGGGTAATTAATAAAATGAGACTGCAACTGGAGTGTTTCAGCAGAGCTGAGGGTAGACAAGTCTCTGCTGGACCCATTCTCCAAAGCAAGTCTGCAGAGCATATCTCAGGGGCCATTACAGCTTGGCAGTCTGCTTGGTAGGAAAACACGTGGGAACCGATCTCTGAAAGCATGCCTCAGGAAATCTCTCAGCTCCTCCAGAGAGCTCCACTGCCTGCTGCTTCTGCTCATCATTTACCAACAGATTTTCCCAAGCAGCCTCCCACCTGCTCAGTTCTTTTGCAAATCTGGCCCCTAAAGGGGAATTCAGCTCTTTCAGAAAATCTGCTATGAAAGCAGCTGAATGAAAGTGTGCTGACACCCATGGGAAGGTCCTTGCTGGTTCATTTCCCTATTCCCAGCACACTGGAATGGTTCTAGGGATCAAGGTGAAAGAGGACCATGCACTTTGCCACTGCTGTAGCACAAAACAGATACATGCAGTCTGAAGAATAATTGAAGTCACACTCTCAGTTCTTAACTTGCTTTAATTGAGGATATCAAAGAAGAATAAATTTCATTATCAGACTCAACAGGAAAAGCTAAGTTAGAGGGAGGTGGTTCTTTATTCATTCACATGGCTATATATCACACAATGTCTGGCAGAAAATAAAGTGTTTTAACTTGGAGGGAAATATTAATTTTAACTGAAAAGAAACAGTGTTTAATATGTCCACCACAACCTTTTTTTCAGCAATATGGCTTAAAATCTAAAGGTAAATATTCTAATTGTTAACTTTAAAGTAATTGCATCATTTTCAATCATACACACAAAATAAAATCACCACATTTCAGAGAGAAGCCCATCAGTATGGATCCCATTGCATCTGGTGTAATGGATGGGATGGTGCTGGACCAATTAGAACCTGCTAACAAGCTCACCATTGAACCCAGAGTTGGCCAAGCTCTGTTCTTGTAGCATTTTTGATCATTAAACACCTTGATCTTTTTGAGATAACATACTCTAACACATAGCAAGGATACTGAGCTCAGAAACAATAAATTCCTGAGAGCATAGGGCTGAAAGAACAGTCCTATCCTCGGTGTGACATAGGGCTGTAGATCAACATAAGGATGGTCTAGTCCCAAAGAGCTAGACTACAACTTGTGTCTCTGAATTGGTCATGAGGTCCCTTTGGTACTCTGTTGCTGCCTCTTGATTTGAGAAACCAGAGAAAAAAATTGCTTTGAGAGAAGGGCTAGAAAAAAAACATAAAACCAGCTGTCTCAGCACAGGCTAGGGTCTCCTGGGCTGGTCTCCTCTGGGGCAGTGGCTGAACACAGATGCTCTGGGAGGACTGCAAGAAAGAGGCTGTGCATACTACCTGATATGCAACTACCTGAAAGGCAGTTGTAGCAAGGTGGGTGTTGGTCTCTTCTCCCAAGTTACTAGTGATAGGACGAGAGGAAATGGCTTCAAGTTGCATCAGGGGAGGTTTAGATTGGATATTAGGAAAAATTTCTTCACTGCAAGAGTGGTAAAGCATTGGAAAAGGCTGCCCAGAGAGATGGTGGAGTCACCATCCCTGGAGGTGTTTAAAAAACGTGTAGACATGGCACTTTGGGACATGGTTTAGGGGACATGGTGGTATTGGGTTGGCGGTTGGACTTGATGAACCTAGAGGTCTTTTCCAACCTTAATGATTCTATGATTCTATGATTGGTTCTGCTTCAGCTCTCCTCTGGCAGCAAGGGGTCCAGGTGCTACCTGCATCAGTGATTGTTCCCAGCCCATCACAACAGAGAGCACCAGGAGGTCCTGTCCTCACCTTTCTTTTTCTAATGCTCTGATATTTTCAGTCTTCACAAGTGCCAGTGACAAGGAGTTCCATGGTGCAACCACATGCTGTGTGAAAGGACAGCAGAAATGTGGTTTCTTGATGTCCCTCCTCCTTTTCTCCCCCTATGCTAGGGATATTTTTTAAAGCTGAAAGACCTGTTACGTGCTGAACTCTTACCGAAAGCCAGAAACTCTCTTTTCTCCCTGCCGTCCTGATGCACCAGTGGTGCTGCTGCATTTCAAGGTATGCTTCCAACACCTGTGAGAAGTGAATTGTCTTCTTCCCACTTTTGACTTCTTTCTCATTTCATTACTTCTTTACTTCTCACTGCCATACGTGCAGGACTTGTAGGTTCTACCTAGAATGCCACCAGGTACCACACATTAGTTAGGTGGCTGGTTAGAGGTGTCAGAGCTGAAACATTAAGGCAATTTGTATTCATTAGGCCTCTTGAGAAGGTAATATGGGGGAAGATTGAAGCTGTGGATAATCATTAGATGCACATCTTAAAGGAAAGTGTGCCAGACATGAGAATCTGATGTGCTTTTGAATACCTGGAGTTGATGTAATGTTACTGTGGAAAAAATATCTTTCACAGTTACTTGTTTTGGAAAATTTGCCTTTGACTGTGGGGAATCGCCAGCTGGTCTGGGTCATGGTGGATCTGAGGCTCACACAGATGAGTTGGCATGGATGTCTTAGGAACTGAAAATCAAAGCCCTGTTTCCACCAAAGCATGCCATGAAATTTGGAATAAATTTTCTAATTGAAAATTAATTGGTGTTATACTGAGAAATGCAAAAAAAGACACTGCTAGTTCAGATAGTTTCCTTTCTCGAATATCAAGGACAAATTAAGGTACCCACCAGCATTATGCAGTGAGATGTATTTGCATCTGACATTGAGAAAAGACTGCCCACTCTGGGAGCTCTGTATGCAGCTTTCTCTTCAAGGGCATTTTACAATTTCTTGCAATAAGAGACACAGAGTTCCACAAAAACTGAGACCTCTGAGGCATCCTAACCTCACTCGTATGTCACAGCACCTCCCTAATTCATGAGAGGGGTGATGCGCATCCATACAGAGCACCCATGCCATCTGGCAGACCAAGCCAAACTCATCGTCTGCACGTGGTGAGGAAATCTGGCACCTGAAACACTCAGTTCTGACACCATCCCATCAGAAATGTGAGCTGGAACAAAACCAGAAATGCATCACTGCAGGTTGATAGAGGTATCCTGCTTTGGTGGAATCAAAACTCCTCTTTGAGGTCAACTGGTTAGGCTGTGAGAAAACACAATAAGAGGTGCTTATGAAAATGAGAAGTTTCTGCTGTTTTTTCTGGTTTTCTCCTCCTAGCTCCAACAAGCAGAGAGTAATCAGAATCTTTTCTCTTTACTACCATCTTTACCTACTAAAAAAACTCTGCAAGTCTCTGCTCAGTTTCTTCTTCCCTGGGATAACCAGTTCTTTCCTCACATGCTGCATATTACAGATGTCCCCACTTTCTTGCTTTTCTGTGCTGGCTTCTTTCCAGTGCCTCTGCATAGTTCTTGAAGCACAGCTTCAAAATCAGGCACGACACTTGACTCAAGACCTTGCCAGCTCTGAGGTGACCAGAGCAAAAGCAATGTCTTTCAAGTTGCACTCCTATTTGTACCTCTCCAAATCAGCTCTGTCTTTTTGCTACAGCATTCCCTGCACCCAATGGTCTGTCCTCCACGTTCCCACACCCTACATCTCGCTGCTTCTCAGTGTCATATCCATATCCTCATTTTTAGGCTGCTGAATTCTCCTGTCCTGCACGTCATACCCAGTGTGTCTTTAATAAATGTCACCTGAAGGACTGCAGACCATTTCCCTGATTCACCCAGGTCAGCTTGACCAAATTCTGTTCCTTCAGTGTCACCCCCAATCTCTCAGACTTCATCTGGGCCATGTCAGTTAATTAGTCCTGTATTAAATAAACCTAATAATTAGAATCAACTGTTGCTAGTGCTTCCTGGTGACTTCACCCACACTACACATTAAACTGCTTTGCGGGTGGCAGCATCACAAGACCTCACTCATGTCAGCTGATACCCTCCCTAATATCCACCAGTTTCCCCTTCCCCTTCAAGCAGGTCACCCAGGCAAAGAAATGGCATCGCTTTGTTCTGACATGACTTGTTCCTGATGAATGCAAGTTGACTGCATTTACCCCTCCAATTAGTCTTCATTAAGGACACGTGTAAGAAACGAGTAGATGTCAGTGTCATTCTGGGCATCATAACTAGGCTGATGGGTTTAGGAGTCTCTACCTCCTTCTTTTTGAAACAAGCACCACCTCCAGCACTGCGGGCTTGCAGCCATGCCCCAGGAGGTCTCACAGATAACAGGTTCAGAAAGGAAGACTTGAATTTTTTTTTTCCTTCCAGCCTTGTTTCAAAAACAAACTTCCTTTGAAATTAATGCATTCAGAAGTAGCCTATTTTGATGAAATAGCATTTTCAAGGACAAATATGTCTGTCATGCACTTTTTAATCAGCTCTATCCCTAACTCATTTGAGGAACAATGCAATATTTTTCTTTCTGTATGTTTGGTATTTCTTTCTGTAGTGCTTAGGTGAAGAAGACTATTTGTATTTCCCCCACTAGTGATGTCTGCTGTGTTGATAAAGTGCTGTTCTCTGGCTGTGAAAGAGTTTGGTCTCAATGAATCTTAAAATACTTAATAGAGGGATCTTAACTGATCTTGACTGGAACTAAACTTGGGTGATTTCATCATTATCTTTGCTGAGAGCAGAGTTAGACTGGAAAATATTTGAACTTGGCACAAATCAAGTGAATCAAGAGCCTTTCAATACTTGGTTATAAAATCTGAATGCCTGATTAGTCACAGAAAGTCTCAGCCGTCCTGCCTGCTTCCAAGGTCTGGGTATGAGATGCTTAATTTAAAAAGTTCTGGTTAAATAACAGCCTTTAAGTCAATGCTCAGCTTGTGTAATCAACACATCTTGCTGGTGTTTATCATGCAAATTCTCTTGCTGGCGATCTCTGGGGGACTAACCGGATCTTCAGTTAAGTGAATTGTTTGCCTGCCCACAGATCACCACTGTGTTGGTCCCTGGCAGTTTTTAGAACACCAAAGCACTTGGCAGTTGGTGGTGAGTAGACCGGTGATGAACTGCTATGAACTACAGATTTTCTTTACATGTAGAGAGAGAAAGGGAGAGGCAGAGAAAGAGCATGAAGTGATGGAAAGAGGGAACCTGCACTCAAAGGGAAGATGGCATGCCACGACCAAAGTAATTAATCTTCTCCTCAGTCTGCTGACTGACTTGGGTCAACAAAGTCCCAAGAAAGCTGATGAAGGAGACCAAAAACCAGACAAACTGTTCTGGTGCCCAAGAATGTAGGATGAGCACCTGAATAAAAAGTCTGTCTACAGCTGGAAGGGGAGGCCAGAGAGTGACAGAGGCGGGGAGGCAAGGAGGACTTGGCTGCCCTGCAGGTCTCCATGGATTGCCCCTTGACTGAGTGTGCTCTGAAGGGATCATGGTTGATTCCTCTGTCTTTAGGCATCTCCTGTTACCAGAGATTCCCCAGAGCACCCTTGCTTGCCAGGTGACCTCCTCCTCCCAACAGCTGAGCTAGTGCAGCAGAGACACACTCAGCAGGCTGCAAGTCACAAGCAAGGTCTGCGCCAGGGCTGCCTCTGCCAAGCAATAAAGTGCAAATACTGTGTCAGCGTACTCATTCACAGCAAAGGGGAAAAAATCCTTATTCAGTCTAAAAGGTGGCTTGCTTCAGCACCTAAGAAATTGGGTTTAGAGTCCAGGTATTGAAATGCTCATGGGGAACTCACAGTACGAAAGTTGATCCCCGACAGAGGATGTGCTGTGGCCTTGAACCCAGTGCCACTTCCCTGAGGAAGGACTGAATTGCTGGGATGGTTTGTAGGGGCTCAGCTTGCTGCCTTGGGAACCAGAGATGTGTGAAATCCCATCTGCCTTGAAATGCAGCTTTGCATTCTTGCTTCCCTTTTGGTTCCTTCTAGCCAAAGGATGGCTTCACACTATATGTCCTTTGTCCCTAGCCTGAATCTCAGATGGAGACTAGTTTTATTTAAAAGAAAAGCAACCCATCTGCTTCCCACCCTTCTGCTCTGGTTCCCAGCAAGGGAAGCCTTGAAGCAATTTTTCAGTGCACCTGACTGTGTCATCTCTCTCTACCAACCTGCTCTCCTGTCACCCAGTGTTTCCCATCCTTTGATCCATTGCAAAGACCATCTTCATTAATGCCATTTCACAGATAGGACCAGCTGTGCCTCTTCTCTGCACAGCTTTCCAGGACAAGCTCCCTGATAACATCTTTTCAGACACAGTTTTTAGGAGGAGGGACAATCAGATCCGTGTAAGGTGAGCTGCTGCATGAGTGCAGTCCGTCTTTCCCCATATGGCAGGTTCCCTGCTCTGTAGATTTCCCCCACACAGAGGTTTTTTGCAAGGACTTTTGTCTCAATGTCTACCTAACCAGCAGATTGGTCTACTAAAAAAAAAAAAAGAGAGATTTTTTTCTCAGCAGATTAGGCCTAACAGGCCTCCAAGACCTAGACACCCTTATAATCACTTGGTCAGGCACTCTGGTTATATGGGAAGAATACAGGATGACAAGATATATCATATTAACATGCTACAACTCTCTACTTCCCTACTGCTTGGAGTTCTGAAAACTAGAAAGTATTCCACATATTGAAATAAAATATTTAAATTTCCCTCCCTTATTGAAGATTATTTGCTGCTCCAACCTTTTGCCAAACTCTTTTTTTTTCCTTTTTTTTATCTGCTTCACTTCACTTTACTGCTAACTGTGACTTAAGTACAATTTATGATTCAAGTCAAGAGCCTGATTGCATTTAGTTTGCTGGTGACAGAATCAATTCATTCTGGGTAGGAAGAATGATGCATTGCTTGTCAGCCCCTTACTGGTCCATGGATTATTGAGAAGGCTAGTGAGTGTCTTTGTATGTTTTGGAGTCATGGGTTTTCTGCTTAAATAGCTTCATAATTACTAAAATTCAATATTCTCTCCTCATTGGAGGTTATGGGAATTCTTACATAGAGGAACAGAGTGAACATATCCTGGTTTTCAGAGGTCTGGTAAATGGACCACAAGAGGACACGCATATGACTGTTCAAATTGCTGCAGGAGTAATGCTTCAGTACAGCAAAGGAGGAGACTGTGCGGTGGGCCAGCGTTAAAAGAAGATCTGGACTGTCACTGCTCTGTGAACTGCCTGTGATCCCCAACTTCTCACAACTGTCTGTCAGACATAGGTGTCCTGAACAGTGTCACACTCTAACACCATCTGTCAGGAAGAGCCTTAGCTGGGCGAAAAGCACGTGATGGTAGAAACCATCATCGCCCATGGCTTCTGCCTTCCTCCTGGCCACAACAGGAGATGTCTGCCCTGCAGCAAGGGCATCTGGTGGCTCAAACCCATCTTCCCCCTCCTGGGTAACTGGGGTTGAAATAAGACTTGGGCAAAGGCCATGTTGGTCGCCCAGCAGAAACCCAATGCACTGCCTCTGCTCTGAGGCTGCAATAGTCAAGAAAGAGGATTTACTTCTGCCATGTGGTTGAAGGGCAAGGGGGGAGAGATGTCTCCTAGGGCTACCCAGAGGCCTCAGAGAGCCACAAGGTCAAAGGCCCACTGTCACCCTCGATTAGATGCTGGGCTTTTTATATATTGCAAATACACACTTGTCACGGTTTTAGCTGGGATAGTTAATTTTCTTCACTGTAGCTGGCATAGTGCTGCGTCTTGGACTTAGTATGAAAATAATGTTGATAACACACTAATGTTTTAGTTGTTGCTAGGTAGTGCTTACGCTAGTTAAGGACTTTTCCAGCTTCCCATGCTCTGCGAGGTACACAAGAAGCCGGGAGGGGAGGGGGCACAGGCAAGAAAGCTGATCTGAATTGGCCAAAGGGGTATTCCATATCATGTGACGTCATGCCCAGTATATTAACTGGGAGGAGTTGGCTGAGGGAAGCAGCGATCGGGGCTCGGGGACTGGCAGCATCGGTCAGCGGGTGGTGAGCGGTTGCAGCACTTGTTGTTTGGGGTTTTTTTCCTTTCTTCGAAGGTTTCACTTCTCTCTCTCATTATTTTCCTTTTCATTTTATTATTATTATTATTATTATTATTACTGTTTTATTTTAATTATTATACTGTTCTTATCTCAACCCACGGGTTTTCTTACTTTGGCCCTTCCGATTCTCTCCCCTATCCCACGGGGTGGGGACAGTGAGCGAGTGGCTGTGTGGTGCTCAGTTGCTGACTGGGGCTAAACCATGACACTGCTATAGCAGAGAGTGGGGAGGGCAGGTGGTTTTGAGGAAGGTTTTAGAAACAAGATTGCTTGCAGCTTTTCCAGCACAACAGTTTTCCTCCAGAACAGGGCATTTCCCTTTGATTTGCTCCAAAGTATATAGGTTTTGATAAAATTACAGACTAGCACAAGGAAAGTACTGGAAAAAACTCTTGCTAAGTTTCTCTTGATAATAGCAAGACATCTCATCCTGCAGAGGTAAAATAAATAAATTCCTTTTTCAACTCACCCATTTCCATTAATTTCACTTGAACTTTTAGGATAATATCAAACATTAATTTTAATATTATATTTTGCTGATGTTTTTAATATTTGCTGGTATAATGCTTTGTTATTATAGGAGCAAAATGTGTGTACCTTATGGAAATGGAGCATTTAGGTATTGTTGAAACAAAATGATTTGATGTAGTCAAGACAATCCAATTTGATTATTCTCATTAGACATTTCTGGAGGAGGGAGAGGGAAGAGCATTTTATGTTGAAATTTGATTTAAAACAAAAATGACTTCTGAAATGTTGGGATTTTATCACTGGCTAAAAATGCTGGTATCTGTCAGCTTTTCTGCCAAGAAACAAAGAAGCCAAGAAAATTAGGCGCGAAATGAAAAGGGACAAGGAGACGGCCAGCTGCCGATTGTCCTGTCTGGGGCTGTGGAGGTTACCTTGCCAGCCTATAGATGTAGCAGAGCTACTGCAGGGAAGACTGTCAGAAAATCAGTGTACTCAGCTCTACAAATTAAAAGTTTCAGCTTCATCTCTCAACCTCTTATTGTCATTTTTTTGTCTCTCCCTCTACTGATGGCATTGCTTGAGTTCCTCTTGCTGCCCCAAGAGAGGGGGAGTGGGAGAGTCTCTTCTCCTTCCCTCTTGCTAGAAGACTCCGCAACATTTTGCACATCGCTGAGCAGGTTGGGCTGAAGGAAGACCTTGTCCAGCAGCCCGTCCTTATGTCCCCATAAGTAGCCAAATCAAATGGGCATACAGGACTGAGCCAATGGGCTGAAACTCAGCAGACCTGAAGCTATGCTCATGGAGATCTGTAAATATCTAACCACAAGATGTGGCCCTAAGGTTATGCTTGACTAATTACATCCCAGGGAAAGTTAATTCCTGTGTTGTCTATCTTTCTGGCACAGCTCACCTACCTTCCCAGCCTAGGGCTGAAAGAAATGTAACTTGAAAGTGCCCTAAGGATCAGAGCTGGATGCAGTTGACATATGGATGAGGGAGCTGGATGACCTTCACTCCCTAATGGATTCAATCGTGAGCTAAAAACATCTGAGGCTTTGGCTGTATCTATTCATCAGACTAATGGTGTGATGGTGGTTGCGCTTATTGGATTAAATCAGCACTGAGGCATGGACTTATGCTAACAAGCAGCGAGTTCTCCAAAGTCCCTGAAATATGTGATGTCTGCTGGCTGCTCCTCCAAAAGCAATGGGCACTGTGTCAGAAGATGCATCGTAAAGTGTCATGAAGACTTTTTTAGATATCATAAAGAAGTCAGATCAAAGGTTTACTCAACACTAGCCCGTGCCTGAGTAAATGCATGCCAAAGTCTCAGATGTGTGATCACTCCCTGCTCCTTAGGAGATCCCATATGATATAGCACTGTCCTGGTCTCCTTGGGAGCACAGGCAGGGTTCTGTCTGTCCCCATGCTGCAGGCAGTCCTGAGCAGACCTCTGTGGAACAACTTGGCAGCTGGGGATAAGCATTTTACGTTGTCCTGAGCAAGTCCACTCTTTTCTCTCCAGTGGTGAGAAATAGGGAAGGAAGGTTTAAATGCACTGGAAAAAATGGATAAATAACGTGTGGCACCCTGTCATTTTGGGAGGGCTCTTGCTAGGATAATTGCCTAATCTGTCCTGGTGGGGACTACTTTGATGGCCTGGGAGACAGGAAAGCATATTCATACATGTCTTGTTCTCAACATTACAAAGAGCTCCTTGGCTCCAGACCTGTTTTGTGTAACGTGTGTCTAGGGCAGGCAACAAAAACCAGAATATCAGAGCTATGACTTTCATTGTTCTTTGTTCTTTGTTCTTGACAATAACACTCCTGCTTACAGAAGTGGACGAGTGATGGTACCTCTCCTTTAGAAGTGCACCCCAGCCAGCACTCCCAGTTCATTGAAACCAGAGTGCATTTGATGCCACTACATACCAAGACACCTTCTTAACTCCAGTTAAAGCTTTGCTTTAAGCTATGCATGTGCTTGAGTGCCACTCGCTCCTTTGCTAACAGAGGTCTGGACTGAGGCACTCCCCGGCACTGTTTCCTGTAACACTATCCCTCCCCAAGAAGCTCCCCTGCTTTTCCTCTTTCTCATTCGTTATTAGTGACATCTAGTGACCAGCAAGAGTCATGCAGCAAATTAATGAAACCATAATTAATAAGGTAGACTAAACTCACATGACAAGAAAGTACTCTATTAATTTAGCAAGTATTTCTCACTGCTGCACATAGAGAAATCAGCCAGACAGGAGATCTGGTGTCTGAAATTATCCTTCTACTCTTCAGCCTTTTGCAGAATGCCAAGGGCTGCCCTAGTTCCTGCAGGAGGTCCTATGAAGAAGGCCCTCAGCTAAGAATTTCCAGAATGTTTTGTGATACATAAAATAGTCTTGGGGTTTGCATTTTGACGTGCTGTAAAGGGTCTGATTTCAGGTAGAGAATTTTCAGATTTTCTTATAAATTTCTTCAGGATATCTCAGTTGGGTGTCTGAAAAACTAGACAATTTGTAACATTTCCTTTTAACCTTCTTTCCTGATGAAATAAGAATATTTAATTACTTTGTGTATTGCCACCATTTAGATGAGTCTCTACTCCCTACCAGATCACACCCCAAGTGACACAGTAGTAGAATTCTCTGAGGTTATTATGCACCTACCATGCTTTGTGCAAGTAGGAAGCCATGCAGAGCAAAGTGCCTGAGATGGCTCTACAGGGAGAGAGGCTGCAGCAAAACTGAAATCCTAACTAGATGCTGACAAGTCTATTTGGGAAAGAAGGCAAGTGGGACAGACACCTTATACATATTCCAGCCATAGCAAAAAACATCACTTGAAGTTCATGTCTTTTAGTACACCAAAGTCAACCTGCTTTGAGATGCAAATCTAGGGAAAAATGGGCTTGGCTTGTTCTGGTGCTTGCTACTGCAAGAAAAATCTGTAAAAATAACCAGAGAAAGACGGTATGATCTCAGATTCTTTTTGTTGTCTCTTTTTTCCAAAATAATGCCTACACTAGGTGAAAAACAGTGCTCAGCTGTAGAGCACCCCAGGTGTGAGAAACAACAGGGAGACAGAGAGGTTAATACACCACAATTTTTGATTTGAATTGCCTCTTCTCACTGGTGCCCTCACCCTGAAGAACTTAGTTTTCAGATGTAATGCCCAGCTTTCATCTCTGCTGCAAGCATCCTCTAGAGACCAAGGGAGCCACCAGCAGGGAGCTGGGGAAAGAGCTGGCTGCAAAGTGGTCCAGCCGAGGAATCCAGCTCCCCAGCAACTTTTCAGAAAGCTCTTTCAGCCACCAAGCTTCCATGCTGGTGAAGAACATTACTCATATGAAAAGCATTTTAAAGGACCTGATTCAACACTGCATTGTTTTTTGACTTGTAAGCTCACCAGTGTGCCATGCAGGACATGAACTCTGTGCCATGCGTACTCTGCTCCTGACCCTGCCACAGTAAGAAATGGAGAGATATACAGGTCTCCAGCTGGAGCATGCTGCTGGTGCACCTCTTCTGCTCTGGGAATCTGACTGTGAAATGCCACAGTGGAGGTGGCCGACCCAGCACATGGGACCTACGGAATTTGCAGAGCTGAGCTGGGATGCATGAACATGGCGAGGGAGGGGAAGCAGGGCAGGCAAGGGCCAGTAGCAATACTCACATTTCTCTTTATGTCCCTGCTGTACTGGTCAGTCTGCTCCTGGGTCCACGCTAGCCCCCAGGCTTCTGGAAGGGTGTATAAGGACTATGGACTCTGCAAGGCAAGGGCAGATTGAGCATGCTGCAGCCCACAGGCTGGTTAGGTGAATGTCTCAGCATCATTTCCTCTGACAGATGCTGCAAACGATATGACTAGTAACAGACTGAATACAAAAAGTGCTGCAGCCCAGAGCAAACCCAGAGCTAAAAGGGCCATACCATTATGCTATTAGTCAGAGCAGATGCTTGTGATGGTGGCAGTGACCTGAAACTGCTAATCTTGTTACTCAGGGAGGGCCTTCAGCCATGGGGCTGGCAAGTGTGGAATAAATAAACCAGGCTCTTCTTTCCTTTCCTGAGCTGCCTGCCACATTCAACTCTCACTTAAGGCAAAGAGAACAGCAAAACAGTGGTGGCAGCTGACAAGCAATGCCCTTCACAGCTAACCCACTGGTGGAAACAGCTGCTGAGATGAATTTCAGACAAAGCTGGCTTAGTCTGGGGCTTGTAGCGGAAAGGCTGAAGCCTCCCACCAGCTCTGGTTTTATCTTCTTTCCTCAGGCTCTCCTCCTCTGTCTCTTTGTGAGGTTTCAATCATCACCAAGCACCTTGGGGCAGTGACCCCAGGCTGCAACTTGCATGTCCTCCCTCACATGCACTTGCACTTGCACAAGAGCTGTTGACTGTTTCATGGAGCATGGGGTGCTCCATAGCTTTGGCACAACCTTCTAGTGCAGGGAATTTGCATCCAGGTAGCAGGTTTTGGTGCCAAAGGGAATGGAGGTTGCTGTTGAGGTTGGACCTACGCATAGTTTTCCCTGTCTGTTTCCTTAGCAAGTGAGCTGTGCTACCTGCATGACTGGTGCTTGTGATGAGGAATAAAATAGCAATGCCTTTCCTGGTTGATCCCCAGCACACTGACTCATGAGTCAAGCATCTTGAACAAGGCAGGGGCCCATGTTCTCTGCTTTAGGGCCCACCTCTGCTCTAGGACTGACAAATCTACTGTAGTAGATGCAAAATTCTGTAATAGCTACTATGAAAATAGGCTCAACATCCACATCCAGGGAAAGAGCAGCTACAGAGATTTTGCTTTCTCTTCTTGAGAAGGAAGTGGAGAAAATGCTGTAATCTACAACTCCGGCAGTAAAGGAGGGTCTAACACAGAAATTCTCCAACCCCTTTCCGAGGCCATCCATTTTGTCTCACACCAGACACACCAGAATTTCCTGTTTAATATAAGTTATGCCCACCTCCTGGTATCCTAGGAGGTGACTCTCTCCCTCTCACACTCCTGTCCTTCATAGCAAGTGTCATCCAGGGTAGAATTTGCAAGGTCTAGTACAGCCTTGTTGAAAAACATCCTTTAAAATAAAAAAAAAAACCAAAACCCAAAATATGTCCAAGACTAGGCCAAACCACTCTTTGGGCACACCTCTTTCTCTTGGTTGGACACTGGAGAGACCTAGAAGGTTGGTTTAGATCAGATGCATCATGTTTAGACAGCTGTGTTAATGGTGATGACCTGCACCCCATCACTTTGTGGTGATGCCACAGAGGAATTATCTGCAGGTGGATTGCAGGTGGGGCTAAAGCACAATGTGGCTTGCCAGAAGGCAGCTAGCCTTAATATGAGACAGGCTCTACACAGGGGGTTGTTCATCCCTATGATGGACAGTCATCACTTCAGTGCTGGTTTTTCCTGTTTTTTGTGGGAGAATAAGAGGTTTCAAAGCACGCTACAACCAAGGGACACGTCCAGAGAACAGCATGCCCAAGCGCCTACTCACCAACTCAGTCCCATTCTCCTTGATTTGGAAACATTTCAGAGGACTAAAAGGAGGCACAAATTAACTGCAATGATAGACCTGAGGATTCACTGCTGGCTATTTTCAGATAAGGAAAATGTAATGGTGTACATCATAGGGATGAGAGGAGTAAGTATCTGTTTGAGATGTGCAGCTCTACCTAGAGAGTCTGGGTCAAGGCAAAACCCACCCATCACTAGCTACTGGCGTGCTTAGGGTAAACCATGAGCAAAGACCCAGGAGTCAGACAGGCAGGAGAAGTACTCAGAACTTCCTAGCATTTCATGGGAGAGCAAGGAGATGGCAGGAAGGGGAAAACATCATAAAACTTCTGTCACAGTGCTTTTCTGGGTGCAAAATGTGTGACTAACGATCGAGTTTGTGGATGTGGAAGACCTCAGAGAGCAGCAAGCTTTGCTTCCTGCCACTAAAGATGACTGAGTGAGAACAGCACTGTGAAAAATACCAGCTTAGTAGCACATCGGGCTAAATGCCACTGTCAAGGTGCCAAAGCTGGGCAAGCAAGAAAGCAGGGGTTTTGGTTTTCAGTAATTTATCTTTAAAGGTCCCTCTTTTATTGGAGTGTTTCCATGTCTTTAGAAGCAGAATAGCAACTGAACTGTGTGGAAGCTTCCAAAACTCCACAATGCAAATGACAACAGCTGAGACAACAGTACGGCCCTGTCCTTTAGAAAGTGTATGGACAACTGCAGACATGAAGAAAAATCATCTTGCATGGAAATTGAATTTTTATTTTCACCAACACCTCTCTGTCTCTCCAGCAATGTTGCAGGCAGTAACTTACTGAAAGCCATAAAACACTTGGCTGCAGCAGGCAGCATCAGAATGTCTTTGCAGTCTTCATTTAAACAGTTGCCAGACATAATAAGAGAGATGAATCTGCAAAGGCATCTATATCAGAGGAGCTCTGACATATAGCTGCTGGCATGCACAGACATGTTGCTCTCAGACAGACCGCAAGAGGATGTGTGGCTGGGAAGCCAGGGCTTCAGCAGGACTTGAAGCAGATACGTGAGGCAATAGAAGTAGATGAGTAGGTGTTCAACTGCATCTACTTCTAAGGTCAGTATGTGGAGAAGGGCTGCCTTGGAGCACCCTGGGAAATGCTCCACAGATCCACCACGGTCTTGTGGATGCCTGCATCCATAACCACCTCTTAATCCCTCCCAGGACATTTTAATAATGCTACCTCCTTGCCTTCTTGTCTGTAAAACATGGTCCCACTTTAAAATCCTTATATAACCAGGCAAGCATTTAAAAGCTACTATTGCAACCACATCAAATTACATAGTGTTTATAATTACCATAATTATTTTTAATTGCTTTACATACTACTGCTGGGATCTCATTAACATGGCTAAAAAATCAATCAGACCAAAAAGCTTCTCATATTTTACTGTGTATATCAACAACATAACCTATAACACAAAAGGGCAGATATTCGCTCTGGTTTCCCAAGGAAATACTTGTGTGTCTGTCAGCAGTTGCTGTCATGTAATTTTCCTTCCCTTAAAACTTTTCCAGTCTTGTGTCCCAAGCTGGCTTGATATGAAAGACACAAAAATGCTTAATTCAGACAAATACCATGAATATAGGCAGATGGGTAGAGGGGAGAAAATACAGTGCTGAAAGGTTCAGCTCAACCTTTGTGAGGCAACAGTGTCCCCATTGGAGAAGGCACTTTTGTATAAAACAAGCTTTCTTGTTTTGCAGTTACTTCACTGTAATTACTTCAGGTGGTGGAAACACCAGCTAGCTGATCCTACCAGTGCCTCTGATGAAGGCTGATATTGGCTGCTTTAGGGGAAAAACAACTCAGAAGTGATCAGTAAATCAAATAAAGCAGAAATTGCATGTATTTAAGATACACAATTCACTGACCACATCCTGGTCCTGTGAGCTCTTCAGCTGCTGAACCACCCTGACACCACACCCTCATGGCTTTCCAGGACATGAGGTCTTCTGATGGCAAGATCTTTTCTGATCTTTTTGACGGCAAGTTTCTTTTCCCTGAAGGAATAACATTTCTGTGCATTACAAATATATTTTCTTAGCAACATCCAGATTGTTGCAGATCCGTTCCCTGCCTTTTTTGTTCTTTACCATCCTGTCACCACCAACAATATGGCAAACATTATCAGCAGTGATTTCACATGCTCTAGTGAGAATATAAAAGTGTCTTGAGCATCAGACTGGTCTCCTCTAAGTTCCTATTTGATGACCATCCAACACCACATCCTTCTAAGATGTGCCAGTTCATCAGCTTAGAGTGCACTTCTTAGTTCACTTGTGGTTCCTTCCTTTTGCTTCACTCAGAAGCCCATATGAGGAATAAACAACATTTCTGTGACAAGACCTATTTTCCATAAAGCCATAGTGGCTGGCATTAATCTTATTTGCATCCTCTAATTATGTATCAGCTCAATGTTTTATCCTCTTTCTTCTGCATTGCTTGACACTGACAGCAGCCTGGGTGGTTCAGTATTACTTGGATCGCCCGCAGCATCACTGAGCCCAGAGCTGGGCAGGCGCAAAACTGCCCACTGGTGAAGGAAGATGTGAAAAGGACCAAAGAAATGTCACATTCTGTCACAAATCACAGGTGATGAATTCTGTCCCCTTGCCAGAAACACACACAGTTCCCATGGATGGCAGCTGAATGCACATCAGGGAAAGTCCTTATTGATTTGTATCTCTCCAGGTGCCAACATCATTTGCACCATGCACATGAATTTCCAGTTTGATATTTTCTTCAAATTGAATCTACTTTTGGGGGTTGCTAAAAAACCTCTTTCCTCCTCAACCTGAGAGCTACTAGATTTGTCTAGAGCATCTAGGGAGCTCTGAAAAGGCTTTTAGAAACATCAGGGAATATGAGGACAATTCTCAGGCTGTTAAGCATTGTGTCTCCATTGGCATCAGCAGGCTACATCTATTGACATCAGCTGACATGAGGTCTGGCACTAGAAATGTTCTTAGCTTTACTTTTATGAGAGCTTAAGATGTACTTATGGTTCATAGCAGAGCTCTGTGCCAATGCTGCCTTGCAAAAAACTGATATGTTAGTTTAACATTATTAGTAAATCTTTAGCTCTGCTGCAGCAGCACTTTGTGGTTATTTAATACCTCCAGGGACAGCTTTCTTAAAATAATAGGAGAAGTATTGGGACTTGAGAGAGCTGAGTGTAATCCTCTGCTGTTCCAGACTTGGATGTTTGGCCAATCAATGCGCAATACTCTGCTGTGACAGGGTACCCACGTACACCCCAGATCCCTGGGAGAGGGGATGCAGCACAGTGGGATTATGGATTCACAGTTATTTTGTATGAAGGTGAAAAAAGACAGTTCAAAGGTGAACACACTGATAAATTTTAAATTACAAGTTTTCAGGACAGCCTAGCCAGCTCCAAAACTCCAGTAAGGGCCTTAAGTTGCCTTGTCTCAAAACTTGAGCACAAGAATGTCGTTTCAACCTGCAAAAACAGTATTCCAGCACTCCACTGAGGGCTGAGTGGTTGTAAAAAAGGTGTCAGGATTTGGGTCCTGAGGAGAAACATCTTCAGGTCATGTTTTGCTGATTTTAAACACCTGAGAGCAAATAGCCTGTGATTCTCACATGCAGGGAATTATCTGGCTTGTAAATGTACCTGCCTTATAAAATTTTGTATTTGATTGATCTCTTCTGCTATCAAAAAGGTCCTGGGAATATATATCATTCTTTTGCATAGAGATAGAGAGTGAAACAGATTTTTAGTTCTAGAATATCCCCAGCTGCCTGGGACAGGCTTCATGCACACAAAGGTGTCAGGTCTGGACACAAAATCTGGTGTGGAGATGTAGTACTTGAAGCTATATGTTTCAAGGCTGTCTGTGGAGATGTAGCCAAGAAAAGTCGTGTTGTCTCTAAGAGCTATTCGATCAAAACTGAAAGGAGATGGACCAGATGATATGGTTTACATGGTCAGTCACACTGAACCAAGAATGTCACATGTTCAGCCTGACTTCTCCAGTACTCTCAGCTTTCATTATTAGTCTGCAAAATAAAACAAACAAATAAAAACCTCATAAAGAATCAATCAACTAACTTAAAATAATGCATGAGAGGAGAGAAAACTCTAGCTTGGTGGTTGGTAGTCAATGAGAATAAAAACACATTCAACCCTGCTACAGCGTCTCTTCTTATGGGTGACCTAGCACAACACACCCCTGCTGCAAAACCTGTGGTAGTGCTCTCTCATCATCTATGAAATTACATGTCTGTCCTTACAAGCACCCCTAGAATACAGTGCCAGCCTGCATGGAGACAAAAATCCTAGGGTCTTGGCTGGGAACAGGTTTATTTACAGAAAGGGTTGATGAGCCCCTGCTCATCATCCTGTGAGGGTTTGATTTAGCACCCAGTGAAGGTCTTTGGTGTCTTTCCCCTTGAGCCCAGTGGGCAGTGACACAGACCTTAAGCGTGGAGCCTTTTGGACCTGCATGGCTCTTTACAGCAGTGACTACTCACTGGCTGCTCTTGTCCTTCAGCTGTCCATGCAGAGTTTCTTCTTGGTAGGAAGAGGGAAGTGCTTCAGAATAAGAATATGATCAGTTAATTAGTTAATGTCAGGTGACCTGAAGGTTCCTCAAGGGAAAAGGCTACAAGATATTAAAGATCATTGTTAGCATTATTATCAAAGCTGTAAGATAGCTTTCCATAAATGCCACCTTTGTTTATTTCTCATGTAAGGGGTGTTGTCAATACTGAGAGAATCTTTCATCTCACAAATTACTACCAAACAACTTGGCACTGGGCTCTAATTTGAAATCTATTCTATTTAGCAGGCAATATGAAGCAATGCTCAAATTATTTTCCACAAATATTCAAAACACACAAAGGAATGATGTTAAAAATCCATCTGGATTTGATGGATGGAAGAAGAACATGCTGGACTTCCTACATATATTTATTTCTCAAATCAGATTTTATAAACACCTTTGTATCGCAGTCTTTCTTTGCCCTTTCTATAAAATGCTTTTATGATCACAACTTTATTGGTGCTGAAATTATTCCTTTCCTGACGTCCAGATCACAATAACCTTGTTTGCCTTTTGAGTATTACCTATGACTATTTTTTCTCCCTATCATAATGATATGCATTATTTCCCTTTCTTTTTTTATAGTTTTTTTTTCCATAGCAATGTCTCCTTGAGAGAAAGAGACAATAATTAAAAGGATGGGATATCTCTTGATGTTTCAAGTCTGTGATGTGTGAAATACCCAGAATTATTAAAGAGAAGTTTGGCAAGTTTGTAATATCTTTGAAAACATAGACAAGACCTTCATCTAGGTCTTTTTTTCTCCCTTCCAGACAGCATTTATGCAGGCTTTCTAGAATTGCCTTTTTTCTCATGTATTCCTCCAGGGTACTTTAACTTTTCAGTTTGCCCTGTGCATTGCTGTGGTGATTAATCTGGCACGGTCCATCAGCAAAGCTCAGGCATGTCTTGTAACACAGCCAGTAACAGTTACAACTGGGAGAGAACACAGATGCTAAAAACCGTATCATGTTAGCACCTTTACAAGTTCTTTGAGGTAATTTTCTTTCTTGAATGCATGACACAACCAGCTGGGCAGGGACGGCACATTTCATAATCCAGGCTGCCTTTGGAAAGTCATTGTGGCATGGACTCTTCAAGTGTCAGAGTCATATCCCCAGCCTGCATAAATCCCTGCAAGCAGAGCTGGGGTGGCTGATGCTAGGTCTGTCCCAGGAATTCAAGGTGACTATGTATATTGGCAAATGATGCGTGTGATTGTTCTGTGGCACGTGAATTTAGAAGGCCTGATAAAATCAAGTGGACCAGAAAAGCTCTTGAATTGAAATGAATAACTGGGAATCATTTTCTCCTTTTTCACAATTTGGATGGAAAGACAACACTTTCCTGCAAGGAGCTCTTCACTGCTTAAAACACAATAGTGACAGTGAACAGAGGGAGATTAGATAGTGAACAGTCAGTGAATACACAGTATTGACAGTGAATGTAGTTTAACATGCCACAGGCAGAGTCACTCAGGACAGGGGGAGAGTGTCCAGTAAAGCACCAAGGGTCTCTGTAATTGAGTCCCACCTTCTGCATGGTGACACTGAGTAACTGCCGTGACGTTACTCCGGACTCGCGCAACATGGAAAACAGCATCTTGACAGCAGAAGACCCAGCACTCAGTGAACATGGTCTGCCATTCAGATCTCTTTGGTGACTCCCATTTATTTCTGGGCCTCACAGAAGGTCTTGTTCCCCTGCAGGACCTGCTGAGACCAGCCCCCAGCATTGTAGCTTGCTGATCCTTCCCACTGTTCTCACTGGCTGTGGCAAAATCACTCCTGCTTCCTTAGTCTGGTCAGTGGAAGGGCATGGCTGGGCTAGTTGTGCAGTAGCAAATATGGGACTAACACAACTCAGCTCCATCCCCGAGGGAGAGGCGATGAGCTGCAGGGACCATGACTTTTGGGACTTTTGGCTCATGTTAGTTGATATAAAAGGTCTGTGTGTGTTGGGGTAGCTCCATGGATACCACCAGCAATGCATCAATTAAGCTACTCATTCTTCCAATGTGCTTGTTTTTTCCTTTCTCAACCTTGCTTTGGCACCATTATATTGGAAGCATTAGCAAGTTTTATGTTTTAGTTTTTCAATTTTCTAGCCTTATGGTCACAGCTGAAAATTAACAAGATAAGCTCTAAAGACTTAAAAGGCATTTGGCAGGCAAAAATTAACCCATGTGTTGTTTTTAAAAAAAAAATCTCACAAGTGACTTTGTGGCATAACTCTGGGCTCACATTATAGCTCTGGGAGCTGATTGAATTGCTCTTCTGTCCAGTGTCCGTCCCTGTATTTAATGTGATGTGGTTGAAATCACAAAACAGAAACTAAGTAGAGATGATGCTCCAGACCTTTGTAAATTGATGTGTATATGTTGCTAGGATAGCTCAAGCACTTCTAAAATATTAGACATTGCTTATGTTTTGCAAGTAAGCAGGAAAGCCCTTCCTGGGCTATTATCTGCCAAGCTTTTGGGCTCACATAAACTCATTTTCTGTAGCTACATCTGTTAGCAATTCTGGCATCTCTTCCCTGCCTCTACCATACCTCCTTTAATCACGTCTTCAGGGGACTCATGGAATGCTGAAAAAGGAAATATGACTTGGCCACATCTCAGATTTCGGGCCTCTTCATGCTCAGTTCATTAGCAGATAGGGAACCTGTTTGCAGCACCTCGTCACTCCCTTTGCCAATGATGGGTCAGTCTTCTCCAATACATCCTTTCCAATTGGACAAGTTGAAAGCATAGAAAGGAATGATTCAGCTCCCTAAACACAGGTACCCAGTACCATTTGAGATGTCTTGGGGTAACCAGCACATCCCCATGTGGTTGGTGGATGGGACATGGGATTTATCAACCCCTTTTCTCCTGGAGCCGCCGCTGAACATGTACCACAGAAGATCCCTAGAAATATCTGTTTAGGAAACTGAGTCTTACCCAAAGGGACGTATCAAATCTCCTGGTGCGGGAGACCATGCTCATCCCCATGAATCCAGGAAAACCTTTGAAGCCAAAAAACTTTCTCCACAGCTGTAAGCAAAGTCTTGGACCTGTTTGAGACCCAGAGCCTTAGTTTGGTTTGAACAGCCGTCACAAGCTGGGTCCAAGAATATAGCCTTTCACTTAGCTTGTCTCACAGAGAATCCAGTCCCATAGGCAGGTAGAGGAGTCATTCTGAGGAAGTTAATGGACTTGCCCTGGCAAAGGTTAAGATGAAGCTTGTATTGTCAGTCCCAGGGGTGCATGATGAGGAGGAAGAGTGCTGACAGAGGGTCCTCCCCATTGCAAGCTTCCTGACAATGCGCTGCTGAAGGCCCCAACCTCAACCACTGCTCTCACTCTGATATACAGAGCCAATCTCCAGCCAGACATGTCACTGCAATTTCCAGATGGCGTGGGAATTACACTGCTGCAGCACAGTGCAAAATTAAAATGGCTACACAAAGAATCCTTTCATGGCCGGAAAATCAGAGGGGGAGTCTCCCAAAAGTTACACAAAAAGAAAGAAGAGACACAATGAAGGGAGAGCACATGCATGCAAAAATACGCAGAGAGACAGGCTACAGATTAAAATGGTCATTAATGGGAACTTACACAGTTTTTAAAATCTGTTAGAATCAGAAGGGAGACAAAGGAACATATAGGTTTGTTAGTTAATGAAAAATAAGAGCTAAAAATATCTGATGTGGCAAGGAGAGCCTTGTTTACTTCAGCCTTCTCAGTGGAAGGTAAACTGTGACCTCCACTTTATTACATTTAAACAAAAAAGTACGACTGCAGGCCAAAATAGGAAAAGACCTGGTTAAAGAATATTTACAGAGGTAATGACATTCCAAGGAACAGCTGAGGTTCTCCCTCCAGCACTTAGCAGTCAGGTGAGGAGATCCCTAGACCTTTAGGGGTTATCTCTGAGAATTCCCTGTACTTGAGGAACTGAGGAGGGCAAGGGGAGTAATTCATCTTTAAGGAGAGAAAGAAGAATCCAGGAAATTGGAGTAATCTAATACCCAGAAAGAAAGAACAGAAAATTATTAAACAATCTTGTTGTAGTCATCTAGGGAATAATAAACTGATAAAGACATTCAGCATAGATTATTCAAGAACTGACTCTCTCAAACCATTTCTAATTTCATTCCTTGTCAGAGTAACTAGCCAAGTGGATAAAGAGGAGGCAGCAGATGTGACATATCTTGAAATTATTAAGAGTATGACAGTCTTGCATGACAATCTCTTAAGCAACGAGGGAAATATGGCCCAGTGGGTGCACTCATAAAACTTGTGGGTGACTCTGTGTTGAGAATAGTACCAAGAGCTTTGGAGGACAGGATTAGCAGAGGCTGGATTAGTTGGAGAAATGGCAGAAGCTCAATGTAGACAACTTCAGTAAAGATAAGTGCAAAGGAATTCAGGCAGAAAGGATGATTTCTTCCTGGGTATCTGCCACCACAGGATGAGAGGATTTGCTGTAGCAGTTCTTTAGAAAATGTTTTCCCTTCATCAAAATGAATTATTGTGCGCTTTCTTTTCATAAAGGGTCACTGGAAAAGCACAAAACTTCCAGGCTTCGTTTCTCCAGAAAAAGATTAAATTCTCCATGCAGGTCTGCTCCTCTCCTCAATTTTTCCAGCCCCTAACTAACTACCAATTCTTAGTCTAGCTAGTGTTTTCAAAACTTTGTGTCTGTCATTTTTGCAGCTAAACAGTCTTAATGGAAAAGAACATCACTAACAAAACCAAGATCTCCTGTGGCAGAGGAAAGGATGTTGGCTTGGGATGAACCTTGCAGAGTAATCAGTTAAATAACCATGGCTCTCTTCAGTGCTGAGTCCCCACTTCTGGTTGAAAAGTGGAGGAAAGGGCACTGCTGTAGAATTAAATGCTTTGGTTTTATATTGCTGTAGATACTACCTTTCCCCTATTCATTTTGGAAGGATGCAGCTGTACTGTATTGCTGAAAGAAAGGATGTTGTGAAAAATAAATACATCAGCCACTAACAAATTGCTTGGATTGAGTAGTATGTGCCAAAATCTTTTAATACCAAAAAGACTGAGCTGCTAACAAAGCTGTAGAAACTCTTATTAAAATATGCTACAAGAGCTCAGGGCATTTACCAAAAAGATCTGTAAAACCTAAATCCTTTAGCAGATAATTTGCCTGGAAGATAATTAACTATAAAGTGATTTCTACAGCATTTGGGTTAGCACTGTATAAGGGGACAAACCATCAGCTGAAAATAAAAGAATATGTGTCTCTAATTTACTAACATCCTGGGGAAATGCCAGAAGAATACAAAGCTAAGGAGAGGCTGTATTTATCCATGTGTAGTGCTGTAGGCACGGCATACAGAGACACACATCTGCTTTCAAAGCTGTTCCCAACCTGCCTACCATGAAGAGAAAACGGCAGAGACAGATTAGAGAAAAAAGCTGTCACAAGACCCGTAGGAACAGACACATTTCAGCAATGTGAAAGTTCAACTGAAAACTGGCCCTGCACTGATACTACCAGCACATGCTAGATCTAGTTATCAGTAATTGAAATATTCCTCCTGATCTGCTTGTCCTGTTGCAACAAGAGGAGTCACCGCAGTACCAAGTGAACCTGACATCAGGAACAGAGGGCAATAATCACAGACGCATCTGAAGACAAGGCAGTGGACTGAGCTGTGTAACTGTGATGCCCCCTTGGTCCATGCACCTGGATTTGGGGTTTGCTGCCTGCAGACCCAGCTGCCTGTTTGGGAATATGCCACATATACAGGCAGGAATCATGAAGTGTCTGTCTCATGCAAAATTTACACCGGCCGTCCTTTTTCCTTACTTTTAATATATGTGACATAACTCACACAGAAATACATGACTGCTGTTTACAAACATAGAAGACAAGAAAAATACTTGATTGGAGAATTATACTTTTCGAGGAAATATTTAGATGGAAACCTCCACATTTTTTTACTACATATTAAGCAGAGCAGGAAGAAGGGAGGAGAAGGAGTACTCGGAAAAAAAAAATAACATGAAAATGCATTGTTTGGTGTTTGGTACATGCTCTTTCCTTGACATAAAAAAAATCCAAACACACACATAAGAAATCCTAATTAAGTCAAAAAATATTTTCCATTAAAAAATACCAACTAATTCTTCAAAGAAGTGCCAATGCCTTGACTAAGAGTTTTCCTGTGAACTCTGCAGCGTTCATTTCCATGTTAATTGACACAGACATAATTTTTGGTCACTGGACCACCACCTGTTCTTAGCTTTTCTTTTGTGAGGAAGGTGAAAGCCATGAAAATTATTAGTGCAGCAATCTAAACAATCCTTGCACTACAAGGCAGAGACATTCTGAGCTAACCACTTACAAACACTTACTCTGAAAAGCATGATAATCAAGTTGTGTTTCAAGACAACATGTCTAGATATAAAACCCAGGAGCACATTTATATGTTTCCAAGAAACATATACTCTGGTGCTCAGGTTAAATGCACAGGCTCTGCCTGCGATTTCTAGTAGAAATTAAAAATTTGCTTTCATCTTTTTTCCTTGAGGGCCTTTGCAAAGTTAATCAGGCCCAAATTCATTTTCCCTGACTTCTTGCCAGTATTGCCTCAGTAAATACAATATATGGGCTTTGGCAAATGCCTCGCACTGTGCATATGTCAATTTTAATATATCAATAAATTATTTGCCTGTAATCACCAATCTAAGATACATTCAACAGAAGCTGATTGATGTAGATGAGACACTGGGTCTACAGCTGTCATCTTGCTAGTTTAGGACTATTTCAGAAAGCAGCTCTATTCAGATTCAGGACGTATGGGAGATTTGTCCATCTACTTTTAAGTGACACCAAAAGCGGGTGTATATTCTGTGACAGACATTTGTGAACAAAACTGTATGTTGCTTCCCTACCCTGTTGGCTCCTAGGATGGGCCTCATATACCCTGGGCATGAGTCCCCACTCTTCCCCACTGGTGTTGCTCAAGGGAGCTGTTTGTACTCCACTACCTGAGGAAGCCTTATCATTCAGGAAGAAAATGGTCCTGTGTAACTTCCTCCATCTGACTGTATCATGCCTGGCTGGAGTTGTCTCACCCAGAGTCCTTTTGCAGATCATGGAGAGAGGCAGACACCTCTGGAAGGTGATTCACTTCACTTTCCTTAGCTGTGTCTCCCAGCACGGAGTAAATCACTCTAAGGAGGTGCTGATGTACCCCCACAGCTATAAAAAGGACAACCCATTTTTGGCTGAGCCGCCTTCTGAATTAGGTGGATCTGGCAAAGCAGGATGACCTCTTCCTTGAGGGACTCTGCCCAAGGCATGGCTAGTTGTGCCTAGAGGTGGGTTCCCCAAATGGAGGAAGAAAAGCACAACATCATATGTTTAGTGCAGTTGCTTCCTCTGGATCCTGAGGTCCCCTGACTTTCCCAGGCAGAAAGTGCACTGTGCAGCCCAAGCTACACAGCCACTTGCTTCTGGGCTTCCAGCTTGGTGCCTGTATCATCACACTCTATAGCCTGGGGTCCTGGGGTCCAATGACGCAGGCAGGAGTGTTCCTGGGTCTCCTGCTGCTTTCCTATAGCAGGACACAGTAGTAACACCCCTTAGGTCTTTAATCTCAATGCATGCATCATCACAGGCATGTCTCCTTGGAGGCTTGCTCCAAAATAAGTCAGACGACAACTTGATCCCTTGCAAAATTATGGCTGAGTGAGATGATCGTTTCCCCCCTTCACTTGACTGCATTCATTGCTGCTTGGTGCCTATGTAGGTTGTCTTCTCATTTGTCAGTTTTGCAATTTATTTGTCAAAATCGTCCCTCAACATTTCAAGGTCAAAAGTTTCCTAGTATCACAGCAACTTTTTAGGTCCAATAATAGATGAATTGTTCATCAGAAAGATGTCCAAATTACTGAAGCATAATTAACCCTTATCGCTTCCAGTGGCAGGCCAAGTCTAACCAGCCCCAGATGAAATTCATTCATTCTATAAATCCTGGTTATGCTAACATTTGATGTTATAAATGTGTGCAGTCTGACAGATGTATTTTTATTAGGCTGTGTGCAATCTCCATTTGCATGGTAATGAAGCCTTCCAAAGGCATTCAGCAGGTGAGATGGGAGATGAACTCCTTCCCTCAGCACCACTGTTTGCATCTCATGATCAGTGGTATTTGTCAGAAACAGAAAAAATCTTATTAAACTGACAGCAGCTGTGGTATCACTTACATCCTTACCATTAAAGTATAGGACTCGTCCAAATGAGACATGCCTGAGCACAGAACTAGGACCTGCCACCACCATTGACAGGGCAAGCTGCTGCTGAATCTGCTTGTGGTTTAACCAGCCCAAAGACATTTTATGATATACTATTTTATTTGTGTTACTGTAATATTGGAGAACTTTGCCATCCTTAGTGCTTTTATGTCCCAGAATGCTGTTTTCTGTAGGTGGGCCTAGGCCTTAATTTCTGTAAAATAAGAACTATCCCAGTGTCACATATCAAGGTTAAACTCTTTGTAGCAGGGCCTTTAACTGCACAAACAGCACCTAACATCATTGCGAAGGGGTCTGTTTGTAAGACAAAGACCAAACCAATAATGATAAACTTCTGTATTAACCTCCAACTTCCAGGTGTGGTAAAAAAAAAAAAAAAAGCAACACAGATTTCTCATTAAGTCTCTGTATTTCAAACCTAAATTGGCTCCTCAGTTGATTTGTGGTTAATTGATGCAATCAGGGACACAGCTGAGGCACATTAAATGCTTAGCAATTGTAATGCAATAATTTCTGACAGTACTTCAGTAAGGGTGGCAAGGGTAAATCCTGCTTCCTGGGAAAGGTCTTGCACTCAGGGGCAGCCTGTCACTCCCCTTGTGACAGCTTCCATCAGGCTTCATTAAAAATAAAGCCAGGTTCAAGTTGCTAATAGCTATAGTTATCCATCCATCTGCAGTCAGAGGCTGGGGAGTGCCATTTCCCTTTCTGGCTAGGTGCAAGGATGGACATGGGGGAGCCCTCATATCTCCTTGTGTCAGTGTCACTTCCAACCTCTGCTTCCAAATTTCTTCCCAGCCTTGCCTGTAGCAGATGCTCCACACATCTCCTAGTGCAGGACTTGGTATCAGCTGGTCCTTCTTGGCACAAGCACATGTATCTGTTTTGTGTAATTATGATGCCTGTGTCCCCGGTAGCACTACCCACTGGCAAAGCAACATGAATTTTCTCATTATGGGACTAGATATTCCAGTTATTTGTGGTTCTTCCCAATGTTTTATAACCTGGGTAAATTTTGCATGGCTAGCCTTTGTCTTCAGAAAGTTGCCTTGCAGAAGGCTTCAGCCAGAATTGTTTAATTGCTTTACATAAAAAGAAGGTGAAACATTTTTTTTTTTTAAAGGCGCCTACTTCTTCCTTTAGGGATTCACCCCTAACCCCAGTGCTTTGGAGGAGAGATTCAATGTTTGGCAGACCCAGCCTTCATATCAGGAGCAGCAGCAGCTACTTCCCTATGAAAAGCCATCTGCGTTTGTCAGAAAGTCCACACTGGGAAAACAGCCTACTGGTTGTGCAGCCATGTGAAATTTAGAATTAAATCCAGGAGAGAACATATCCCTGCTGTGTACATTTTGTGCTGTCACTTCAGGCAGCTCACATGGATTTCTGCATGGAGGAAACCCATGAAGTCCCATCAGGACGGGCTCTCCCCAACTGCGGATGGCTGAGGAGGAAAGCAGGGAGCTGGTCTCACTCCTGCTGCGCTCCTGGGCTGGCTGGAGGAGGCAGAAGCTGCCTGAACAGGATTGCCAGGTTGAGAGGCAGTCACACCGTCACTAGGAGTGGTACCCTAATGCCACACACACAGATAGGACATGGGCATTCCTTCTGAGAATACCCCGTTGAAAACGTTCTTTTTTTTTCCCATTAGTAATTTTATTTTAAACATGTAGCTACAAAACAAATAATGATGTTCTGGGTATTTTTGTGCCGGACTGTGTATAACCCTTCTCGTTCGGTGTTTTGGAATGGTTCCTGCATCACCAAGGGGGTTATTTTTCATGTTAAGCTAGTTTGTAACATATCCAAAAATACAGGAGTGGCATTTACCTTGGGTAAAATGTTTCATAATTTCTGATTCTAGCTTGTTTTTTCAGCATCTCAAGCAAACAAAGTGGGTCATAACAGTAATGAGAAGTGTGGACAGGAGACCAGAAATAATAATGTGCCTATTTAACCGAGCTCTGGTGGTCTCTAACTCGACTTCCCTAATGAGACAGTGTTTGCACACTGCACAGCACCGTTCATCTGCCTGTCTACCTTCTCATGACTAATACTGAAACTGCTGCCCAATTTAAAGCTCATCAGACATAATCTGAGCTCCGGAAGATAATTAAATTCCTCCAAGTTGTGTGAAAGTCGCTGGCTGGCTGGAGAGATGCAAACTGAGTGCATCCTTTAAGGGGAAATTGCCAGGAAGGGCTCGGCAGTTTTTGTGATTGCTGGTGGGTCTGTGGGCACAATGGTTCCTGATGGCCGGCAGCACACGTGGAGTGCAGGTTCAGCCTATTGTCAGCAGAGGAGGTTATTGCTGATGTTATTGCCTTGGTGATGCTCAAGCCGGTGGGAAACCAGGCTTTGTTTCTTGCACTGCTGCATGGGATGGGGAGGAGATACACTGGTCCTGGCCAAGGGTCTCTGCCAGGCTGGGTGATACTTCTCTGGGCACTGCCCCAGCCTCCAGATGTTTTCAGCTGGGATATCCTAGGCATGATTCATCTTGTGTGTTCAGTAACCCTCTGTGTAACCCTCTCTTATCCAGTCCTCCCTTGCACACACGCCAACTTTCTCCATCACCATATTTCCAGGCCAAACAGTCCTAGCCTGCTCATCTATAGTTTCCAAGCACAGAAACCATGACAGACCCCGACCATCTCCACTGGCATTTGTTGAAGTGTCTGCTAATAGACCCTCCTGAGATCAGCAGACAGGAGCTGAACAGCATGTCCAAGGTGTAGGCTAACAGTAACCACCACTTGCAGCCATAATAATGATGTTCTCCAATACCTTCTTCAATCCTTCTCTAATGATTTCTAACATTGGTTTTGTTTTTCCAGCACAGGTGGCATTTATCCAGGCATCCACATAATATTATCTGTTGTCACAACTTTCCTGGCAGAGATGCTGTTCACCGAGTATGGTGGGTCCTGCTTCTGAGGTGGTTCAGAAGACCATATCACAGCTGCTTACTTCACAGTGCATGGTGGTTCAGCTGGGCTCGCAGCTCCCGTGCATTCTCACTGTTTCATTACGTTTTATTGTGAGTTAAATAAAGATGTAACATTGTGCTGAAATTCCTTTCCTCAGACAGTGATTGAATTTTGCTGATGTCATAAAAGGATTTGTTCCTCTGTTGTTTCTGTAACATCAGGTAATTCCCATTAAATAGTAATTGATTTACCGTGTTTGTCTGGGGCTTTTTTTTTAAGTAATTGATTTATTTAGTCACTGCAATTACAGTAAATCAGTTAACCAAAAATAATGCCAAATAATTAATTTACTTGGTATTTAAATATTAGAAATTGCCATGAATGACTGCAAATTACTCGCAGACAAGGCAAATATTCTTATAACTTGCAGGAAACAGGATGATTAATTTTCAAATGTTATTTATATGCACTGTTTTTGGTGGTTTGCCACTGCTGTTCCACCCGCTGAGCAATCCACAGGAAAATCCACTTACTGAGTCCCCTGGTGCTCCCTTTCCAACCTCTTCTCAGCTGCATGAGGCAGAGATACGTCCCTGAAAACTGTGAAGAGGGGTAAAAAAAACACTAATGGCCATTACTATAGGAGTCTGAATACCTTGCTAACAGGTTTCATCTCTCATCTGAGGATTCTGTGATGTCTAATAAGGCTTAACCTCACATTCCAGTTGTTTCACTGATGACTAGTCCTGCAATGCCTCCCCTACATGGCCATCTCTTTGAGGGGGGAAAACTTTGTTTGAACATATGAACTTTGAGAACTCCCTCCTACTGTTAAATCTGATGAAAACTAGCTAAAAGAGTAAAAAAGTGATGGAGGGAAGAGTAAGGGAGACAGATACCACCAAGAAAAATCACAATATCCTTGCTTCTATAGGAAACCATGTAAATAAATAGATTTCATTCCTTTCATTTACTAAGATGCTGAACTACCTCTGCACGGGGTAAATGGGATTAATGGTGTATACTGCTGTGTGCTTCATTCCTTGCAATCTATCCTTAATTGCCACACCTGCACAGCCAAGATAAAAATTCATGCACTTGGCTGTCATGAAGCAAGCCTCAGCTGCTGCGGCACAGGAAGAAGAGTGGCACACAGAGATCAGACCTTGGGGTCCTCTCTATGGGCTGCCTCAAAGTCCAAAGGCACAAGGGTTGCTGCCCTGGCCCAGGACACGGAGGGTCTTGATAGAAAACATGCTGGTCCCTAGAACGTGATGAGTGCAAACTCCATCATGCTGCCCATGATACACACCTGCTTGCTATGAGCTGGCTCAACTTCCCAGCTTTCTAGGCTCCTGCACCTAGAAGAACAAGAACAAAACCCCCAAAATAGTCTTTTTCCAGGAAATATCTCTCACCAGGCAAACAGGACCAGCATTATGCACAGCTGTTGGGATATCCTTGCACTCGAAGGGAAGCCAAACCACCTCCAGTCTCTGCTGCAATGGAGGCACTTTCCTCTGGAAACTCAGTGCTTAGGGTGGTAAAAATTTAGTGTAAGTAGATTCAGAAGGGCAAAACAGCGGGCTGCCTGGGGAGTTCTGCTTCTGTCCTGTCAGTCTTTTTTTTGTTTATTTTGAAGCATTATTAAAGTATCCTACAGAAAGATCAGCAAATGTAATCTCACACAGAGGCTTGCTCTTCCCAAGAGAAACAGCAATGCCAGAGAAATAAAAATAATAATTAAAAAAAAAGAGTCTTCAGACACCCTTCAATGCATTCATTTGAATTCAGCATGCTCCTGTGTGGAGCTGCTCACTTGGAAAGGTGGAGAACAAAGTCTCCCCATTGATACTGCTTGTCTCACATGGTCGTCTTGACATGGCCTCTGTGGGAGCAAAGCAGTTGCAGAGAGGGAAGGGCCCATGAGAGTCCCAGCTAAGATTTACAAGCCCTGCAGGCCCAGCCCTAAAAAGCACTCAGGAATTTGCTCAACTGTAAAGCACATGTTGTGACGCTCCCTGAGAGGAGATGGTATAGCCAATGCTGAACATGCACACAGCAATTATAATCCAATGCAGGAGTCCACATTCAAAAAAATCCTCCAGCTGTTTCTCTTACCAAGCTTTTGGTCACATTGCAGAGTGGACTTGGAACCTGCAAGACAGATGTTTTTCATACAAAACTGGACAGGAAGATGTGCTCCAAGAATGTAGTTCATTGTGACAAAGGGGACTTCATTCTGTCAAGGACTTGAGGTCCTCAGTGCCAACCACTTCACACCACAGAACCAAAATCTTGTTTGTATCTCATTTTCTTCTTCTGTTAGGATTTTTTTTCATCAAGTCAGCAGTCAAACATGAAAACAGAGGTTCAGAGACATGAGAAAACTCCATCCTTGGAAATATTCAAAACTTGACCAGATATAGCCATGAGTGACCTGCTCCTCCTGGCCTTGCTTTGAGCAGGGGAAGCAGACCAGAGTCCTCTGAGGTCCCTTCCAGTCTAAATTATTTGATGTTTCACTTGCTTGTGTTACATATTAAATCCCTTCTGCCTGAAAAGGCCCAGTAGTCGGTGTGTCTTAATGATGCCTCTCAAAACTTCATATCCCACACAAGACCTACAAGATTTCTGCCTCTTCATTTCATCCTTGGTGTGCTTATGTGGGTTTTGGAAATCCAGACTCATTACTTCACGTCAGCACATTTAATTGACTCTAATTGCACCATTCTCGTATTCTCACCAGTCTCACTCGCCCCATAAATGGGCTTAATGCCTTCACTGGAAAGATGTTCAAGGCAGGACACTGTGTGTGCATGAAAAAATACTAGTAGGAACCTTGCCTAGATCACTTGTTATTCCTCACCTTTTCCCCAGCTGTTAAAACCTATAGGGAACCTATTTTCTCTGTCTTCATAAAAGCTTAAAACAAGAATGGAAAGAGCGACCTCATGGTCAGCCCAAAAGTGTGTCTGACCCAGTACCCTCTCTGACACTGGAATACAGATAACTCAGGAAAAATATAAAACTGGGCAAACATCCAGCAATACTTCTCACAAACCCCTCTTGGCCTCCAGAGCCACGACTGATGTCTTTGTTCTTGACCACCCTCAGAGGACTTTCCTTCTCTTCATTCACCCAACACCATTTCAAATCCATGTGTACCGCATTTTATCCAGGACACTACCAGCCCCCAAAGCCCCATTCCAGAAGTTTTGCTTTTAGGCCCAGCCTCAGATTAGAGGGGGATTTCCAGAGGAACACAAATAACCAAGGGCCTTAACATCTGCTCTTGCATTGCTGGCTGTGCCTACACCCAAAATAAAGAAGAGTATTCAGACTCCTGCCTAACCACAATAGTCTTAATATTTCCAACAAATACCAGAATGTTTCTCTAAGTTCTGTGAAACACTGAAGCAGTGGGGAACAGACATTTTGCTCTGCACAATCATTTTTCTCATTTTTTATAAACGAGGGAAGGGAGCATCCAAGTAAGGATGTTTGGAATTAATGTTTCCTTTCAAAATACCAAGAGGGAAATTTTCTTATCTTACTTGTTTTGCTTCTGATATGATTAACTTGGCAGAACCAAGGGGAGTTTACCAAGTATGGTGGTGTTGATGAATTTACTTTCCACCCTAGGGGAAAATTGTTCCAGCTGCAAAACTGTGGCAGACCTTCACTCCAAGAAAGCCCGCTGGCTTCTGTTGCCTTCACTTTCTGCCCAGTTCCCCTGTTCCCCTCTACTTCATTTAAAATCCACAGAACACTCCTCCAAAAGCTTCCCGGACCATCTTCCATCTGTCATCTCACCAGGTGATCATAAATCAGCCACTTCTTTACCTTCTCCTCAGTGTTCCCTGTGCTGGTGGGTGTCTCCTTCTCCACCATGCTTTCCTTGTTCCTCTGCTCCTCCTTGGCTTGCCTTCAAGTCATTTTCCCTTCATCATCATCCAGTTTTCAGCCCTGTAGGATAGAATAAAAAGAAATACAAGTTGAAAAAAATTCCAGGAACTGTACAGTCCTAAACATATTTGCCAGACTAGACCAGGAATGAGTCGTTAATGAAAATGAGGGGTAAAATTGTAACAAATGCAGGGTACGTTTCCTTTTTTTGCAGTAGAAAGTCTTCCTAGCTTGGAGCTAAGAATAATCATTTCATTATTTCTGAAAAGACCTGGCAGGAGTCCAGGCCCAGAATTTGATAAAGTGTTGAGGACTGAAGCAGGCATAAAAGAGTTATTTCTGTCTCAATGAGATTTGAAGTTCCACTTAAAATCAGCAGATCCTCTGCTAAAGTTAATTGGTGTCAGAGAACTGTTTTCTTCCAGAGCATCTGAGACAGACACCAGCAGAGAAACTGGCTTGCTCTGTTTCCACATTCCCCTTCCTTCCCTTCACTTCACAAGAGGGGGAAAAAAATCTTAATTATGAATACAGATGAGAAGCCTGGAGTTTACCACTCCTGAATAGTTGTAGGGACCCAGGTGAGAAGAAATTTTTATGAAGGTCCAAATTTGCAGGGCATTTAGGCATGTGTTTAAATGAAGCCTGTGCTTGATCAAGCATTCCCTTTCCTGAGTTGAGCCTCAAGTGTTCCCATCACTCCAGCTGATAAATCCGGGGAGGGCACAAGCAACAGTGATTTTAAACATTTCACTGTAATGCCCGCCTTGCTATGAGATGTCTGGTGGGTGAAATGTTTTTCACAAGGCAGACAAAATGCCTGGTTTTTGCAGGGTGGCTTATTACTATGGCAACCAGTACACTTCCTCCCCTTCTCTTCTTCTGCAGCACTGGTTTAGCAGGTCAGGGAGACATTTCAGCTGAGTATGCCCATCACTTTCCCCACAACTGTAGTGGTCATGCTGGCAATGCTGAAAGTGAAGGTAAATGGAAATCCAGTTAATCAACATGCCCCACAAAGCCAAACATCTGGACAGCTTCGCTAATGAAGCATCCACTGTGCTGTCTAATAACTAAAGCATGAGGAGGGACTAGAAGGGGTTTTTTCAGCTCTGTATGATGATGGCAAACAGCTGGACCTTGACACAAAGTCAGAGTCCAGTATGCAGAGTGCACAGAAACAGGGCAAGTTTTGCAACAGCACCTTTTCAATTTGGGGAAAAGCAGAGAGTTTGACAGCAAGAGGCTGAGCTTGGAGAAAGTCATGTTTGCCAGGCTGTGTACTATAACTTGCCATTCAAGAAAACATAAGATTCTGAGGAAAACTCCTTGCTTTCATAGCTGCAAAAACACAATTTGATTTGTTTTTAAGAGAGAAAAGTGTTGTCTTCCTCATTTCCAGTTACTGCCTAACAATTGCTAGGCAAAGCAAACAGAAGGCAGAGAAATAGCTTCACTTCAGACAATCACAGCTACAGCAGCATTTCACTTCTGCAAAGGATGCTGTAGCCTTAAATGGCTCATTTTCCCACAAAAGCAGACACAAAGGAACCTTTCTCACCATGGGGCTTTGCTTGGCCTTTTGTCCTGTTCTTAGAGTGTTGATGTTTGTTGGTCCATCAGCACTGGCAGCTTCGGCACTTAGAGAAACACAGCAGCCTGCATGCCCACTTATTTTCAGTGTACACTTATTTGTGTATGCTTTGTGATAGATAGTCCCTTTCCTCCCCACAAAACCTGCAACATGATTGCCTCCCGCAGATATTCCTCATGCCTACCTTGACACTACCTGTTTCTTTGCACTGCTTTCTCCCATCCCCAGAGACCTCTCTGAGATCCAGATCTCAGGTGCCGGTGATTTGTAAGGGCTCACATCAAGCTTCCCAGAAGAAGCTTTTCTCTTCGTCACGGCCCTGACCATGAAACAAGCTTTTGGGTTTCTTTTACCAGATCACTGCTGGATTGTGCCAGGCAAAGCAGAAAGCATTTCCAAACTGGTGGCATCAGCATTCATCCCTGGGATTCCTTCTTCCCCCAGAAAAGAAACAGGCTGGCTCTTCCCTCTGGCTCCACAGTACATGTCCATGTGTGGCAGTGCGCCTGGTGCACCTCATGTGCATTGCCAGACTCTCGCTCACCAGCTTATTTCAGTCACAGTTCTTCAGGGCATGCAGAGGAGGTGAGTGGGACGCTGGTGAATGGCTCCGAGCAGCTACGAGGCTTACAGACCTCTAGGAAATATTTAGGTATCATTTTCGCTCTTTTACTCCTGTTAGTAAACATTTCTGTACCGTCCTGCTTACAGAGTTGACAGAGGACAAAAAGATGCTAGCTCTTGAAATTCCACCAGCTCTTCCTCCCCAACTTGATCAAAAACACATGGGCTGTTACACCCCCACCACTTCCTGATGACACTATCCAATATCCACAGCAAGTCTTAAGAGGAGCCTGTTGCCCACAGAGATTTCATTCAATTAATGAAGCATCACTTCTTCCACGGATATCAGGAGAAGACAACCTTACTGCAGGGATGACGCAGTCAGAGAGGACAGTGGGACATTCACAGGGCCAGATCCTGCTATCAAAAGAGTGACACTGGTTAGTAGCCATCACAAGTGACAAGCATGGTTAGCAGGGAGGGAAGCGACTACAGGATTAGCAAGAAAAGGACACTAGCTAGCTACTCAGACCCAGTCATGGTGACTTTGAGTAAGAGAAGATTTCACTGCTGGGAAGATTGTTTGTGGATCCCAGCTCATACGACTGAATTTCTCTTCTCTCTACCCACTGTTAAACCAGATTTGTTTAACCCAATTTTTGCAATTAATTTTGCTTTAGAGTAATGAATGTAATTAAGCTTCCCAGGTTTCTGGACAGGTTGAGGGGAGAGAGTTTGATAAATACCTTATGAAACGGGGACTGGGTGTTTTGCTGCTAATTCAGGAGTTGAATAAGCTCAGTAAAAAGTCCAGGCTGGTAAATGTGAAGTGGTCCTTTAGCGTGTGCTGTCTGTGCCAAGATACTGCAGGCAATACTTGGGCCATGTTTTGCAGCGTCTGGCGTATGTAAGAGCTGTCTTTCAGGGCAAGACCAGTGGTCCAGCCAGCCTGGTGCTGTCTCCAGCACTGAAAACAGGAGACCATGGGTGTCTGGCCTTCCTGTGATCCATTGCCAGTACATTCTCAGCATCCCCAGGCACAGGCTGGGGGATGCTTGGAGAAAGAGTCCTGCCTGTTCCCTTCAGCACCCATTAACAGACCTGTTGTCCATCCCCTTTTGAACCTGTTGGTACAACAAATTTCAATGGTCGCTACCTACTGTGTAAAAAGTATTCTCTTTTATTGGTTTTTAAGCTGTTCTGCTAGTTTTCCCCTCTTCCCTGCCCAGTTCTTGTGTTGGGAGATTTATTGGGCAATAGTCCCTCCTTCGATTTATGCATTACTTTCTCATTATCTCCTCCGAACTAATCCCTCCTGCAGTCTGGCTCCAGTTCTAACCACCTGTAAAGCTAGCACTGATGCTAATAAAGCCACAGTCCTAAGAAAGTAAAGCCCTTGTGCACCTCATTTACAGAGTCCAGCTGGATCTCAGTGCTTAAACATAGACTTCATGTGTCCAGCATAAGCAAGGCCCATATGAGAAAGCACTTTTTTACAACTCTTAATTTTCTCAGAAAACATCTGGGATCATCCCTACAGTAAAATGTAACTTTCTTTCTCAAGTCTGACTGTACACTTCCCTAAAGTGGTGCCAGTGTGATGCACCACACTGTGCCTGGGAAAGGCATGTCAATTGTAGACATGGTGAGGCAGGTTTTTTCTTCCCATTGTGCTGGTCCTAGTCCAGCCTGACATCATGTACCTTCAGCAGAGTAGATAGGAGCTGCAGGGTTTTTCAATGAAAAAGCAGAGATTTCTGGCATTAGTCACAAAAGGATGCTGCCCACTTCCATCCTCTGTCATCGGGACTTCTGAAACAGCGGCTGTGACAGGAGATGTACTTCAGAGAGGCAGCCTGTTTGCAACACATTTTGGTATTGCTGAGTGTGTGATGGGACTGGGAGCTGGAACGTGCCTCGTGCCTCTCCCTGGGAAGCAGTATCCCTCCTTCAGCAGCACCCTGCATCCCACACACCAGCTGCCGCCAGGTCTCTTTGCTCTGCTTGCTGCCAGCACTGGCTGTGGAGGCATAATAAACTCCTAAGTCAGGTGAGAAGAGAGGAGAGAAGAAAGGTGAATGAAATTTCAGGCATGTTTACATCCAAGATGGGCAAGGGGATAACTCCAGACTTGATCCCAGTGACATCTCATTGACGTGCCTAGAAACCGGACTGTGAAAAGAGAGAGCAAGAAAGAGGGTTTCTCCCTCATAGCATCATGGCAGAACTGCAGAGTGATTCCTTGACCTGCAAAGGACAGACTTGCCCAAAGCCTGGCCTCCACAACCAGCTGCAGGAAGGCAAGGAGACGCCAGCTCTAGGCAGATGCTCTCAGCATGACTACACCAGCAGGCAGGGTGCAGAGCAGAGATGTGAGACAAGACCCAGCCTGGAAACACAGGCAGGGTGGCTTGGACTTTCCTGCTCTGGTCTGTTTGCTAACCAGTCATGTTAGCCTGGCTCTGCACTCATGCCTGGCTAACGCACATTGGCCCTCAGCAGGGCTTGCCAGCTTGTGATAAGACAGCCAGACTGTTCCTCCACCCGGTAGGACCTGGCTGCACCATGTCCGGACCATCAGAACGCATCCCTCCAAGCTCTTGCCACAACTCTTGATAGGCATTAGACTTCAGAAAGAGCAAGGCCATGGTTGCACAAAATCATTAAGTCAGTTCTCAAGTTCAAGCTCATTGTAACCAGGGGACAAATCTGATCCTCTGCACACTCAGCCTGCTTCATCCAACCTCATCAAAAATTGGGAAGGGCTAACTTTGGCAAGCTTTGCACTGGATCAGTCTGTCTCCTCCTGGAGCACATACATGCCTCTTCCCCTCACTGCACATTCTGACTGCTTCAGCAGAAACACGATCCTCTGTGCATAAACAGTCTGCATTGGCTTGGCATTGCCAGGTGACTGAGCATTGTCTAGTTATTAAAATCCAACAGCAATGAGTGAGAAACCACCATGCAAACCCTGGGAACTCTCCTTTTCAAATGCTGGAGTGTCACTGATTTAGTTGCAGTATTTTATCACTTTCCTGGGGCTTGCAGGCTCCTCAGAAAGAGGCAGCAGGGAACAGTTAGTTTGTTTGCTAATTCCCCCCAGACACCCCAGATAAGGACTGTGCTTTTGCAAAAGAGAGAGACTAATTCAGATCAGATGTGAAGAGCTGTGATTTTAGTTGTTCTGGACCACATCTACATCTGGCAGGTGTCAGCGTGTCAGAATCAGTGGGACAATCCTAATTTCTATCCATCTGTCCATATGGCTCATCACACTTGAAATACCGCATAGAAATAGAGCAAAATCAAAATTCTCATGCTCAACAGCTGCATGCTCTGATGATTTCTGAAAAGGGAGGGAGGGAGGGAGGGATGAAGCAGTCTGTCTTCACATAGTCACTCTACCTGTTTGTGTGGCTGCCTGCACCTCCACCACCTCCCTCTGACTTTTGAACCTATCAGCTTAAGGCCTCAAGGCACAAAGTTTGGGATGTCAAGTTGGGCATCGCTCACCTTCCCCGTGCTCCTGGTGAGTTGATCAAGGCTATCGCAAGCATAGCATATACACCTTTGGACCGTGACACAGAAAATGTTTACAGCCCAGTCCCTGTATATCATTAGGATCAAAGAGACCTTGACCTTCAGCATCCGACACTGCAATGAACACAAGCTGATTTGTCTCAGGTCAGTTCAGGGCAATAGTAAAACCCCACCCGCGGTCTGGATCAATCTCGCCAGGGGTAAAGGGATACTGGGTGCCAGCTGGGAATATAAGGTGTAAAATCACTGGTAAATAGGCAAGAAAGGTGGGGAAGGAAGGGGAAAGTCCTAGCTCTGAAAAATAAGAGAGCAGGAAAGAATTTCAGCCCTGTTCTTTGTCCTCAAAATATGGACTGTCTCATGGAATATAGTGTTTGATTAGCAAACAAAAGCTGCAGAATGGAAAATTTAATCTCCTGAGAGGCCCCAAACCTGGCACTTGCTAACTGCACCCTGATTTTGTTCAGGGTGACCTGCAGCTGATCGGCCAGAGTCTGGCTATCAGAATTCCCACTGATGGCTGCAACGTGGTAGGTGAACATGCCAGACAGAGAGGACTGAGACGCTTCCAGACAATAAAGCAGCTACTGTGGTGCTTCAGATCTCCATTAATCTGATTAATCAGAGCAAGACTGACTGCTGGCCATTGCTATCTCATGTGCATAATGCAAGTTCCCAACATGCTTCAGTTCACTCAGAATCACTCAGGGATTAGGACTACTATTAAAAAATCTTAAGGGTCACATCTATATATGCACCTTCCTTGGCTGCTCTTATGAGATTTTCAGCTGTTATTAAAAAAAAAATAGTCAGTGCAAACCAATTGATGAAACTTCAGTCTCTGAAAATCAAAACAGAGCATTCCTAGGGCTCACACTAAGGTTCCTTGTTCATTTTGTATTTATTAGTGGGTTTTAGCTCTTGGGTAACCCATAGAGGAGAAAGAGGCAGATTATGCTGATTACCATTTGCTTTACTCCCATCTTTGCAGTCTCTGCTTTGCCAAGACCCATGCAAAGAGCATGACAGTCACTCTTACAGCCCTGACTCTCATGCATTTGCAGAGCAGCACCGCAGCTCCAGGCTGCTCCAGCTGCCAGCAGTCCTGAGAGGGGGTAAATGTTGTAACCGCCCCAGGGCTTCCTCCAGACCACCTGAAGAGTAGAGCAGCAGGAGTTTCCTCCTGCATGTGCAGCAACTCCCATGGCAATTCCCATGTGCAGCAATTCCCAAGGCACAAAAATTTGCCATGTGCACATGACATTTCTTTCTCTCAAGCTCTGAGAGAGAAATATGTGGAGGTGAATGAGCAGTGGTTGTCTTTCAGGGTCTGCAGGGAACCTGAAGAAATAGCTGTGTATCCATAAGCACGCACAAAGCATGCTTATGCATGCAAGAAACTTAAAGTTTAAAGGAACTTAAATGTGCAAGAAACTAAAAAGCATCCCATTTCACACGGATAACTTGTTCTTCTTGGTGTAGTTTTGTTCTCCTTGACGCAAATAACCTTTTAACCTCCTTGCAAGATATTACTGACTCCAGAAGGGAGAACAGAATTCAAATAAGTGAGCTTTGTTCCTACAAAAACAGGGTTACAAGCACCAAATGGGATTGTCTCCATGCCTGGTTTCCTCTGGATGTGGGCTTTTTGTTGGAAAACATTCCTTATTCAGGAGTGGACACTTATGCCTTCTGAAGTGACTTCTCAAGTGACTTCTCTTGTCTAAAAAGGAGTGAGTACCCACTTACAGATATGATTCCCAACAGTGGAATGGATACCTATGTCATCTGTATTTAAAAAAAACCAACCTGATCAGTGTGTGGCTCATCTTACTGCAACCGTGAAGAGAGAACCCCTTGTTGCTCCGCCATCATCTCAGGAACCAGCTGGCAGCAGGATTACAGGTCCCATGGAGCCCACAAATGTAAAAACATTGTAAAAACACAGCCTAGTTATACCTACAGCAGTATCAGTTCAGTCCAGCCCATGATTCTCTCCATCAAAAGGCTTGAGCTCAGAAATACACCCGAGTGAAATTTAGCATCAGGCCCACTGATGATACGGACCATCCATGCAGGAGACCCACTCAGACTGATGGACCTCCAAAGGGCTGAGGCTGAAGGGCAGATGAAGCTTGGGATGGGACTATAGGTGAGATCTTGTTCCCTTGCTCAAACACCACACTGCAAAATCTCTTGGCTCAACAGCCAACGTGCCATCATGGGTTTCCATGCAGCAGGGGCACACTGTACAGCTGGTGTCCTGGTTCTGTCCCCACTCACAGCCGAAGCTTTTCGAGTCAGAATGAGACTCTGCCAAGCCCCAGGCTCTGCTGTCTCTTTTTGATTCACTGTCTCAGACCTGTTTTCACTCCTGTCCTCTCACGAAAGACATCACTATGCTTTGATCTTCAGCCATAGGCGAGAGGATGAATGTGTTTCAGGGAGTAGTGTTTGGAAAATCCTCCCTTACCTCATCCCATGCTGGACTGGACATTACAGTGGGGTATGTTAAGAGCTTTACCATAGTTCCTGTGGAAGGTTTTCACTGGTAGAGACCATTTACTTTTTAGCAAGACAATACTCGTGGACCACAGGAAGCATAAATCATGTCTGCATATGTTCAAAATCCTTACTGAGCATTGATTCACTTTGCAGCAGTGACCTCTGTTCTGCTCATGCCAACTGTTCTGTGAAAAATCTGTGCTGGGTGTAGAGCTGGTTATACTGCATTTTCAGCCTCAAAATCCAGAGGGCAAATAAGAGGAACCCCTGATTTATCATCTTTTACAAGAGAATGAGCTTTGTGCCCATCTTACAAATTTGGGGCATACCTCCTGCTCCTCACAAGCTCACAAGCTTGGCAGTGCTATGGTAAAAGAAAGCACATTTTAAAAATTCAATAGTACAAGTTCTTTCCAGCATCTGTCACTCATCCTTTCCCCAGAGAACCAGGAAACTGAGATGAATGTCTCTGCTGGAGTCATCCTGCCTGGGTTAGTGAAGCGGGACTTTTCCCCTGCGTGCTGATTGACTTCGATTCACCCTGGCTCTGTTTCAATGAGCCTTGTCCAAAGGCAGCCGCCAGCCATGCTCTGGGAAGAAGGAGGGGTAATTAGTTGATGCTTTGGGAACAGTCCTGCAATGAAGGTACAAAGAATGAGCCAAGGGCAAGGAGACATCGTGCTTTCATATATGCATATTTCTGTGTGTGTGTGTTTTGGCAAGTCAAGTTCAAAGAGTGGCTACTGTCAGTGCTTTGCTGAAGAAGAAATCCAACAGCAGTAATAGCCTCCAGGAAGCAGCTGTCTGACAATCTATCTTCAGATAAAGTTTCTTCCAGACCTGAGTCCAGCCCTGGACTTCCCAAAACCCAGACTCCCCATCTGCCTAGCCTTGACTCTTAAATATGTCAAAAACACAGTAGGAGCTAGAAAAATATGTGGTTTCATTCAGATCCTGTAGCAATGAATTGGCTGTGTTTTTTAAGGAGGAAGAAAAAGGATTACTTAATTTGCTATCTGCCATCCCCTGCTTTTGCTCTCTGCCCATTGTTCCCATACTCTGTGGGACAGGATAGGAGCCAGAGCTGATCCCCCACTTCCACCCCACTGGAAACATTCAAATCCCAAATCATATCTGCCTCTGAAATAAGAGCTTCCCATGTTTAGTTTTTTCTTTTTCATTATGGATGTCTCACTTGCAGCTAAAGGCAGATGTTTACCCTTGTACAACAGGTACCAGGATATATGCCTTCAAGCCATGCATGCAGCCAGCTTTGAGAAGGGACAAAGAATTTGACCTTCTGAGCATTAGACTGGAATAACTTGAGCTGAAGGTAATAACTGACAATTCATGTTCCTCTCATGAAGGTTAAAAATGAACATGGTATACCACATGGGTCGGAGGATGCAATGAAACCCTTGAGACCTGAGGGGCTACTGAAGCCCTGGCAGGAACTCTGGTAGCCACCACTTCTTCACCCAGGTGCCACCATCAGAGGGACAGGGGAAGCAGTGGCAATTGTGCTACGCTGAGGAACTGGGAAAAATCTCCACTCTGGAAAGGACGTCAAGGGAAGACCAACCCACCCTCCTCCTTCCAGCAGCTCCTTTAGCAACACGGATCCTCACCTCTCATCTTGAGGCCCCTGCGGGCTCAGCCGAGCCAGTGCTAGGGCAGTGCAGGGTATCACACATGGGTGGTTTTCAGAGCCACAGCACGTCAGGCGAAGCATCAGAGGTCTGAGCTCAATTTAATGAGCCACTGGGCAGAGCCCCACAAAGTGTCCCAGCCAAGAGTGTGTGCATTCATCTATTGCTGGCAGAGAAATAATGGCTGATGGAAAAAACGACAGGTGAGAACAGTGCTGTTAGACAAAGCCACGGTGGGGCTTGTAGCAAAGATACATAATAAAGTATCTCAGTGCTCCTGGAGCAAACAGATGCACTCCTGCGTATCTTGCAGTCCAGCTCCACGCCACTTCGGCACCACAGTGCTCGAAGCAGCACATCAATGCCTCCAACAACTGACTTACAGAGCAGGAGTGAACATCCCCAACCAAATCCAGAGCATATCCAACTGTCATTCTACCTTCTCCACCACAACTGCATCAGACTTCGTTTCTAAACCTCTTAACACACTGCAGTTTGTCATTTAATTATCTCCATTTGAAAAACAACCTCCCAACCCTCCAGTTTATTAGGAACACTAATGCAGAAAAATCCTCGCCTGACCGCAACATTGGTCCATCTTTTATTCCTTGAAGTCCTGACATTCATTCTCTTGTTCTTCTGTTCTAGGAGCCCTCCAGCGATCTATGGGACATTTTTCCCCAGCACTCTGTAAAAAATCCCAGGAGACAGGTAAATATTATCTTATGTAATTTTGCTTGGCACCAGTTCTGATACTCAAGGTCTCTCTTCAGCATTTACCAGATGTTTTTTTATATTACCCTTGTTCTTCTGTACTTCTCTGCTGCATTTCAACTGCAAAAACAAGAAGTACTTTCTTGCCAGAAGGTCTTGGCCATGCAGAATTGAAAGGAATGAAATAAGGCTGGCTGGACAACTTTTATAAAACACAGATGCATTTCCAGAGAGGATTCTGACATGGGAGCTGTCTGTATAATTTGGCATACCTCCCTAATAACAGGACCATATATCAGAGCGAGGTTTATGGCTTTCCTTAAAGCCAATAGAGACCTTGGGAGATTTACACAACTGGTTCTTGTAACAGATGTTGGAGCTGGCCATCGGACTTTGTGGTGCAGTGCTACTCCAGCACCCCAAGCCAGGTGCAGCTTCCCGGGACTGTGGGGGACTCTCACAAGTTCTGCCAAAATATAACAGTGTGGATCCAGATTTCTGCAGCTGGTCACAGCATCAGCCACAATCAGACCAGCGATGCCTCCTTCTGCTCCTGCTGAATCCAAACACAAAATCTTACTACCAGTTGCTGCAGACTGATCTGTCCTTAGGAGGACCCCAAATCAGACCCCTGATGCCCAGCTCAAACTCTTGTCCCCAGCAGAATCAACCCTTACAGCAGCATTTCAAACCCAAAACTTTTGTGATAGAAAATGGAATTGTGAAAAAATGGGTTTTTTTGAGTTTAAACATTTCAGTGGTTTCCCTTGAAATTTTATTTCAATGGGTTGTGCTTATGGCACCAAATATTCTCTTCTGGTCTATGTAAAATGTTTTACTTGGCCCAAAATTATTTCATGTGTCTGTGGGTACTTTTCAGTTTGCCAGATGTGGTGGGGGAAATCAGGTTAATCTGAAACTCTCCTACCCCATGCACATACTCAGTTCTTTAAAGCAAAATGAATATCAATACATAATGACCACACCAGACTTTGCATTTGAAAGTTGAAGAGATCCTCTTCCAAATTATTTCTTAAGCACTTAATTTATGCTTGAAAACATGAAGGTTGGAATAATACAGTATAAAAAATTTGAATACAACCAAAAAGCTTGAGCAAACTATGCAAATGAAGATATTTCCGCTGGGATCCAGGATCCACCATAGCTGAGACCCCACAGTGCCTCTAGCAGTTGTCTGGGACACCCCTGGTCCCTCCAGTAGCCAACTCCACCAGTCATCTCACTGCCAGGGATGTGCGGACACACCGGGCTCCCAGGCCACTTACACTACTCACCACCTGGCCTGCCTCCTGAACATTCAGAGACATCTCACAAATTTTATACCGGAGGTAGCAAAATATTCCTATATGCCAGGAATATTTCATGGCCTTCTTGCATTGTGCTGCCGAAGTTGTTCTGCCCAAATCATCTAGGTATACCAAACAAGCACCATTTTGAACATGTGCCACAATCAATTGCAAGCAAGGGAGAAAGATGTGTAAATCATTAGTCTCTATGGTGCAAGATTTAACAGAGGTTCAGTGTCTTGGCAAAGCATCCTGCAGATGCCTACACTGCCAAGGCAGAAAAAAGGAGAAAAATGCGAACAAAATCTGCAATGTATTTCAATACATTAACTTTTAAGGCCCCAACCGTCTCCCAGAAACCTGATTTGCAGCAGGTTTTTTCCATTTTAGCCAGGGGACAGATTCTGTCTCTTCTCCCTGTGCTGGCTACTTTTCTTGATGAAAATCAGTGCTAAAAATAAAATGGGGTATTATTAGATAACTGTTAAACACCTAAAAATGACTTCATCTCAGAGGAACCCATGGCAGCATTTTGCTCGCTTTGTTGGTTCTGACCTCAGCTGAACACTTAATTAATGAGTTTACATGGCATGGGGTGATCAGAAGCCAATGTAATTTTTATGCATTGCATTTGTGCTTTATCTAAAGCACTTTCAGGCAAAAGGAAAATGCTTATTCAAATGCAGCCTCTATAACGTTGTTCACAAAACCATCTGGACAACAATTAAATTGCATTGTGAGTCCAAGATATATCATCTTCTTTTAGCTGGGGACAATCTGAACAATGCCAGGATAAGGCACTCTGAAAGCACACAGCTTCTGGTTACAACTTGAGGCTTTCATTAGGAAAAGATTTCGCTTGGCCTTTCATTAGTGATATTTTCAGCTTTTGCTGGAAATCCTCAAATCATTCTTTCTCCTGCTTAATACTGACGGCTTTTTAAAACATGACTGATGGCCCATTGTCAATAGCCATCATGCTCCTGCCGGAGAAGTGGGAGACATGAAATAATTTGGTTTTCAATAATTCAAGTGATGTTGCTAAATTTGAAAAACAGGCACTGGGAAGAATGGGGACAAGACAGAATCTTTTTTGGGGAAAAAAATGAAGATCTTGTCACTGAGTTTTAATTCGATCAGGAGTGCAGTGGCATCAATAGACTTGTATTCCAAGGTAACATTGTTCCACTACCAGTTTGAGTGTGGCAACAAATCACACAGAGAACACATAACCTATTAAATCTGATATCTTTTTCATAGGAGTTTTAGGCATCTTTAGTCCTTCAGTTCACTTCTGCTGTTCTTGTGTTCCCCTGGGACTGCTAAGAGCAGAGCAGACACAGACATCTTACCCAGAACAGCAGCCCATGAACATGTGAGATGAAACAGGTGACCTGCCTTTGCCCACCCATGTCTGTCACTATGTGGTAAGTAAGTGTCAAACTCCTTAATCCAGCCCTAGGACCACTTAGACCGGAGGAACTCCCCTGTACCAAACCACAGCCAAGGAAGGGGAAAGAGAGGAGTAGGAGCTGGCTGGTCTCCCGTCCTAGCTCTTACAGCTTGCTGTGTTCGGTAAGATGGGGATGCAAAGCTGGCTGCAATCCTTTCACAAGGTTCACTCCAGGACTGATTCACAGCCATGCTTCTCTAGCTGAGGGGCTATGGAAACAGACTTCAGGCCGCAATTCTCTTTCCTGTCCATCAGCAATATTATACTTTCCACCAGGTACCTGCTGAGTCCTGTGCTGCAGGGCCAAGACCAGCATTTGAACAGCTACTGATAGGTGTTTTAAAATCAGTGAAGATATGAAATTAACTTTAACAGATGGAGAAAAACCAGAAAAACTTATCATGTCTTTCTCAGCTGGATTTAATAGTCTGTTAGCACCTGATGTTGTCTCTCCTGGAGGTAATTACACACTGTAATCAAGCCACCAACTGATCTCCCTGTGCACCATTCCCACCTGTCCTCAAGAAACATTGCCCCACAGCTCTCCCCTGCTCATCGTCTCCAGCACGGCAGACTCTGCCCCAATGGAGGGCATAACACCATACCTGGACCTAGCTACAACTGAGCACAAAGGGCCAGAAAGACAATCTCTCTCTTTCAAAATCTCCCCTGATTTTGGACATCTTTTGAAACTCTTTCTCCATCTGAGACAGTCACATTTTTTCACTGGTGGAGCAAACCGCTATAGTCCCTGGAGTTAAGTGCGTAACCTTTCTGTGGAAATCAGTTGCACTGAAGACTCCATGCTGATTCACTCTGACAGAGTCATTCAACTCATGCTTCTGCATTTAGTCACTCTGTGTTGCCACTGGCCCAAGACTTGGTACACTCTTGTTCCTCTCTGCAGGGCCAATGCTATCTGGCGTCCTTGACTCCAAGAGACTTCCCAAGAACCAATCAATACCACCACTGGTAACTATACCTGGAATGAGACTGCTCTGTGCAGGCATTGCTGCCTAGCACTTCTACAGTACCACTGATTTTATCCATGAGGAGCTAAAACTGGTCAGATGAACCATGCTGCCACATAGGCCATTTCCCTCCACGGATCAAGGAGGCATGCTGGGCTAGATAGCTCCATTAGAGGAAGCTATATGACAGATGTCGACCTCAAGGGACATCATCACCAGGTGATGAGACATGAGTAAGGCTTCAGACACCTAACATTACTATTCCTCCCTGTAGAGCCTAAACAGTTTAGTGATGGAGCTTGTCACATCAGTATTGATGGGTGGATACTCAAGCGCTGTATTCTGAAAGGCAGAAATTACTTGGCTGATGATAGCCCTCATGCCACATCAGGTGTGCTGGAGCATTAGGGCATAACCAATATTCCTGTAGCCCAAATGCCCTCATATGAACAGGGAGCATGCTATCTCCCCTCATTTCCAGCCTCACTCCCCTTCTTTCAGGGCAAGACTGATTCAAATTTTCTGACAAAGGCTGATCACTCTTGCTGGCTACTGACAAACAAAGCTGGTGCCTGGGCACCAGCTGCCTCATCTCCATCAGCTCTGTGTATTATTTCTATAGGCATCAGAAAGGCTCTGTTGGATAATTCACCATGGAAAATCAACAGCTTTGGTTTGGAAGCTCCTTCCCACAGATGCTTCTATAACAACTCTCACTTGTGCAATATCTCTATTCCCCAGTCACATGTTGCATCTTTTCCTTCAGATAACATTAGCAGGGTTGCTCTTCTTTACCCTAATGCCTTGAAACTCCCTACTGTTTTGTCAAATTCTGCTGAAATGAGGCTTAGAGTTACAGGGCTGAGATGCACAGCACTGCTTGTGCAAGCATACACACACATCATCATGAGCTAACCCTCATTTCATAGGAAACTAAGCTAAAAATCTACTCACAAAAACACTAGAGGTGAGTTCTGTCCTTTGAAGACAGAGGCATACAAGCCTGATCACAGTTGCATTAAGATCATATACACCTAGATGATGTTCAGGTCTCTAAATGGGTACCTTAGGAAAGGAACAAGCAATCTCCTGCTGACCCAACCAATGCAGGGTCATCTGAGAGAGGAGCAATCCAAACAGCGACCATATAATTGGAAAAAAGCTATCCTCATCTACCACTGGGAGCCAAAGCAGGTGCAGGATACCTTCTCCATTACAGGTCAAGCTCACATATAGGACAAAAAAGAGGGGAAAAAAAAAAGAAAAAAATCAATATAATAAATTTACTTTTCATGGTTCTCTGATCCTATTCCACTTTGATGATGGACAGAAGCATCAGCAGGGAAGTGACCGGAATTTTAAGTGGCAACAGGAAAATATAGCTAGGTGTCTCCTCTTCAGATACCTCTTCTCTCCCACCAGTTCTATTCTGCCTCAGTTTGAGAAGTACCCTTCCTAAGAGGGTACTTCTCAGGGGCTTGAGAAACGCTCAGGCTAGGGTTCAGCTTGCTGAGATCCCCACAATGGAAGGTCCTCCAGGCACTCCCCCGGTGCAGTAACCCCCTTGCAAGCCAGACTGGCAGCATGAAGAGGTAACAGGACCTTCCAGGTGGGAAGCAGGACAGAACTTAGTTTCAAGACACTCAGAAAAGCATGTCTATCCAGCACCCCAAAACACAGTGTAGACAATGCTAATCTCTATCCCCAGAATGTTTGTTAGGTCAGCCCTGGCAACATACATAAATAAGAAGTACTGCTTCCAACCCAAGCTGAATGGGGCAGAGAGAGCTTGCAATTTTGTGTGCCACATGTCCCATAACCTGTAACATCCAGAGCAAAAGAAGCAACTAATTGAGCTAGCCCAATAACCTTCAGATGCATAAAGAACATTACAAAATCCAGAGAAATGTACTTAGAATCCTTGCCCGCAAGCCTCTCCCCTGACTGCCAGTGATTTTGGTTCCTGGAGAAGAGTATCTCTATGTTTAATAGCCCACAATTAACTTTTCATCTCTCAAATTGTCTGAGCACTTTTTGAACCCAAGCACAGATCTGCTGGCTACCACACCAAGCAGCAAGATGTCCCACAGTGTAACCATGCATGGCACAGGGAAACATCAGCATTTCACATTTGGAGCCCAGCTCCTTCGGTACTTCTGTCCATCTACGCAGCCACATTGTACCTGGGAACACTCAGGCATTTCCCTCACAGCAGAGGAGAGATGGTAAAGCAAAATGTTCTCTGAAATAAACCCTGACAACCCCCCAAAAAACATACATACCTGATGTATTACCCCTCCTGCTGCAAATGAGCAAGGATTAATTTATTTGAACAGATTCCCCTGCTTTTCAGTCCTCTTACTACTTGCTAATCTTCCCTCTCCTTTGCTCAGCTTTTCTTCACTGCACAAACACCCACTCGAGCTCCCAACCAAGCTCTCCCTCACTTTGTGTCTCCCATCTCCCACATTACTTCAAGCTCACCCATTCCACCCCTGGCAGAGCTGCTCCTGCCTTGCAGGGGAGGCTGAATTAGAGAGCTTTACTTTTATTTACTCCTGCTCCTAAGAACAAGATTCCAGGAAAAAGGTGATATTGAGAGAACAGTGATCACCGGGTGGTGCCTGGGAGTGGCTGGCAAGAACTTCTTTTGCACTCCATGCTCCTACAGCTGTCCATCAATAACATAATTTCTGCTCTCCAGGGCTTGGGCTGCATTTGATCCGTGCTCACCACTCTGAGGACCTACTTCATTTAATAATGCAGTAGGGTGGTAGACAACACCCCAGCAAACATTTCTGCTGCCAAAGGCAAAACAGACCTACTGAAAGTGAGCAGCCTTAAAAGGTGATTTGAGATATAAGAAAGAATAGTCCATGAGGCTTGCAGAGCACAACCATCCTCAACCTGCCACAAGCGATGTTGCTGATTGGAAATTGGGAACACTCTGCTGCAAAGAAAGCCCAAATCTCTTGAAATTTGTTTTCATTCCATTTTGGAGTGAAATTCTGAGTGTAACTTCCATGACATGGAAAGTTCTGAATAAATTTCTTTTCTAAGCTAATTGTTAAATGTTATTCGCTTTGTCTGAGGAAGAAAAACTTTACTTTCATAGCGGGGTATAATCCTGCTCAATCTTCCACGTATATGGAATTGTTTCATTTTAACATCTGTGGAGAAGTCAAATCCAGAATGTGCAGAATGATCATGCTGTATTGTTTAAAGAAAAATGTCAAATTCACTGCAACTTTTTTTCCCACTAAAAAATATAATCAAAACAATCATGTTCTCATAAAAGCATTTGCTTTCAAAAAAATCCCAGCAATTTCTGATGGCAAAATCTGCTCTCTGGAAAGCTTCCTATTTTGCTACAGCTGAAATTCACTGTGAGATGTTGTGCTCTGGAAACACTGACAGAAAATAACCTGGTATCTGCTCCATTCCTTCCATACATATAGCGTGCTGATCTAGGTTTCACCTCTTTGAAGAACTGTGGGATCACTTAGGAGAGAATCACAAAGATTCCTGTGATGATTTTTTCATTGATTTTGCAAAGTAAGGGAGGGGGCCCCAGCTACTATTCAAGAATAGTAGAAGAGGTATGTGATAATACAGTCAACACTGCTGAGCAGTTTTAGCAGGCACAATAGGTTGCAGAGCCAGTATTATGCAGGAGAGGTTGGTGGAATACATACTGTTTTCCTCTGGGAAGTTCTCTGCTCAGACCTAAGAGGCAGAAGTATTACAAAAAAATATGCATGCTCCACTGTTCAGAGCATATGTAATTTCCTGTTGTGCTTGAACCAAAAATTTGCATTTCCTACTTTCCAGTAAAATTTGCCCCTAGGTTTGAACACTGCAGATTTACTGTGACTAATACAGGTGTTTGCTGGACCTTAAGGGACAATACTGTGCATTAAAGGATGTGTACTGAGATGCTATACCTGCAGCCCCAGGGCATATGCTGATAAATATTGCCCCAAAATCATGTTGGTACAAAGTATCACCAAACGGGTGGGATTTGCTGTAAGAAATGCCTGTGTGTGTCTAGGCACACAATTTTCATCCTTCAGTGACGGGTATTCACCAAATAGGTCTTTTATCTTTTGACAGAAGGAAAAACTGGAACATTCAGGATGGTTATCTCCAGGTAGGTGAGTTATACAGATTTAATCAGCTCCCTTCACCTGAACAGCATAATTTCTACCAGGGACACAAATGATGCAGACTATAGCATTATGCTTATTAAAGAGCCTGGTTTGGCCTTCATTAGGATTAGTGGTGAGATTGTCAAAGACGCCTAAATAATTTAGGAGCACAAGTCATTAAGGATAAGAAATGTCCTTCTAGCAAACCTGAGGCACTTCTGAAAATCCCACTGAAGATTATTAACTCAAGTGTCCCAGCCAAAGGCAGGGTATCTCTGCTGTGTCCCATGAAGAACATCTTTTTTAAAACAGCGTATTCCTAAAGGTTATTCAGTAGTGCTGTCAAGTCACTTCTCATTGACTGCCTGAATGAAGTATTATTATTTCTTTAACAAACTATGTGCTTTCATAACTGTGCACTGCTCCGTGAACATGGTGATGTGCGCATAAATGCTGGGTATGTCAACAAATGCAATAATCGGTCAGGACATGTTTTCTAACGTGCAGTAGTGTTGCAATGAGTGCTTCCTAAACCATCCCATCAACCACTGGGAGCCATGGGACGATGGATGTATTTTGCTCGGGCTGCCCAGAGCACAGACAGAAGAACGAGAGCACTGTAGAAGAGATGCTAGACCCAGGATCTCCATCGTCTCCTCTTTCAGTGCTCCTAATTTAGAGGCAACAAGGCACCATCCTCTTTACTGTCAGAGTGATGGGGTTTCAGGCAGAGTAGCTGGGAATAGAAATTTTCTGGCCGTAGGCAACTGAGTGGCTCATATAGCTAATTGACTTTTCCTGTGTTATTGGGTGCTGCTCAGTCCTCTGCTGGTGCCGATACAGGAAAAGCTCCAGGAAGAATCAATCAGCTGCTTAGCTGAGCATAAAAAGAAACATTAGTGTGGCCTCAGGGATGTGGAGAAAAACAACCTGAGAAAATAATTGCTGCAAAGGAAGCAATTCTGCCTGCTGCTAAAACAGCCCTAGTAGTAGAGAGGAGTCTTGCTCCATTCAGAGACACCTGAATTTCTTCTGGGGGAACCAGTATTTTCAGGTGTCTTGCAGCAGTGGTAATACATGGAAGAAGCAATCTGTGCCTAGCAGAACTATTTCCTTCCTGCTTGCTTTGCCAAGGCATAAATCTCTTCCCTATTCCCTGGGGTATGGTTCTCCTCATTGAAGCAGGGAGCCTTTCAATTCAACAGCAACATTCATTTACTCTTCATTTCCCTCTGCCTAATGCTGCAGGAAGCAGAGTCAGCCAGCAGCCGCAGCCTGCAGGTCCCTGCTCCAGCAGCAGTCCCAGGCCACAACAAGCTCTTTGTGTCTGCAGTCCCCTCTTCACATCAGAGATTTGGGGCACTGCCTGTTCTAAAGGTGATAATTACCTTTTTTCCCTGTACCACCTCCCTTCATTAAGCTGAAGGGCTGCTTACCCAGTAGAGGACAGCAGCAAATGCTGACCAGTCTGGTATCTCCGCAAAGCACTGCAAGAAGAGGGAAAGCTGTAAGTCACATCCCCCCAGATCCTCACCTCTCCCCTCCTTCTCTCCATCCTGTTCTCCAGCCCCTCTGCCTCCTTCAGCAAATACTGCCTACACCTACATAGCATTTCCAACAGTAAATCATTCCCCCATGGGAAGATGGAGTACGATCCCTGCCAGTGTCCAAGGAAGAAGCTGTGTCCCTGGCACTAATAGCTTCTTTCCTCAACCTGTCCTCTAGGAAAGATCATCTGGCTTATGGCCTCTTCGTGGTCAGGGATAACCTCTCCTGCCCATAACCACAAGCCTCGTGGGTTGTTCATTCTCTGGAGGTTTGGTTCAGTCCAGCCAAAGAGACAAAAATAATTCCTGTGCTGGAGTACTGCTAGGGGGAGAAATCAGTGGTGATTGGGTAACTACCTGTGCAAATTTTGCAGAGTGTGCAAGCCAGACTCCCTCATATTAGCAGCACCAGAAGGGCCAATGGACTTTTTTTTTTTGCTGGATCAGCCAGTTGATAAAGCCAGTGGCAGCCAGGAGTCCTTTATAAAGAAGTAACACCAAAGAGACAAGGCTGGATTCTCAACTGATAAAGCTGTATTGATCTTCTTCAGTTTTCAGGGACCTGGTCTGCACAGCCAGTGGTTGCCTGCCACTGTGTGGGGTGGCAAAGCATCCCCACACCACAGTGGGAGTTCTGCATCTTCACTTTGGGATTGCCCTTCTTGCACAGCCAGCTCTGTGTGTCCTTTTCTGCACAAATATCTGCAAAATCCCTGAAAACCTTTGTATACCTGTTTTTAAAAAGGTAGATAAGCATAAGATTTATGCAGCTTACATTACAGAGCACTTTCTAACAGTAAAGATTTAAGTACCTTGGGACGGTGCTTAGTACCCATCACCACTGGCTTTTAAGAGACAGTTAGCTGGAATGGATGGTGCCCAGAGGGAGGTGGACAGTGAGAGACCTCCTGGGTCCCTGCCAGCCCTGCTTTCTGTGATTTATCTGCTACCAGTAATCAGTGCCAATATTAGTGGTCATCTGCATGACAGTGATATACCTGGGCATGAAAGGGACAGGCAGGGGAAAAAGGCAAGGAAAGAAAAGTCATGGTTAAATTGCCACAGGGTCTTTCTTTGTCCTCCTCTGCAAGCGTGGGCACAGAAGGGTTTGCCAGGAAAAGTCCTGTCAGGTACGTCCTTCGCAGATGGAAGTGTGAACATGGGAAGGGATAATCCACAGCCCAAAGGAAGGACTCAGATCTTAGGCAGGCCTGGTCTTGTGATGCTTCTCGGTCCCCATTGACTGCCAAGTTAGCCCACAGCTACCCTTCTCTAAATGCAGCCAACGTAACTCGGTGTCCTGCTTGCAGGGCTCAGGGAAGTACAGCTCTGAGGGGCTTAAAACCACCACAAGCTGCTGTTTTCTGTCCCGAGGCTGGTTTGGTCCTGGCTGTCCAGGAACACCATCAGTGAGCTGCAGTGATGGAAGCTGAGCATCCTTCCTGCCCACAAACCCTTCTTCCACGTGGAGCAAAGGCGGCAGCTGAGTTTGTTTAGAACTTCCTACAGTAAGTCCCCTGGGAACTGCTCCTGCCTTCCAGCCTCCTGATTTCTCACATTTAAAGTGTGTTTTCAGGCTAGTGATGAAAGGAAACTATATCACCTTTGACAACCCCAACACAGCACAAGCTGTCAGGAGCATGTTCATCATCTTTGGACAGACCCTCTGTTTTTGCAGACCTGGGGAAAAATGGGAAGGTAAGTCTGCCACAGGAACAGTCCCAACCCATGCAAAGGACAGGGACCTTTGGTCCCAGAGCCAGGGTCCCCACCTCTGCATTTCCCATTTCTGAGTACAGGGCAATTGTCATTTATGAAAGGTGCAAAAACCACCAGTTGCCTAAATTACAAGTTTTGCAATAAAGCCAGGGCACTTCTTTTTTTCTTTCAGCACCTGGACTTACTGGTTTTCCAGTGAAGGTTAAATTATATTGCTGCCTGGGGATGGGTTTTCAAATTACCTAAAAGATGTCAATAGAATGCGGATAAGCAAATCCTCCTTTCCCTCCTACCTTTTGTTTTTTAGCATTTCCAAGTTTCAGTGCATGCCTTCCTCATACAACTGTATTAGGTGCTTCAGTTACCCCTAGGGTAAAATCAGCTCCTCTTTTTATAAAAAATTCTAGTTTGTCTGTGCAATTTGTTCCAAAGTCATAATGCAGTTAAGTGAGGTTTCATTGCTTGTCCTCTTCCCCAGTGATGCACTGATTGATCATCCTATTCATAAACTTATTTCTTGCTTCAAATGAAGTGAAATAACATGGGAAATAAGCTGTGATCTATAGATTGTCCATAATTGATTTGATAGAAATATTTGGTAGTTCTGAAACTCGGTCTTCTGAGCAGATTACAGAGTGCTTCTCAATACTCACCCAGAAACTGCTTTATTTTTTTTCCTACAGAATTGCCCCTCTCGAGAGCAATCACCTAAAGTTTCAGCAAATGGACACAAAACTTTCAGGAAGTAAATTAGCTGGGGGTTTTTTTCATCTAGACTGTCTTTCAAGATTTGAAATTCTTATTAAATGGTTTGGTGTTTTGCCAAGATCCAAAGAATTGTTGTTCATTTGCTCTGTTCTGCTGAAGGAGTTTGTTGTTGTTTTGGAGGGCAGGGAGAAATATATTAAATCAGAACTACATTAAATCAGAACTACAAAAGAAATATTTTTGCCAATGTTTTCCCATTAGAAACTATATGACAAGGGAGTCTGACTTATATGGGAAATGAGACATATTCTCCAAATGACAGCTCCCATGTGCCACACTGCCAGTTTCACCAAATAATTATATTTCCATATACTACCACAAAAATAAAATAAAAATTTTCATTTTACCAACATTCTCCATTTCTGGACAATTTTCATTATGACTGTTTCCATTAAAAAAAAAAATCACTTTCTGTGGGCAAGGTAAGCAAGAAATTTTTGAGCAGTCCCTGAGCAACACAGCTGACATGCAAGAAAGTCATGTGAAAACCTCCTGTGACAGGCAGGAGTTATTGTTAGTTCCATGGACCTCCAGGTAGGAAGTCGCCACCTTCTTACTGTTTAAGTCAAACAGAGAAATGGTATTTCTCTGGGCAAACACAGTCCCCAGTGACCACATAAATTTGTAAGATTACAACAATCTATTAAAAATAATATACATGTATTGTAAAAGAACAATATGTGTATATATGGAACAACATTGGAATGAACCCTGTTGCTGGGGGTTTACTTCAAATGAAGCACAGCTAACAATTTATAGGCATAGTCAGCAACTGTGTGTATTACTTCAGAGCCTGGAGTGGCTAGTAGTTGTTGTGAAGTTATGAGAGATGTTTCCTGCTCTGAACACCTTACAGGCAAACAGGGCATTGAACTAGGAATATTGTATGAAGTGTCATTTTTATTTAGAGATGAGAAACCTTGCCAGAGGGAGATGAAGTTATGTGACCAGGGGCACACCAAAAGTCAGTGGCAGAGTAGTAAACTTGGCCCAGAGAAAAACTCCTACTTGCCATAATCACGGTTTGGGTGTCGTCAGGACTCATGAAGTGGCAGGTCAGATTCAATAATCAGAAACATCTCCTTGGGTCTTTAATGATGTTGGAAAACTCAGCAAAACCCAGCAAAGCCTCTGGACAATTTAAGGAGGAAAATATGAACCCTACTTCACTGGGGTCAGCTTAATTATAGTTAGCCAGAGAGGGAGGGTGAAATTGGTATTCTGCGGACAATTCTTACAATTCACACTTTTCCTTCAAAGAGTATATTCACTCTTTTCCCTCTCAGTGTGGAGACAGGCAGTTTTTCCCAGCATACATCTAAGCCTGCCTCTCCATAGAGCAGCTCTTCAGCCCATCTGGAAACACACCTTAGCAAAAGGCAGGGAGGAACAGGTCCCCAAGTGCTGTAAATGACCTGCTCTCCTGTCCTGTAGCACCAGATCAGACAGCCTTCCCATCCAGGGTGATGAATAACCCTTCCAATCTGTAAATCCAAGTTGCAGCGCCTCTGGCTAGCTCTTGAGCAGCCCTCCTCCCTCCCATCCAGAGGATGATGGATGGGCAGGGGTGTTCTTGTGTACAGAAGCTTCTCATGGGAAGCCATGGGAAAACACTAATCATTGTGACATGGTAAGATGCTAGGGCACTCTTTTTTCAGCAACATGGAGGTGAAAAGGGAATCACAGCTGAGTGAGGACAGACTAGAGGTATGCATGCTCAGAGCAGGGCTGGTCAGCATACTCAGAAATGCCCTGGAAAGGACATAGGCAGCAAGGTGACAAAGTTTGCTGGTAATTCTGCTTTTCAGGGTAGTCATACTGAGAAAAGCAGCAGAAGGGCCCTTGAGACTGAAAGAGCAGTAGAAAAACCCTGTGTTTGTACTATCTAAGGCCAGAGCAGAGAGTTAGGTTGTCATCATAGTCCAATCCCCTGCACAACTCAGGCTGAGACACCTCACCCTATTACCTATCTTCTGAGCCCACAAGCTGTCTTGGTAAAGACTGTGATGCCCAACATGCCCCAGCGCTCAGGATGAACACAGAGATACTACGATGAGTCTACCGTTTCACTGATGGCTTACTACAGCTGGAGGTCCGTGTCCCACACCAGAACCACTTCTGAGGAGAAGCCATGAGGACCTCACTCATGCAACAGCAGCTGAGATGGGCTTCCTGAGGGCACTCTCAGCCACACTTAAATACCTGTCTTAAAATATTTTGGATGTTTGGCATTTGTGTCTAAAATTAGACCTCGTTGCTGCCAAGAAACAAACACCGAGCAAGAGTCTGGGCTCCTCCCTGGTGTGTACTGGCAGAGGGTGGGAGAGGAGCATGTCCAGAGGCTCGTGCCAAGCTTTGGTCAGCTTGTTTATACTCATGCAAAAGACTGTCTTTCATTGCTGCTTGTACAGCAGAGGACTGTAGTGGATGCCCCACCCCATGCTTCTCCTGTGCCTTGGAAAGGGGCGGCATTTTTAAGGAACTGTGTTGGGGGTTGGAAGTGTTTCACCCCCATTCAAGCCCTCTCTTAAAACATGATGCCTTTTTGTTTCTTACAGTGTCCTTCTGGCATAAGGTAAGTTAGGGGTGTAAAGGAGGAAATTAAGACCCTAGAGAAACAATTCTGAACTACAAACTGGGTGGCAAAACATGAAGAAAGAGGCAGCTGTCCTAGGAGAGAAAGCTGAAGGCATTCAGGAGCAGATCATCAACCCACCTAAACACTGACATCCTGAGCCCCACCTCAGCCTGTGTCAGCTGAAGGAGCTGTTAAGTGTTGGGGTGGAAACCCCATGTGGCCATTGCTTTTGTTGCTAAAAGACTCCCGCCAACTTTGATCTCACTGCAAAGAGGCCAAACACTTGCCATAGGTCTTGTTCCTCCAGCCTTCAGGCAGGAGGGATGCTCTCCATGCAGCTTTCCTCCAAGCTCAGTTTTCCAGTTTCCCTCTACCACCTGTAGACAATTCACAGTCAAGTTTGGCCCCACTTCTTTAAGAAATGAGATGTGTTAGTAATCCTGTCTCTGGATCTCAGAGGTCTTTTGGGTGTTTCTTGCCTGTTGTCCTGTTTGAGCTCATTTCAGCAGAGCAGTAGAAGTCCTCATGATGTTGAACTCCTAAGCATTTCATACAGAGAGGTGCTGAGAAGAGGCAGAAACCTGAATTACTGCACCCACAGACAGAGAAGCTTCTGCCTATCATTAAACATAAGGGAGACTGCCAGGAAGAGAGACAATATGAGTAAAATCCATGGGAAATCTGTCTTCATAAGCCTAGAAGCTCACAGTTTTGCTTGGGTTTTCTTACTTTTTACAATTTAGAAATACATTTATACACACATCTAAGTTTAAGAATTAAATTCTTGAATTTCACTCAAGCCAACACATCCGGAGCAAAAAAGGCGTGGTGAAAAGAAAGGTCACCAAAAGCCACCATATCTGTGATAACCGAACAGATATTTCAGAGCCCAACTCTGCACTTTGTGTGCTGCGCCTGATGATTGTTGAAGGTGCAGCAACTCCAGAAATAAGTCTGTAAATTACTAGCATGGGTTATAAATAAAAAGTACAGGAAAAAAAATGGTTAAGAATAGCTGAGAGAGGGTACAGGGGCTTTCAATTGCATCAGAACCCAGCACGAGGAAGTCCACCATCCTGCCTCCATCAGTCCCCTGACGTGGGTGCAGGAGAAAGGCAGGCGAGACTCAGCAGGTAATTCCTATATAATAGCGGTCATGCAGAGAGCATGGGTTCCCAGAGCTGACTTTATGCCTATAGCAAAGGCTGCTTATATCCCTACTTATATCTGTTGGCTTTGAAACTAAGCAATTTTTCTGGAGAGTGTAATCAGCATTCTGGGTGTCAGTGCACAATTACCTGCAGAGTTTATCATCCTCAAAAGGAAGACTTTGCCTCCAATACCATGGGGAAAAAAAAGCAAAAATTACCATTCTCCCTAGGGCAAAGTAAGTTTAAAAAGAAATGTAAGACAGCCAGCTTCCTTTCCAATTTTCTGGTACTTCTGAGAAATAGGAAAACAGGGTAATTTGTACATTTAAAATCCTTAATGTATGCTAACACCAGTTCTGTCTGACTGTTTCAGTTTGTGTATTTAGTGCCAGCTATTGGGAGCAAAAGAAGCAGTACCAATCCACTGGTGTGGATGTTGGTAGTACCCACATACAGCATGGTTGCAATGCACATGCATGCAATGACATGCCATACTGGCCCTTTTCAAGATGTATTTATTCGTACTTGTCACAAATAAATTTTTTTGCATAATGACTTTCAGCCATTATGTCCACACATGCACAAAGTAAATCATCTTAGGTTTGGGGTTTTTTTTTTTCCCTGAATCAACTCTTAAATCTTTCATGAATAGCTGGTACACCATTATTATTGACCTACGGAGGTGAGAAAAGTCTGGCTGGATTTACCAGGGAATGGGCTCAGAAGGGAACTGCAGGAAGTTTAAATATTTGCAGGAGGATTAAACTAAGTGGAGTTTAAGAAATTTATCAGCTTCTGATATAGTTTAAGAATTAGCAAAAAAAAAAATCTCTTCTTGCCGAATCCTTAGGGAAAGCAGGAATAAATGAATTATTGATTGAGATAGCATTTCCCCATATTTCTTCCTCTTAGAAAATCTCATATCACCTAAAAAGCACCAAACAAATCATAGAATCATAGAACCATAGAACAGTACAGGTTGGAAGGCATCTTGAAATATCATCTAGTCCAACCTTTATGGGAAAAGCAGCCTAGATGAGATTACCTTGCAACCTGTCCAACTGAATCTTGAAAACCTCCAGCAATGGGTACTCTACCACGCCCCTGGGAGTTTGTTCCAGTGAATGATTGTTCTCACTGTAAAAAGTTTCTTTCTTGTGTTGAGATGTCTTTTCCTCCTTTATCACTGAGCCATCTGAAGTTGGGTTATACTGAATAAGTTTTTCCCCCACCTCTAATTTAGACCTTTCTGTCTCAAATCCCCACCATATGAATTGTAATTTCTTTCCAAAACAATTTTAAAAAATCCAGAACCCAGACTCATCCCACTGGGGCTGTATCTGGTCCACTCTATTATAATACTGCGAAGGGAAATGAGGGAATGGTGGATTACTTGCCAACTTTGTGTCCAGCTGTTGAAAACTGTGCAACAACACAGCAGCTGGACCAAGCAAAAAGGTACGGTTTGCTGCTGTCTGTGCCTTCCCATCAACACTCGTCCTGTGCCCCAAAAAATCTTGCTGGCATCATTGAGACAGAAAGGACACAGAGAGCCCAAACACATTAGAGATCAGTGGCATAGAGAGGAAAAAGCAGGGAAACCTAGTAGAGCAGTAAGAGTGTATGTCAATGCAAACCTGCATCACTAGGAGAGTCAAGGAGATCAACCCCAACCAAGTCTGCAGCAAATTTGCAGCAGGGAGTTTCTGACTGTATTTTCCTCCAGCCACCAAGATTTTCTGGGACTGGAGCACTTGCCCTGTGAGGGAACACTAAAGGAGCTGGGTTTGTTCAGTCTGGTGAAGAGATGGCTGAAGGGTACCTAACAGCATGCCCCCAGTACCTACAAGGAGGCTGTTGCGGAGGCAAAGCCCAACTTCATGCTGGTCCATGGAGGCACAGGAATAAGTTGAAATGACAGGTTCCAGCTGGATTTAAGGAAAAAGACTTTACTATAAGGATGGTCAAGCACTGTAATGGGTTGCCCAGAGAGGTGATTGAGTCTCCATCCATGGAGAATTTCAAGACCCAACAGGACAAAGCCCAAAGCACCCTGGTCTGAATTCACTGTTGACCCAGCCTGGACTACAGACCTCCAGAGGTCCCTGCCAACCCAAACAATCCTCTGATCTTGTGCAATATGCTAACCTCACTGCTCTCCTGCATAGAAAGGTTTTTCCCATTTTTGTTTGTGTCTGTGCTCTTCTCTCTGCCCATGGTCTGGCTCCTAGAGGGTGAACATTACAAGCCAAGACCTGGGCTGACTGCCCTGTGCAGAAAGAAGAAATATTTGCTTATTGTTCCTGTAGCTGAAATCACATGAGAACATGCTTCATCTCATTGCTAATTTAAGAAGTGGGGATCCTACCATGTATATAAACTTATGAGCTGGTAAGCAAGTTGCTATCAAATGGGTTTACACCATCAGGACTCAAATTCTCTGGCTACCTGCTGCTGGGGGGCACAGTGCTGTTTAAAAGTTACATCATTTTAAAAGACATCACTCCAAAGTCAAGCAGAGAAAATACCGATTTTAAAGTGTGGGAGGAATTTGTGCTGGACTATGGTGTAAATCCAGATAGGAACACTACTGAAAGGCATAGCAGTAACTGCTTATTTCGCCCTAATAAAGTAATTACGGTTGTGACTGATGAGTTGATGAATTCTGCTTGTAAAATTGAGACAGCTTTTACTAAGTATGTGCATCACAGGCATCTCATCATCCTATACATCATTATAGAATCATAGAATCATAGACTGCTTTGGGCTGGAAGGGACCTTTAGAGGTCATCTAGTCCAATCCCCCTGCAGTGAGCAGGGACATCTTCAACTAGATCAGGTTGCTCAGAGCCCCGTCCAGCCTGACCTTGAACGTTTCTAGGGTTGGGGCCTCCACAACCCCTCTGGGCAACCTGTTCCAGTGCTCCACCACCCTCATTGTAAAAAATTTCTTCTTTATATCCAGTCTAAATCTACCCTCCTTTAGTTTAAAACCATTATCCCTTGTCCTGTCACAGTAGGCCTTGCTAAAGAGATTGCCCCCATCCTTCCTATGGTCTCCCTTTAAGTACGGAAAGGCTGCAATAAGGTCTCCCCGCAGCCTTCTCTACTCGAGGCTGAACAACCCCAACTCTCTCAGCCTGTCCTCGCAGGAGAGATGCTCCAGCCCTTGGATCATTTTTGTGGTCCTCCTCTGGACCCACTCCAACAGGTCCATGTCCTTCCTGTGCTGAGGGCTCCAGAGCTGGATGCAGTGGGGTCTCACCAGAGCAGAGCAGAGGGGCAGAATCACCTCCCTCAACCTGCTGGCCATGCTTCTTTTGATGCAGCCCAGGATACAGTTGGCTTTCTGGCCTGCAAGCACACACTGTTGGCTCATGTCCAGCTTTTCATCCACCAGTACCCCCAAGTCCTTCTCCACAGGGCTGCTCTCAATCCATTCATCCCCCAGCCTGTATTGATATCGGGGGTTGCCCTGACCCATGTGCAGGACCTTGCACTTGGCCTTGTTGAACCTCATGAGGTTCTCACAGACCCACCTCTCCAGCTTGTCCAGGTCTCTTTGGATGACATCCCATCCTTCTGGTGTGTCACCTGCACTGCTCAGTATGGTGTCATCTGCAAACTTGCTGAGGGTGCAGACAATCTCACTATGTCATTGATGAAAATATTAAACAGCACTGGTCCCAGTACAGACCCCTGAGGGACACCACCCATCACTGATCTCCAACCGGACATGAAGTCGTTGACCACTACTCTCTGGATGCAACCATCTAACCAATTCCTTATCCACTGAACAGTCCGCCCATCAAATCCGTATCTCCCCAATTTAGAGAGAAGGATGCTGTGTGGGGCATGGACATCTGGACATCATCCAGAGCGTTATGATCTGCAGCAAAGGCAAGCTGTATACCACTCCTTGGCCAAAGTGCTTGACTTGCATGAAGCCTGGTAACTGGAAAAGAGGGAAAATAATGCTCATTCTACTGGAACAAAACCAAAGAGGAGAGGTAGGAAAGGGGTCCCTTAATGATGAGTCTGCCAGGAAGGGATGGTCCCAGAGAGGTTCAAGATAGGTTTGGCTGAAGGTGCTACATTAATGACATGCTTATGTATTTTGAGGTGAGAGGACTTTGCCACTCTTTGTCCCAGGCAGCGTGCCCAGGGGACAGCTCAGCCAAACTCTGTAGAGACCAGGATATACCTAGGAGGGGAGAAGTTGCCCTCAGAGGGCACCCAGGCACCGCAGGACAAGTTCTGCTCTCGCCTGGCTCCCCGCAGCCTACACCAAGCACCTCCCCACCACAGCATGGAAGTCCTGGTACCTCCGAGAGCAGCAAGATGCAGCCCCAGAGCCATGCTTCTTAGTCTTCATCACGCCTCGCAGGCAGGCGGGGGACAGGAGAAGCCTCCCAGGGCTGGCAATGTCATAGGGAACATAATAAAGTCACCTGCTGGGAACACTTCCCTTGATAAAATTCTCTCTTTGCAGCAAGAGTGAAATAGCACTGGGAAGGTGTCTCTGTCCCGAATTTTCTGCAAGCATCTTTAGTGACACAACCTTCAGCAGCCGGCTGCTTCAGCATGGTCTGCTGTAAACATCTTCCTCATGTGCAGCTCTGGGAGCGGATTCTGGTCTCTGATCAGCAACGTGCAATTTCCCAGTGCAGTAAACACTGTGAATCTTGCAAATCAAACAGATCACTCACAACGGGCTTTCTGTGAAATAGCCATGCTTATATTGGCTTTTCATGAGTATTCAGCCCAGCATGCTGGCGGCTTTTGCAGGAAGTGAGCAAACAACAATTGCTGATATGTTCAAATGAAATTCAGCTTTTGCACTTTGAACATTTGCAGGAAGAAAGCAGAAGAGGCTGAGCCACTCGGGAGCACTCTAGCATGCTTGAATCCAGCTCCTGTGGTCCAATGTTGAAGGGATCTGCTGATTAAAGGTCATCAGGGGTAGGACTAAGTGGATCTGCATAACTGCAGCTATGGGAATAACCATAACAGCACAGATCAGCAATGCTCACCCAACCACGGGGAACAAGACCTTTCCCATCACCTGCTGATGTGGAAAATCAACCAAAACCCAAGCCTTTGCTGTGCAAAACTGGTGTCTACTGAAAGATTTTAACCTCCACAGATGGGAAGTAACATATTGTTTTCAATTGCAGCTCCAGGTTTTTGTGCTACAAACACACATTTGACAGCATGAAGATGGGTAATTGTCCTGGTTTCAGCTGGGATAGAGTTAATTTTTTCATAGTACCTAGTATGGCTCAGTTTTGAGTGTTGTTGTTACCACCCTCTTTCCCCCTGGGGAGGAGATGGAAATTGATATTTCTGGCTTGGCTTTTGGACTTTTCCTTACGGCAAGCTCAGCAGAAGCCACATCACGCTCCATTTACCAGTGCTGTGTGAGGGATGCACCCTTGAGGCACCCATGGAAATGAGGGGTACAGAAAGCTGGAGCAGCGTCCAGCTGCAAACATTGCACAGTGATGGAAACCGCAGGGTTGGGGTGGGGGGTAGGGGGGCATGACGCTCAGCGCATCTAAAGGCTGAAAAGTTACAGCACAGGTGAATAACAGAAGTGAACAATTACAGCAGCTGTTCTCTGAAACTGTTAGCAGCAGAGGTAATTGCTTTCTCCATCTTAATTAACCAGAACTGGCCAAAAGTGGTTTTACTCCTTCCTGCTTCTTCCTCCCCTTCCCAAAGTAAAAATGTTTATGAATTATGCGATGTCAGTTCATAACAAAAGTGGCCCCTTAGGTCTGTGATCATCTGAAATCAGTAATCTGAAGGACAACACAGTTTTCATTTTAAAATCTAATTAAACAGGAAATATGAAATCAATACTGTACCACCAACTTTCTGCCTCCAAGAAGAGTTCTGCCAGATCCAACCTACAGCTGGCTGGGGGTTCACTCCTCAAACATGCCTGCACTCGACTGTACTGGGGCATTTCTAACATCAGCTACAGAAAAAACCTTCCCACCGAGAGATACAAGGAAATACATATGAGCAGTGAACTTTCCCTTTGCTGCACTGCTGATGCTCCTGGGCTTGCACCAATCTGCCCTCTGCCACAGCTCCCTCCTTTGGGTTGCAGGTGACTCAGGGTCAGTTCTGCACCTGGGCATGGTGTTACTGAATTTCCTTCCTGAACAACATGAGAGGAACATCTAGGTTTTCCCCAAGCCAGTGATCCATGATCGTATCTCTCCTGCTGGAGCTGCTGTACTGCATGGGAGTATCATGGAGCCAAACAAGGAGCAGAGAGGGAAAAGCAAGAGGTGGGCAGGTTGCAAGTTCCTGCTCCCGTCCACCACCCTGCAAGGATGCAGGAGCATGGCCATGCTGCAATTTCCAGGAGTCCTGATGAAAACATCATTTTTCCCCATAAGCAGGAAGCACAGCAGTTGTGCCGAGAAGGACGTGTTCAGGGGGAAAAAGCCAATCACCACACTGCCATTTTCAACTTTTTCATTTGATAGTCACCAGTATCAATCAGAAAAAACATTTCAACTACAGCTCTCCTCTGCACAAGCATCTTTAAGATTTCTGCCAACTGTCAGCATGCCTGGCTCATCAAGGAGAAGCAGGAAAACTTCTAAGCAAAGAGATCAAGCGATCCAATCCCATAAACATTTAACTTCTCTGATTAAACACTCAAGGCTGAGGCTCTGAAAGTTTATTCATCCTGGGGTGAAGCAACCAATTAAACACCCAACGCTTCTAAAGGCTGTTGGGGAGGTGTCACTCCTAGCCTGCCTTGGTTGCCAACATTTGCTGGCAGCAAAAGGAATAAATAATGCGTTCTTTGTAAAGCAAAGCAGAAAAGGATAGTCAGCTGGGGAGGAAACGATGTGCTGGTAGCAGCCTGTCCTCTCTACCTATCTGCATGGGGCTGTGAAAAAATGGGGGTAGAGTGATACTCACTTTGCTGTAAGGGGGTAGCCAGCCCCACCAAGGAGTGGGAAATAGTGGGATAGAGATCATAGCTCTTGGCTTTCCCCTTTTTTTGCTCCTGCTCTTTCATCCCCCACGCAGCCATGCTCGTGGCCTTTGCTGCCACCATCCCTGGTCCCTTTGCTAGGCTGCAGCTCCCAGCCCCTGGCGGAGCCTCTGCTGTGCAGCAGAGAGCAGACCTGCACCCCAGGCCAAGGTCTCGCAACACCTGAGCCACATCAATCCCAGTGTCACCCCACATGCTCACACACTTCTCTGCCTTAAAATATTTGCAGGTACTCATTCTGCATACATCTTTTGTATGTCTGCCCTTCTCAGACACGTGTGTGCCCTGCCCACTCTGGCCAGTCTTCAGAGATCTGGGTGTAACCAACACCCCTTGATGATGCTGCCAAGCATACATGATCCAAAACATCTGCACACACAGCAAAGCCGGTGTGGCCAAGCCTTGCTTCGCTGTCCTTATAGCCTCTCCCACAGCATCTCCTGGCTGGAGGGACCCCCCCAAAATTGTACTAGCATCCTAGTCAGAATCAGGAGGAAGGTGAATCCTCACTAACTCTTATTGCTTCCTCCCTACTCAAACTTCTTTAAAGCAGGTTTTCAGAAGCACAGACCTACTTTGGGTAATGAATTGCATGGTCCCATGTGCCCAGCAGATGTTGGTAACTTGTTCAGTGCAAAACTTTGAAACAAAACAGAACTGCAATACAAAAAACCGATGTTATATTCTTGCATCAGTTTATGGAAAATTAAGATCCTGCCGTGCCTGAAATGATTCTTTTCCTTTAAGAGGAATGAATAAAGCCTATCTTCTAATTATTTTTTAATTCACTGAGAATTGGGAAGGCTTGAACAGGAAAATAAGGCAAGCATCTCAGCAATTTATAGTCCAATTCATTGAAAATTGTCCAGGCATCAGCAGCACTATCTAACAAAAATAATCCTAAAATTTCAACTCTACAGGTGGGTTCACTTCAGGGAAACTTAATATCATTACATTTCCATGTTTCTTTCCAGAACTTCATACATAATCGTAGCATTTTTACACCAGCATGAAAGTGCACAAGCAGAAAGATGCTGATGCCTTATAGCACAATTAATTTCTCCAAGTAGTAAATTGACCCATGTGTCATGAGGGTCAAATTAAGAGAGTTAGAAAATGTTCCTCTGCAAAAACTGAAAATTGCTCGTGTTATTTTGAGGCTGTTTATTCTGTGGTGCCAGAAAAAATTAAAAATTACACATTGAGAAAACTGCCACATATTGAGAAAATTTCCCCCCAAAATAAGAGCTCAGCTCCTGTGTAACCACAGCAGTGAATGCTTATATCTACTCAAATGGGTTTGGACCTTTTTTTCGGGGGGGGGGGGGGGGGGGGGGGGGGGGAGCAGTGCCTCCCTATTATCACCATTTTACAGACTGGGGAAACTAAGGCACAGAAAGATGAAGCAACTTGCCCAAGATCACCCAAAAAGCCAGCAGCAGAGTGAGAAAGTGAAACCGAGACTCTTAAGATCCAGTCCTGATTTCTGGGACATGCTGTCTCGTGGGAAGCAGTTTGGCTCCCTGTCACCTCCACCAAGGCTCTCTGCCAAGCTGAGAACCACCCACAGGCCAATCTGGCCAACGAGCAGACCTCAGCACAAACAAACGACCTCGTAAAACCTGTGGTGGGCCTGCGACAGATGGAGATACATGGACCTGCATACTTCTCTTTTGGATGAATGGGGAGAAGTCAGACGTTAGTGACCAGAATATCATCCGGAAGTCCACAAACCCTCAATGGGGCTTCCTCTACCCACTAAGACTCTGGGGGAGCAGAGGATCATGGCAGTGACACAACAGCCTGAAGCCATGAAACATATAGCATATATAGACCTACTGCTACCATTCACAAATAGGACAAAACATAGGTCTTGCCCTGCAAGAGGGCCAGAAAAACCACTGCACCAAAGATCACATCCTTGGAAACATGGCATTTGCAGCTGGAGTCACAAATTAATGCAGACTGGCAAAGACCTCTGGAGGTATCTGGTCCCACACCATGTTCAAAGCAAGGCCAGCTCAAGCAGGTTGCTCGTGGACCTGCCTGGTTGAGTTTTGAATGTCTCCAAGGATGGAGGCATCACAGCCTCTTTGGGCAAGCTCTTGCAGTGCTTGGCTGATGAAAGGGGGAAATCCAGTCTGATCCTCTCTTGTTTCAGTCTATGCCCACTCTCTCATTTTCCCAACATGAAGAGCCCAGACCCATCTTCAAGATGACCTCTTTGAAGTACTGGGGATCTGCTCTTAGGTCCCCCTCTACAATCCCTTCTCCAGGCTGAACCTCACAGGGCAAGTGCTCCAGCCCAAGTGATGGTATGCACAACCTGGGGCCATATCATAGCACCATAGAAACGTGCAGAAGACAAAAATCTTCCCTTGTGCAAAAGGGACAGGCCAGGATCCATCCTGCTCCATGAACATCAACATGGATACAATCTATTTTCTCCTGATTCATCCACCACCCCACCGTTCCAGTGACTCTGCAGCAGCCAGATTAATGTGGAACGAGTTTTCCCCTATGATCAGACATTTGTCTTTCCTTGGCATCCCTCCAGCTCCTGCCAAAACACTTTGTTCAGGCCTGCAGGGCTGGGAGTTTCAAGAGATTTCACTCCAGCTCCAGCACAGCCCAGTAAATGTGATTTGTGCCATTGCTAGTAAAAGGCCATGAGCTTTCTACTGCCCTGACAGTGCAAGATCTCAGGGCATGCCTTGGCCCAAACTAATTTTGACTTCTTGTAGCTGTGACTCTAAATGCGAGGCCAACTGCATGCAAGGGCAATACCTGAGCTCCCAGTCCGCAAACACAACCCCCAGTGGTCAAAGAGCCGTCACTACTGGAGTAAGCATGTAAGACCATGTAAGCAGACAATGTTAAGAAAATATGTAAAAGTAAATCCACCACTACTCTCAGACTCCTCCATGCCAAGATCTCAGGATAACTCACAGTGAACACCCAGTTTCTCCATGTGACTCGCGCTGAAGTCCCAGATGAAGGACCCAGAGGTGGAAGGGTGAATGTGACACCCACAAGAAGGGATACTGGGAAGCTTTTCATACAATGTTAACCATTTAATTGATGAGGCTTTTCTGATTGAGTTAGGGCAAAGCTCATTAATACAAGTGGAAGTGCACTAATAATAATAATAATAATAATAATAATAATACCTTTTTGTAATATTTGGGTTATTAGGCTTTTATGAAGAACTACAGATAAACACATTTCAGGCAACACTGACTTGTACATCCTTACAGGAGCAGTGGCAGGCAGTCAGGGAGAAAAGGCAGCAGTGCCACCCCCATTCTAACCTCTGCCAAATTTGTGTAAACCTCCCCAAATCCCCACCGCCTCCTTTTCCATCCCTCACAGCATAGTGGCAGGGTCTAAGCTTTAGTTACCCACAGTGGCTGAGAGCATTCCAGTTTGCAAGAACAAATCCTCACGTAAGGTACTACCTGAAATCCACCTCCAGATAACATGTTATTTTAACACACAGAGGGCTTCTGCCTTGAAAAGCACTGGTACCTGTGTTGGGCTCTGCTGTGCAAGGTAAAGGCAAGAGTTTAGGAGAACCAAGTAACCAGAAGCCATCCTTAGACATCCTTCATTCTCAGAACGAGTTCTTTTTGGTACAGCATGGAGGTCTTACCCACTTTTTATGGTACTTTATAATAATAAAAATAGAACATATCAGCAAAACTGACCTATGATAGCATTAAACTCATTAAGAGCAAAACAGACTATTCAGGTCAAGTGACCCTGAAATGAACTCAAATTAGTGAATTAAGTGTTGTCTCAGATCTCCAAATCCTCCAATAAATGGCAGCAGGTAATCAAATCCAAAAGGGGACAAAAAACACTGTTTGCTGCTCCAGTCTTGTCTTCAGATGGGTGTGAAAAGATGCCTTCCCTCTGCTCTGGCGATGACCTCAGAGTACAGTGTTAGCTTTGACCAAGTGTCGAGCCAAGTGGGGCTTAAGCAAGAGAAGTTGCCCAGGTCAGACACAAAACAAACTCAGTTACTAAGCACAGAAACCAAAAGGTTTCCTTCAATCTCACAGTATTTTTTTCTCCTTAAATCAAAGAGCAGATAAAATAATCATTGGTCTGTCTGCTCTTATTGAAGCTTTCTTTCCAAACCCAGTGACTTAGGATTGAGATGCAGCTAATGACAAGACAACCCTCAATATAAACTTTGAGTAGCTGTTTAGTAGCTATTTTGCTTCCAGGGAAGTTAGTATTGTAGCCTTCCATCTCCCAGAGCAGGTGTTGAGGAGAGCAGGACCTTGTGGCAGAGCTCTCTGGAGACTCCAAAAATGCAAATACTTTTCCTATATGACCATGGGAGGGTTCAGAGGGGACATACTGGCTCCCCCAGACACTGCCCTCATAGCAGTGCAGCCAGCACTGCGTCATGCTACCAAAAGCCCCTTGTCCCTTACCCAACCTCTTGTGTTCACTCACATATTGCCTCATTAAACTCCAGCTGGCTGTTAGCAGAAAACAACGAATCCAGCCGTGCCTGACCTGGGCACAGCCAGGAGCAACCCCAGGACTCTGAGCCAAGCATTCCCAATTAATTTTTGTACCTTCGCAACCTTTTCCATTTGATACAAGACAATTTACATTTTTCTGAGTCTTGCTTCAAACAGGGGTCTGTCACCCTCACAGGGAAGAAATAAGCTCTTAATTGATGGCACAATATCCCAGGAACAAGAAAGCAACCAGCAGCAAACAAAAAATGATCCTGATTTTCATTTCTTCTGCACGATGATCCCAATTATACCATATATCACATCATTTGCATTGCCACAAAAAAGCTTTTATATCTGCTTGGGTTGCAAACCATTTAATCTCAGCCTACCTTTAAAAAAAGGCTTGTAGAAAACGAGATACTTGCTTTATGCTGATGCAGTTAAGGGAGCTAATTTCAATTCCAAAGCAAACAAGATTTATGCAAGTTAATAGCCTGAGGGGTCCAGGAGCCAACTAGAGTAAGTCTCTTGTTGTTCTGTTTTAATAATCCATAGGACAATCCCAGGTATTTACATGAATTGAATCCTCCAGATCTCATGTAATTTCCAGGCAATAATTTCCCAGAGCGGGGGGGACACACATTTACCGCTAATTTCAGAAGTGTGCATACGACTTTTGCTAGCTTTGCATGTGGCCCGGAAACATATTTGGGGCAGCATAAAGATAGGTTCCCACTTGGTGCTTATTTGCCAGGATTAAATGCCACCGGTATCAAAAAAAGGTGGTTTCAGTGTCTGCAGAGTCAATGGTTTACTCTCCCTCATTGCAGGGTCTGCTGGTGCAAGAAGCTGGTATTCAGCAGCTCCAATATTTACAAGCAATGTGGTGGCACATGTCAGCGGCTGTTGTTGGGAAAGCAATGCAAAGTTCTACAAAAGCATAATAGACTGCATTTCTATTAGGCCAGAGATTTGAATAATCACTAAATTAATTTAATCTGTCATTAATATCTTATAACTCCTGCAGTTTATTGATCATGCTGGAGAAACATCCAGTTTCTGCCTCTTTTCTTATGGCAACATATTGAAAAACAGCCAATTATTTCACCATTAGAAAGGAATATTTTCTTATGCAGAGCCTGGTTTCCCTGAGGAGGTAATCACAATGAGGTATCTCTAATGCAACATTTTTAGCAGAACTCAGGGAAGTTCATAGCCCTTAACCACAAACTTTTATGTTGGTATCTGTATAAAATTTGTAATGGCCGCAAATGTAATTTGTCAATCCTTGTGTTTGATTGCTTCTCTGAGCACCTGCCAGGTATGAGGGTAGTGAAGGATCTGTGGTCGAGGATGCACATATTTCAGTATTCCAGTTCTCACTCCTGCTTACACAGCCTCAGGACCTGTCCTTGCAGAGGCATGACTGAAGCTCTGCAACTATTTTTGTCACATCTGAGCTATCTAGCAAAACGCATTTTCTATTGCAAAATCAATGGAAATCACAAAGCAAAAAGAATAACCAAGTCCATGTACAATCACTCAATAACCCAGTGCCAAAAATGAGTGCACAAGCCCCTCTGCCACTGAGCAGCAGGGCGGTGTAAGACAAGGCATTTCTCTGCTCCATTTCCCACTTCTCTATCTGATCCAGCCACAGCATAAGCATATCAACAGCAGCTCATGGCACACAGCCCTTTGCCCAGTGTGGGCTCTGGCCACTGTCACAGCTGTGGGCGCCACTGGAGCTGCTGGAGGATTTTTAGCAGAACAGGGAAGCACTGTGTTTGCTCCTGGACTCTTTCTGCAGTCTTAATGCATGCCAGGGGAGGGTTTGCTGGCTGCATTGGTAGTTGAAGTCCCTCAGATAAACCATGCCTCTGTGCCAGCAAGTGTGGCTGATTGCACCTGCCTAGAATGTGCGTAGGGAGATGTTTCCTCCTTGCTCCAGACTGAGCAGACAAACAAGAATGTGCTCAAAACACAGCATGCATTTTTGAGGCCTGCTGCATGCTAAGCCCCAGAGTACATGTGCAGAATGCGTTTCAGGGCATACATAGTGTCGGCTGTGAGGACAAGTGTGTTCATATCAGCATTCCTCAAAAGACAGGGAGACAACTCAGAAGCACTGAAGACTCAAGAAGTATCTTACCTTGATCTCAAGGAACACGATAAATGCTTTTCCCCACCTAGAGGCAGCTACATTTGGTTTTGCTCTTCGCACTTACACAAACAGCTTAATTATCCTCAGAAGCAGGACAAGAAGATGGGGTGAAATTAGAATAATTTCCTTCAGTTTACGGACCACCTGGACACAAGATGCTGAGGTATCTGTTGGCAATGGAAATATCCAGGCAAAGGGTTGCAAAAATGGGCACTGATCCTGCAGGAGAGCATCTGTTTGGGACATCCAGGATTTTGAGGGCCTGACTGAGGCAGCATCAGTCCCTCTAGTGCCCTTCTGCCTGGGTGATCAAAGCAAAATGTGGCTCCAGGCAGGCTGTATCAGACCTTCCTCCAGGAGGCACCTGGGAGGAGGTGGCCACTTACCTGCTGGGATAAGGGACAGGGTTGTGGCAGATGCCTGGCTCTGCCTTTTTTTTGATAAGGATAAGAAACCAGCCTGCCTTGCAGCCTCAGACCAGTCCTGCATCCCCTGTGAGATGGTGACCCCCTGTGGAAAGCTTTTAGGTTACACATACAAGGCTGCAAGAGGTGAGAAGCTCAGCACTGGGGAAAGGAAGGCTTTACTTAGCCCCAGGTATCTGGGACCACTTTTCCCTGCTGGAAATTAATCCATTACTTTCACTTGCCCTGCTCCTCCCTGCTAACCATGCCATGTCACCTTTCTGAAGATAAGTAGAGACACAAGAATGGGAAAGGACCACAGCATCAACTTCCACTCACCAGCCGTCCCATACGGAGGCAAGAGCCACCAAACAAGTCCCATCCCAGGCTCCATGCACCCAGCACTCAGCAACCCAATGTCAAGCACATCCGAGCAGTCATCAACAGGGAAAGTCATGTACAGCCCAACCCAGGGGTTTGCAGCCAAGAGCAGCCCTCTGTCCGGGTCCCACTCTCTGAAAACAGAGGCTCGGGTTGTTTCCCGAAGGGCACAAGCAAAGGGAGCCTGCGTACTCCATCTCCCTGAAGCTGACCTCTTCAGGGTAGACAACTCTGCAAGCAAGATTCTGCCATGCTGTGCCTGCACAGAGGCCTCTTCACGGGCAGCATCCCACCCACAGGAGGAAGCACAGAGGGCCCTGCAGTCCTAGTGCAGAGCAGAGCCCAGGCTGGACCACAAACAGGAGTGAGTGGGGTTTTCTCCATCTTTTGTGCAACAGCAGTGCCTTTTTCTCTCTTCCAGTCCTGGGAGACACAAGTGCGATGGTCAGGCATCATCTGTCTTTCAGGAGGGATTGTGAGATGGCATCTTCCACAAGGCAATGCAGATGCCCCAGGAAAATGCAGATGGTGATGATCAAGCCCAGGAAAGAGCAGCCCAAATATCAGCAGAGGGACGTTCTGGTCATCTCTGCAGTTTATGGGCTGGTTTCAGACCCCATCACATAGCACCTTCCCCAAGGGTAGATATTTCCTCAACATTCCCTATAAAATAAATATAAAATTTAAAGAAGTAAAAATAAAAATATAAACCTTGCTTGCCTGTGTCACCATTTCAGACCAAGGTCCAGTCTATACCTCTCTGTTGGCTAAAGCAGGGTTGCTGCAGTGCCCTGCTCCCCTCGCAGCTGGTACTTTGGCACCACGTGAAAGTTTCAAAGGTGCTTAAACAACCAAAGCGCTTAGAGGCATCACATCTGGTGATGTACAGCCAGCCCCTTGTGTGGGGCATTGCCTGACCCAGCAGTGGATACCAAACACAAGAATCAATGAAAGGCCGAGAAACTCTCTGTGACTTCAGAGGGATTTGGGAGCCCATCTCAGTGCGAGACCCTTTGCTATCTGCACTGCCAGTCCCAGGCACTGGAAGCCCCCATAGACAGCAAGGTGCCCTGCCACACCTCTTGCGTTGGCTGTATGTGCTTTGGGCAGTGTCAGGGTGAAGGAGCAGACACCAGCCCCGCGACCACTCACCAGGTTCACTGACAGGAGTCATCCCTGGGACCAGTCCCTGCTCTCCAGCTCAGCTGGGTTAGCATGGCCCCACTGGCACCAGGAGGGGAGAGGATGGTCACCAGGTGCTGCAGCCCTTTCACAGATCTCCTCTCAGCAGCACTTCTCCTTTAGAGTGCTTGAAGGACAACTGAAGTGTTGAAGATTTCTCTAATTCTCTTTAAAAAATAAGAAAAAAAAAAACCATTAAGGCTGGCATGCAGCTGATAGCACAGGCCCAGAGGTAGGCTCATTTCCAAGCAAGTCTTTTCAGCACACAATATTGCTTTAGGTTGAAAATTGTCTCCCACACCAGGCTCTGCCATAAGCATCACCCCCAGGATGGGCAAGGATGCTGGGGACCGCATCCCTGAGCCACGGCTTTGCAGCAGCCCAGTGCTCCCCATCCTGGCCCTGTGCATCGCAGCAAGCATTAGTCCTGACTGGAAGCTCTCCAGATAGCCATCATATGGGGAGGCAACATCATCATCTTCTTTTCTCCCCTCCTAGCCCCAGATGTGGTGAAGCACTGAATGCTTTTCCCCTTCTGAGGACAAACAGACTAATTTCAGTGCACTCAGTATAAAACGTGGTAGATATCTGAAATGTGACCAAAACATGTCAGTCTGGAGCCAATGTTTCATTTCTCACTCACTACTCGCTACTCACTCTCACTACTTCCCAATCAAATTGGCTCTGTTGATAGCCAGAGGATGCTGGGGTTTTTCTAATTGCCAGCACCGCAAACTCAGCAGAGGGTCTGAAAACCCGTCAGGCATTTTCCCTCCTGCCTTCCCCCCCCACCCCCACCCCACATCAGCTGAGAAGCTCTGCAGTTAGTACTGAGATGACAATCTTTGTGATGAGGTGGAAAACATTGGTTTAGGGCAGCCGTGGCTCTCCCCTGGTGAATCCTACCCCACCAGACATAAGCACAGACCAGCCCTTTTTCCTGTGAGTCCTGCCCGCATATCAACCTGTCCCACAGTGTGCACAAAGCATGGTTGGCTCCCCCCGTGCAGCTCCAGGCACTGTGGACCCCAATGATGTCTGCTTGGGGGATTAAATATCTGGCTCTACCCTCCTGTGCTGCAGACTGGGTTTCTCTGCAGCAACTGCTTCCCCCAGGGAGCACAGGCTTTCAGCTTTCTTTATTCCCATTAGAGGTGGTAATCAAGGGGTCAAAACAAGATTTTTCTGAGAGCTCTTGATTTGTCCTGGATTGCTGAAAGCATGTCTGTGCTCCTCTTCCTCTAATGTCTGAACTTTGTTGCTTCTTGCTTTCCCAGCACAAGCATCTGCAAGAAGCATTTGCTATATTTGGGACAGAGCAGTTTAAAATGCCACAGAGCAAAAAAGTCTCTTGCAGGTTCTCCAACTTCCTATCAAACTGAGATCCCAGAGCCAGTTTTGTTCGAAAGCCTCTGAGCAAGCCAGCTGGGCAAAAAGCAGGTCAAAGCTGTGGAAACATTACATTTCATTATTCTCCCAACATTTTGCAGAAGAAATAATTTTCACTGCGCCACCTGGGGTGTGCAGGAAATGGACAAAGTGATGAATTGAATAGGAAAAACAATTCCAACTATGTTATCTGGCTAACACAGAAAGCAGTGAAAAGACCTACTATTCGGGGGGGAAAATAGATAATTAAAAATCTGTAGTCATCTTAACAAGTCCCATGAGTTTTAACAAGGGAAGGTCAGTGTAATTAGCCAACCTGCCCAGCCAAGCCATGCTCAGAGGTCCAAAGCTAATTTCAGTTTATAGGCTACTGCTCTTCTTGAGGGGAGCCTGTTCCTGAAAAGTTCCCAGGCACCCCTTCTGGGACCAGCCCTGTGACCCCCAAGTTCACCAAATCACACCTCTGCACAACCAGAGCTTGGTACATCCAGCTTCACCCAGACAAGCTGCAACATGGTATGCAAAGAGCTGCTTTTCAGGTGGCTCTGGTGGCCCCTCTCCTCCAGAGAAGACGTGCTCAGGGCCAGCATGGCTGCATTTGCAAACTGAAGTCACCCAAAAAGCCCAGCCAAACTTTTCTCTGGCCTCTTCTCATCAACACAGTTGGCTTCATCCAGCTTTGTTGGCTGTCAACAAGATAGCGCCAGGCTCACTAACCACAGAAGTCTCCTGATGCTCCTGGTTGTGGGGGAAATCACAGTGCTTTTGGCCTTTGGTACCTAGAGGGAGGAGCTTCCCTAGGCAGCTGCTTAGGACAGGTCCTGGCACAACTCGTCTTGCACCTTGGTCAACCCAGGACTAAACAGTGATGGAGCAAACAGCGGGTGAAGAGAGATGATCACCAACTCTGTGGCCATCACGGCTGCCATGTGACGGAGGGTGGGGTTTCATTTTCCTCTCTGTCACGTAGTAATTCACAGCCTGGCAGAACTTTTCACTGCAGCAATTCAATCAGGAGATGACAGAGGGTTGAAGATGTTCAGAGAGAAGTGGTCCATGCCTCCCTCATCACTAGTGAGGGCAGGATGTCTCTGCACGGGGAGGCCCTGCGGGTGACAGCAATAACCTCACTGCCCACCCCACAGTCAAGGGTGGGCTACATTACTGGGAATGAGGAGGATTCAGGCTTCACTGATGTTAATACCACAGGTTTTAAGCCATTCTTAGCCACTTGTGGCACTTGGAATTGGTAGCTTTTCTCCAGGGATGTCAGGGCTTCCCTCCGTGGCCCCATAAGGAGGGAAGAAAACCACTGCTCACCTCTCCAGATAGGGGGACTTAACCTAGGACAAAGGAGAGGGGTATGCTTAGTGTAAACATCACTACTTCACCTGAAACCACTCTTTTCCTGCTAACTTTTATATTCAAGATATAAAATCAATTCCCTGGCCAGGCCCGAGTCCCAGTTTCTTCTGCAGCTGGGGGCAGTGCCCTCTGTGGTACCTGTACTCCACGGGAGGACAGAGAGGATCCTGCTGGGTCTGGCTTGTCTATGGGATCATCTTGCAACTGAGTACATCAGAAGAGTCGCTTAGGGAGAAAGTTTCACTTTTTAGCACTCGTATTGGTTCCTAACTGCTCTCATGATTTTTTTTTAAATTGATACAACATTTACACAGCTAGATTTTATTTTAAGCTTCTTTTGTTTTTCCCCCTAGTCATTCTCCAGGTTAAGGGGAGAGGATGAAGTGATGTTGTCACACAGTGTCCCCTACAGACTGTTGCTGTGAACAGCCAGGACGCCTGTTTTTAAGGTGAGTGGCAAGAGCCACCTCCAGCACTACCCACCTGCAGACATGGGCCGGGAGGTAAGTACAGGGAGGAGATGCCTTCACTTGCTGATGATGGCCTCACCCCAGCTACAGCCAGATCACCCCGGGGTGCTTAAAAGAAAAGGGGTGGAGATGGCATGACACAAGGTATGACGTTTCTCAGCTGGTGGGGAAGAGGGGACAGTGTCTCTCAGCAAGGCACAGTACAACGAGGGCATTGTGGGTCACTGGTGGTTTTTCTCCAGCTGGAAGCAGAGATAGGTTTCCCCGTCATCAGTCCTACGCACACACATACCCACACCCGCTGCCGACAAGGTCAGAAATAGCACCCAGCACACACCCCAACACTCACTCACCAGCTTATGATGGAGATGAGCGGCTGAGCTTCTCCTTTTCTTCCCTGTTGCAAAATCCTACAGTAGGAGCCTAACAGCTCACAGAGGTTGAGCAACGCCATGCAAGTGAGTGATAACACAGAAGAGAGGCTTTAGCAAGTGTCACCTCGAGCCCTGAGTCCTGCCCCAAGGTCCACTACCACACTGAGCCATGTCCATGTCAGAGCGGGACAGCAGGGAGACACTCATGAGGGATTTGCACTATGGAGCCTGCAGGTTGGCTGCTCTTCTCACTCAGGTGGACACCAAGAGTCCTGCTCACCCCTCCTTGCCAAGCCTGGGACCATGTTGCCTGGAGAGGAGAACCAGGCACCTGCCCTCCCACCTTCTCACCAGCAGGCCACCACCAAAGCTGGGTGACAACAGTCACAGAGAGGCCCAGCATCATCAGCAGGACACTTAGAACCATAGAATCATTTAGGTTGGAAAAGACCTTTAAGATCATCAAGTCCAACCACTAACCTAGCACTGCCAAGTCCACCACTAAACCATGTCCCTAAGCACCACACCTACATGTCTTTTAAATACCTCCAGGGATGGTGACTCAACCGCTTCCCTGGGCAGCCTGTTCCAATGCTTGACAAGCCTTTCAGTGAAGACATTTTTACTAGTATCCAATCTAAACCTCCTCTGGCGCAACTTGAGGCCATTTCCTCTCATCCTATCACTTGTTACTTGGGAGAAGAGACCAACACCCACCTGACTACAACCTCCTTCCAGGTAGTTGTAGAGAGCGATAAGGTCTCCCCTCAGCCTCCTCTTCTCCAGACTAAACGCCCCCAGCTCCCTCAGCCGCCCCCCATCAGACTTGTTCTCCAGACCATTCACCAGCTTTGTTGCCCTTCTCTGGACACGCTCCAGCACCTCAATGTCCTTCTTGTACTGAGGGGCCCAAAACAGAACACAGGATTCAAGGTGTGGCCTCACCAGCACCGAGTACAGGGGCACGGTCACTTCCCTACTCCTGCTGGCCACACTATTGCTGATACAAGCCAGGATGCTGTTGGCCTTCTTGGCCACCTGGGCACACTGCTGGCTCATGTTCAGCCCACTTTCTTGCTCAACCCTGCAGAAATTGTCTCCAGATCACCATTGCGTCTCGCAAGGAAAGGGATCTGAAGTCTTACCTCTCCAGTGTCATCATCAAGAGATAAAGCACAAAGATTCAAAATGGGATGTGGGTTTGATCAGTAAATTTGATCTCCTGAAGGATCCACACTACAGTGATTCTAAGGCATTGCATGTTAACAATGAATACAAACAACCTAGCATCTTCAAACACTCACTAAGACGACTCCATGCCTTAGGCTAAGCAATATTGTACATCCCGAGCACACGCACATTGGCAACAGCACTGGGCGGCCCAGCCCAAGGGCTGCAGGGTGACCTCAATCTTCACATGGTCATTTGCTTTCATAATTGCAGGAAATTGCAGTTTAGGCTGTGTGCAGACGGAAGTGTCCTCACCTGGCAGCATTGCTGATATCTTCAAGATAGCTTCAAGAATCTCAGAAAGGCCCTGCAGGCTCACGTCCTAGGGACCAGCACGAGGGGGGTGAGCCAGGAGCCGAGGGGGCCCCAGCACTGGCCATGCCCTCCCCAACAGGGCACAGTCCCATGGGGTCTCAGTATGGCCGGTAGAGCCAAGGGTGGGACAGGGTCCATCACAGCCCCAGACACAGCGAGGGGATGAACTGGGACCAGGGTCCCCCCAGGAAGCCTGATGTGGAGCAGGAGAAGGGGCTGGAGACAAAGCTACAAGGTAGGTCCGAGGTCCATGCAGCAGCCAGGGCTGGAGATAAGGGCATATCTAATGCAGCTCAGACAGGCACAGGGGACCCAGGCTTAAGCTTAAATGGGGTCTTGGGCCACGGGCAGAGGAGGCATGTGGGTGAGGGTCCCAGATAAGGTAAAAAAGCCAAAGGCAACCTGTACCGCATTTCTCAGCAGTGTCTGGGCTCTTCAGTTCTCATGGTAAAGCTGGTTTTTATCTCAGACTCTCACACATATAAGATGCCCTCCAAAAAAGCCAGCTAGAGTGAATGCTGCCAGCCTGGTCAGGTGGGATCAATACTTCTGTTTGTTCACGCTAATGAAGATACAGCCCTGTTGTCTTTAACTGAGCATGCCATAGTTGTGGCACACCAGTGATGCCCACAGGCTCCAAAAACATCATGACGTTCGCAGCTTCGCTGTGCTTTGCAGGGCTAGGAGCTATGAGTCCACATGAGTACGGGTCTGCAGGTGCAGGCACTGCTAAGGAGAGCTACGCTTCTCAGCTGGTTGGCCCTAAATCTCTCCCTGAGTCCCAGAGCCAGGAAAAAACTTGGGGTTCATGAGCCGTAGCAGCAGCAAAGCTCTGGCCCCCCTAAGTTTAAGGAAGCATGACCCCAGAATTGATCTGTCAGATGCAAGCAAAGCATAACAAGAGACAACATGAAATAAGCACTTCCTGGTCACTTGTTCATGTCTGTCACTGACGTTTGAAAAAGTCAGGCAGCAAATGCAGCCAAAAATAAGGGCTCAGAGTTCAGCTGACCCAGCTACCACCAGCCAGCCAAGCAGCAGGACCTGCCAAGCAAAGTGCTCTTGGCGGGGGCACTTCCACTAATGCTCTTAGCCTGTTGCAAATGCAAAGTAACACAGCCCACAGTGGAAGGTGCTTAAATTAGGTCAGGCGTTTTTGGCATTTGCTCCGAGTGGAGAGCACGTAGCGACAATCACCAAGGCTGTCGCTCAGCAGCTTGTGAGCATGGGGTAATCTGTGCCATTCATTTGTGCCCTTAGTCATTGGCATTTCATCATGAAAATGCAACATCTTTGAGTTCAGGAGCTCATAAGACTCAAACTCTCATTTTCTCTGGCACAGCCACTCTTTCCTGCATGCTGTTCAGAGTTGCTAGCTAATACATAGAGCTAAAGTGGTGGAAATGCCTGGTTACATCCATCTGCACCCTCATTTCTTGCCTAGTCTCCTTACTAAGGAGACCAGTGCAATTACCCATCCAGGCCTCAAGCCAAGACGATAAAAGGGAAACACAGGGAAACCCACCAAAAGCATGATGGAGCCCTTTCACCACTGCCTAGTGCTTGTACAGATAGACTGGAAAAGGGGGAATAAGCATGTACGAATGAAGGAATTAGAAAAATAACAAGTGAGGGCACCTGAGTGGCTTGGCACCAGGGTTTCCTCGGTTGGCAGGGTTACTGACCCAATGACGTGGCAGACAGACACCTGCACAGTCACTGACCTGGCTGGCAAGAAAAATGGGCCATCTTTGTGCACAGCACTCAGAGGGAATGGGGCAATGATGGTGGGGAAGCAGGGAGAATAATTCCTATGGGATCTGAGCACATTCTGGATGGAGATCCTTGATGTCAGGCAACCAGCTCATCCCGCTGACAACATGAATCAAGATTTGGCCTTGTGCTCACCGCAAGCTCATCAAACCCTGGCAATGATGGGAAGTGGCTTTTCCATAGGGAGAAAGCAACCTGCAGAAGATGCACTCCTAGGGAGCTGTATTTCCCACCAGAAGCTTGTTTTCTGGTTACCCTCTTGTTTTGTTCTCCTTCATTAGAACCGAGCCCCCCGATGCCCAAAGATATGGTTGTGTTAGCTCTCATCAAGACATCATTTTTTAGGCAAAGAATAACAGCAATACTTACAATTCCCACATCAAGCTGCCTTCTCCAGCCATCAGATCACTTCTGCAGCTCTTCTCTGCACCCCTCCCACCTTCCTTTCAAAACAAGTCCACCAGACCTGGCCACAGGACTCCTGGGCTTAAGGATTAACATAGGGCATGACAGGACACTGGACTCGCTTTATCCCTGGGTGAGATTTACACCAAAAGGCATATGTTTACTTTGAAACACAGAAAAGCAAAGACACAAGATAAAGTAAGAAATGCACTATTAGGACTATGCAAAACAAGAAGCATCCCCGTTGCTCACCTCAGCACCTTCACCCACTCCCAAGACTCCTTCCCCTATTACCGAAAGATGAAATTTCTTTCAAGGGGATCCTGCTCCTTCCTTCCAGACTTCCCCCAGGAGTAAAAACCAAAAGACCCCTCCTATGCATGATCCCAAGCTCCAGTCTTACTTGCCTTCTGTTCTGGGAAGCTTCCTTGTCTCTCTTGCTCGGGTTCTGTGACATCACAAGACATTGAAAAGCTACATTTTTTTTCCTAGATCTGGAGCTGTCTTTTCCCTGTGATGCTCACACCAACCCCAAGCATGGTGCCATACTTACTGAAACTAGAAGCAATGCGCTCAACCGAGTGAAACACCCCACCAGGCTTGTACACGCACTTGGATTTAGAGGGTTGCTTCTGGGGAACATTCACACTCACAGAACAAAGCCAGGTTTTGTGGACAATACCCATTTGCTATAAAACTACACTGGCTGGTAACAAGGTTTCCTTCTTTCTTATCATTTATCCACTTAACACCAGTTACTAAATTTCTCATTGTTTTTGCACCAGGCCATCCTCAGGCTAACTAGGTTATGGGTATCAGGGTCACCTGTCCTCTCCCATGTAGGCACAGTATCCCCAATTTCCCTGTAATACACATTCATCACAGTTTAATAGGAAACATCTCAGCCAGTTCTCTTAAGAGTTCCTGGGTCCAGATCCTCTCTGCCTGCTGATTTAAAGGTACTTGCCCAGATCAGACATCATTCAAATTCCCCCCCAGCTAATACACAGCCAGAGTATAGCTTAGTCTTCCCCCAAGACAGTCTTGCCCCTGATCCGCTCCAGGCATTTCTGCACCCATCTGCTTGTAAACTGAAGCTGTCATGGGTCAGGCACACATGCCAAAGCAGCTACTCCTCCAGCTCCACTGGTCACAGTTCAGGTTATAAGTGAAGTGAGCCACGCTACTGAGACTGCAAGGAAAGCCCTTGGGCTTTCCACTCAGAAAAAGCTAGGGATACAACCTGCAAAGGCCAGATGCCAGAGGAAGCAAAGGTTCCTAACACACCTCAAAGGCAGTGCAGGAAGGTACGAGTGGTTAATTCTTACACAGCACAGCTGCATAAACACATGCAGTCTTGCAGCAGAACAGTATAGCAGCCAGGACCAAGATGATCACAGCCTTAGTATAAGCTTTGGCTAATCTTCCCAAGATGAAGTGTTGCATACTGCAGTGTTTTCAAAAACAGAGTGTTTCTTTAGTGAAAATGGTTACAGACTGCCATCTCTTACTCAAAACCAGAGGCAAGGTTAAGGAGAGATGGTTTATCTCCTCTGGGATCAGGGCCCCACATTCCTTCTCACCCCATTCTTTGGGCATGATAGACTAGATCACAAATAAAAAAAAGGCAAACCCTCCCCCCAAGACAGCAGAAGCTCAAAGAAAACCACAGAACACAGCAATTACTAATTAAGCTTTTATGTTTACAGTAGTCACTTAACAGGGATACCAAGCTTTTTTTTTTTAATCAGAATTCTGTTGTTGGAATTACTTTATTGGGAAAGCTGTAGGACGTCCAAAACAGCTGCTCTAAAATGTGATTATAAAGAAGAACAAAGTTGAGATCATACTGTGCTTTAAAGGAAAGTTACATAGTTTAACTTGCATAGCACAAGCATACGTAAGGAGTTAACAGGTATTGATAAAGCCCATCTCAATTTCTGTTATTGCTTTTCTTTTAAATCTGAGCAACTGGTTGCTGGCTTCTGCTGGACCAGGGTAGGCCTATTGGCACTTACTCTCCAGTAGTGTAATTTGGTTTAGCCAGGGAACAGTGTACACCACAAAGTTGCAAACAGTGTGCTAAGGAGAGAAAGAAAAAAGCAGTTATCAGACTGAGAGCATAAAACAGTGTCACTGACCATTGTTCTACACTGATTTACTACCCCACATGATGCAGAATGTATGCCACTTCCATGGCTCTCTAGATTTGCACTCTCCTGACAAGTATTCTGTAACATCACTCTTGTTAGTGCCTGCTCAGGATGAATCATTTCTCTCAAATAAACACTAACAGAGAAGCCAAGCAGTTGGCACTTCTGAAGATCAGGTTACCTCCTTTACCCATTCACACACAGGAAAACTTTCCACATGGGTAATACTCCAACATGAGCTCTCAGGCACAGGTAAGCTGAGCTGCACAGCTCATCTGTATGTCCATGTGTCAGATCACTGCAGCTGTCATAATGGTACGCACAAGCTTCTAGCTAGCTGCTTAAGGATCACTTGTGTGCAGTTACACTTCTCATACATGCCAGCAGAAAGCTTAGCTTCTCTGTGTACATGCCCTATCACTGTGATTAACAGAAGTAATGAAGTACTATGGAAAAACCATACTCAGGCCAGACCAAGGCAGACATATTTGGTGCTTTCAACTGAAAAGCTCAAGTACTCCTTAAAAAGCATTGCTATTAGACAACACTCCCATGTAACAGCTTGGTGGGCACAGAGGACAGGGGTAATCCGCCTCTTGTGATCAGTGCTTAGCCTAAGGTACTATTTACAGTAATATAAGTCTCCCAGGAAAGTCTGTCAAGTCAAGCATGTTCACATCACCATGGGACACGAGAAGCTGAGAATAGTATGGGGTCTCCAGACACTAGACTGAGAGCCAGGAGACCTGTAGGCTTGCCAGTTTCCTTCACATATCCTTGTGATCCAGACCACAAGCAGCACTTTTTAAGAAGATTAAAGCACACAGTCCTTCATACACTACAGCCTCAGATCCCCACTTACAAAACAGGCTAAAAGGCCCTGCCTTCTCTGTCACAGTCATCCGGCAAGACAAGTCCTGCAAGGGCAATATCCTGTTAAGTGTAAAGGCATGAGGTCTCTGATCTTGTCTGGGGCAGACAGGGGACACTACTCATACTTCTCTGTACTAAGCCAGCCAGAGGAAAGGGGTTGGAACGCAGGGACCAACTTGTTGTGCTCTGGAGCCTACCTTAGCCATCTGTGGCTCATCATGGAAAGCACAGCTCTGAAGATCAGTTGCTGGCTTCGGGCAAGTAGTCCGGCCAATCTCAGCTTTAATTATGTACTTGATTCCAGCCACAATCTACAACAAAACAAGTGGGCAGAAGCAGCTTTATTTGCAGCACACACAGAAGGGCTCTCCGACGAGAGAAGCCTAACAGAAAGGCAGACAGTTTTCTGATTACATGGTGGAAACCAGAAGTACAGAGGGGACTGTGTGTGGAGACTTCCACAGAAGAGGCACTTGGCACCCTTTCAAAAACAGGAAGCAAAATCCAAGTAAACAAGTCGCACAGCACAGCTTCCTTAGTCAGTAAACAGAGACATGTGTTAACCCATCGGCAGCAGAAGGAGGTTACTAGCTTCTTCAATAACGCACAGCACTCAAGGGCATTCAGATTGACAAGACACAAGCTCTAAGAAAAAGGCTCTTATTCACCTTCTATGGAAAAAAAAAAGTAAGAACCACCCTGAACAACCCCTCACGCTTGAGGCCTGCTCCCTCCCTAAAGAAATCCCACAGGCCTCCCTTCCCGCTGCTGCCCGGAGGGTGCCGGGGCCGCCCCCGCCACACCCCGCCAGCTCCCGGCGAGGGGCCGCTCCGCCCCGGCACCCACCTGCCTCTTGGCGCTGACGACGCGCACCACCCGGCTGGAGTACATGTCGTTGCTGGCCTTGTTGTACTCAGCCATGGCGAACTGCAGGGCCCGCTGCAGGCCCTCGTCGTTGCCGGCGTTGGGGATGTCCAGCGGGGCCCCCACGAGCTTCGGGCGGCCCTCGCTGCCCAGCACGGCGCCGGCGAGCATCAGGGCGGCCGCCAGCAGCGCCACGAAACGGCCCGCTCCCGCCATGGCTGCGCGATCTGGCCCTCCCCGCTCCAGCCGCCGCCATTTTAAGGGCGGCGGGGCGGGGCGGGCCGCGGCCTCGGCCCAAAACACACCTCCCCGTCCCGCCCCTGCCTCGGGCGAGGCTGCTCCGTGAGGGGGGTTCGGGGAGCCCTGGGGCGGGCTGAGGCGCCTGACCAGCGGCTCCCCCCCGAAGCCCCTCTCGGTACTGCTCTCATTCCTCTTCAGAAAGGCCAGCGCTATGAGGGGGAGAGGGTTGCAGCAGCCCCTGGAGTCTCTCTGTGCTGGGGAAAGGTCTGGGCCCTAAAGCCATCTTGCTTGTGGAAACACACCTGTGTCCCTTGTCCCTCAGGGAGGGGACGGGAGGTGTCTGAGGACGTGGCACTGGCATTACCCTGCCCACGGCCCTTCCTCCACAGGGGTACGGGTGGAGGAGGATGGTTTCCTGCACAGATCCGGGTAGTTGGAGACTTTCGGGAAGTTGGAGGCATTCCAGGCTCTGCCTCCTCATGGGTTATTCTAGCACTTATTTCCCTCTACTGCGAAGGGAAAATTAAAACCACAGAGCATTTTAAGCTACAAATGTGGCTCCCAGCACAAAACCCCACATATCATTTCCTGTATCTGCCTCCACAGCACTGGTGTTACCTCATCCACACTAATTGCTCCGCTGAAGGTTAGAGGGGCATCTGCGGCAGGGGTGGCTTCCCAGGCAGATCGCCTAACTTCCAGTCTCCTCTCATAACCACAAGCCTATCTCCCCATCCCGTCAGGAATCCTAAGTTTGGAAAGACAGAACCTAATATAGCATGAGGACCTAATATAGCTCCAGTGAGATTTCAGGCCTCGTGGAGTTGTTAGGCTAAGAGAGGGCAATGTTTTGCACCTGAATATCCGCAGCATGCCTTATAATGAAAAGGAAAGGGCTTGCGTGCTGACTGGAATGGCTGCCCGCATGCTAGCAATATCCAGCATGAGAGTTATCACTGGAAAAATCCCTGCGGTTGGCAAGCTGTGTGACTAATTCAACATGACAGGGCATTGGGGTAGTTTTTACAGCTAGAGAAAGGCATGAGCACTGCCAAAAGCACCAGAGAGGGGACCGGGACATGGGTACTGGGACGTGAGCCATAGCTGCTAGCGGCTGCAGGAGTCAGCCTCCATTTATCTTTTCCCTAATTGGCCTTGGATCCAGACTGGATCAGTTTAAAGCTCAAGGTTAGAGCTCACCTTGTGTTCTTAGAGGCAAAGGCTCTCTTTTGCACTGTCAGTGACTGCTGCTAACAGGAACAGACAGCTCTGGCCTAAATCAGTCACTGCACCTCCAATGTACCTGCCAGGTCTCTTCCCACTGCCCTGTGCCAACGCTGCCAGCTCAGGCCTCCATCAAGCAGCGCCCCAGCTCCCAGCCACTGGAGATGCTCACCAGCCCCACACAGCACATGCAGGGATCTGTGCCTCACACTACTAAACAAGGGAAGGACCATGAGAGGGAAAACCAGTGCCTTGGGGATTCAGGGAGCTTTGACCTTGCAGGCAAACAAGCAAGCAAAGTCTTAGCTCTGCTTGGATCACCTTATTGGAGTTAACGTTTCCAGTGTGGCTTAAACTCACACCGGCAGGCGGTAAGTCAGCTCTTGGTACAGTCCTGGTAATCTCATGGTTATTTCTGCAAGCAGACATTGTGCAAGGTACAGGATGATGCTGCTGCGTTCCCTCTCACCTCTGCTTTGACGCCACAGCATGCCCACTCAACCAGCTCTGTTCTGCCTCAGAAACCCAGGGTTTCAGTTTCTTCTCACATGCCAGTCTGTCACTGGCCCAATGAATAATTGATGCCACAAAGTCACTCCAGCAGAAAAGACTGAGGAAGCAGAGGAGACTTGCTTCAGTAATGTGAGCAGTGGTGACACCTTTGGGGAGGAAAAGGTTCATCCCCCTCCTTAGGCAGATAATCACTCACAGTATAGAAGAGGCTCAACAAAGAGAGGGACCGTCCTCTCCAAAACAGGGACCATCTTGCCCCCAGAGAGGTGACAGCCTGGGCACATATGTGGAAAAGTTTCTGTCTCGAGTTTTATGAAGCTGAGCCTTCAGCCTGAGTTTCTCCTCTCCCTGGGAAGTGCCCTATGTACTGACTCCTCACAGGTGGGGAAGTGTCTCTACGGAGTTTCAGCCAAAATTTTCCTCCTCGTCAAACTTCCCCAAGCTGCAGCTGAGGCAAAGGAACATTTTCCAAGGAGTAATTCCCAAGCCCTTCCTGCACACTGCAAACAGGCTTTCCAGAAACACTGTCTGCCCTCCTGCTCACACCACCAACTTTTGAACCTAGAGGCAAAGTTTACCTTCAGTCTGAGAGAGGGGGAGAGGTCTCAAAGACTGCAGCTCACCTGGCCACAAGCACTGCATGGGAGGGGAGAGCCACCCCATTGCCAGTAGCAGCAGCAGTGCCAAGTCTGCCACACCCTGCTTTTTCCCAAAAAAAAGTGCACTGGGGACTTTGACATTATATCACTGTGATACTTAAGGTCACTGATGATCCCCACTTAGAGGATCCCCACTTAGAGTTTCCTCCCCAGTACAAGTTAACCCAAGCAAAGGAGTCTGCTGGATTTGCAGCTCAGAAGTCAGTTTGGCCCCTTTCTGTCAAGTGACTTAGTCAGGTGCTAGAGGTCCTGAGCACTGATGGTCCTCAAGCATCAATATCAAAATTCCCTGTTCTCTCCCCTGGTCCGTCTGCATTCCTGCTCCCTCCCACAGAAAACAGAGATATATCTGGAGATCTGGTGGATGCCCGACAGCTTTTTTAAATGTCTGAAAGGAGTTGCATGTTGGTCAATGTCATGTTGTCCTCTTCCTTGGTCATCAACACTTCACTCAGTTGAATACATGTAACTACAGAAAGCAGAGGTGGTCTATGCTCAGCAGTGTCAGACCCTGGAGGCTCTTTGGTGCCAGGATTTCTCTTTGTCTTTCCTAACAGATGCACCAACATTTATTCTGCAAAAGGGTGGCTGACAGAGCCCCTCTTTGATGCAGTTCATGCCTCACTCTGCTGTGCAGAATGGCTTGCCCTTCGGAGTTCCTGGTTCTCCAGCTTGGGCAGTGCCATACGGACCCTGCAGACCCACAATGAAAACAGAAGCAAGCTGCATTTGTTGACTATTGCCAGTCCAAACCTCACAAAATCAGGACTTGAACCAAAGCAATTTTTAGAAAAAAAAGGCTTGGGGAAAAAAAGATGCTCTACAATTGATGAATAAAGGGAACCTGGTTCATGAAATAAAACTGCATTTTGTCTTTTTGTTTCTGAAGGGCACAACCATTTTTCTCTGTCAGAGTGCTTTTTTTTTTAATATAAATAAACCAGAAATTTTTCTGTTGAAACGATGACCAAAGGAACCGGTAATTTAAGGAATTAGCAAGCAGCAGGAAACTCTTGATAACATTGCAAAAGTTTGTAATATAGTGTGCTATCAGTATAGCCAGAAAAATAGAGTTTTAGTGTCTTCTTACAAGGTTGATTCAACAGCATTTGTGCAATATCCAATATATTCTCATCTACCTTTTTGTCTATGTTTCAATCTCACTCAGGACTGGTGAGCTTTTTATGTTACCACGCATACTCCTTTCTCCAGATAACCGCTATGTTCCTTGCCCTTGCTGTTGACATCCCTTATTTCTCTTTTTACATCCAAAGGAACAATTATAGATGTCTCTACTCAGCAGCTAACTGAAAAGCTCTGGAATACTGTGACATGTCTTTCAAAGTACAATTAGACAAGGTTGTTTGAAAAAGCAGCTAGTTCTTTAATCAAGAGTAACAGCTTCTCCACTGAGCTGAACTCTGAATGACCCTCAAGAGAGAGTAATCACTGTGATAGAGGTGGGAACAATGGGAAAATCATGATCGAACACTAAACATCTGGTTTCAATTTCTCTTAACCGAGGGACAGCAGGCCAAATCTATGCTGGGGGCAGCGCGTTGCATACCGCTACGTGAATCTAGAGCAGTGAAGGGCGGGGTGCTGACATGGTTTCCCCTTCTCCTCCCACCACACTGCGTAACTAACACAAGGTGATGGAAGGGAGGTGTTTCGTAAAAGGATCGCTTTCGAAGGGTGAAAGCCTCTTGAGCAAGACAGTCAGCAGTTTATGAGACGGGGCTGAGAGTGATTCAATACCAAAGGCAAAGCCGTTCCACTGCTGTTGAAGAGTGCCCTCTGCTTATGGAAATGAACCCATCCCATACCAGCTTATATTCAGTGATGGTGGAAGAAGCAGGGAGCCTCTGCCTTCCTTTGAGACCCATGGCCACCTCTGCCCACTCCCTGCTCTGGCATGCAGAGGCATTTTTTTTCAGGAGAGGAATGGAGGCAATGCCATGACTTGTCTACACCAGGAAAATTAGGGCCCTGCCCTATCTTTGCTCTCAGCTCCAAAAGCAGGGTTTCTGGAATCTGGTCAGCTGATGTGAAAGTCCCCAGGGAACCAGGACCACTGGCCACATCTCTTCTGCATGTACACACGCCTTCACGTGCTGGCAAGCTCTTGCCATAAGCAGCCAGGGCTGGCTTTTCTGGATAGACTGCAAGGCAATTCTTCAGCTGAAAAACTGTGCCAGGACAGGCTTCAAAAGCACCAAAGGGCTGCTCTGAACATATTTCAGTCCTAGCAGTACAACCAGATTAGTAAAGACCCTCCCTCCAGTCCCTCCAAGAAACAACGGTGCTTTCTTTGCTCTTCATAGTAGCCTGGAAGGAGCTAACGACTGTCTACTTAAGCTTAGCACTTAGAGCTGAGTGCACCTTTCAGGCAATTCAGTGGGAACAGAGCTATTAGGAAACATAGGCCCTCAATCTAGGTGTTCAGCTCTCTTCAATGCACAGCCCTAGATCTCTTGGGAACAGAAAAAAAAAAACCAACCCCAACAGAAAGCAAGTGCAAGTAGCACTGAGTCCTGTTCAGTCATGGGCAGTCACTTTTAGGAATTAAATGCCAACAACTCTCAGGACTGATTCCCAATAAGGTCAATGATTATCACCCTGCAGAGTGCTATTCCTCTGAATGGAGGTGAGGTGGGCAGAGCCACCCAGCTCTCTCTGCTGAGCCCCGTGCTGCTCACATCACATGAGGGATGAAGACGTAGCACTTTGGGACATGGTTTAGGAGGCGTGGTGGTGTAGGTTGACAGTTGGACTTGATGATCTTAGAGGTCTTTTCCAACCTTAATGATTCTATGATTCTATGACAGCATCGCCTGCTTTGAATCCCTTTCCCTTAGGCCAACGCAGAAGATAATCTGCCTCTAAGAAATGGGCATTCACATACAAATATCTGCTTTAGTAATTACTGACGATAATCTGCCTTTGTGCCCACATGGGAAGGCATTATTGTTTTACGGGCAAGCAGTAAATAAAGTAATTGCCAGCAGAAAAGCTGCATTTCAAATAACTGCAAGCAGTCAGTTATGGTCAGATTGTGCAACTGAAGCAATGAAGCCACAGTACTGATAGTGAATGCTAATTTAAGTAAAGTACGGGCGCACTTGGGATGTTAGCAAAAAAAAACCCTACACCAGCATCCTTTTTTACTCTGAGAAATATAAATGCTGGCACAGCAATAGCATATATTCAAAATTACCGCCAGAGATTTTATGCAATCTGGTGCCTTTGACTGTTGCATTAGCTTGTATTTACTAAGGATAATTCAGCCATTCCCTTTTCTTCTGTATTCTTCTTCTTCTTATGTATTTGTTCACCTCAGCCTGCAGGAGAAATAGCTTTACTGCTTAAGATTTGTATTCATTAATTCTTATCAGACTTTTTTTCTTCCCCAGGAGTTGTTTGGTTCAGAGCTGACAAGAAAATGAGTCCTTTCCTTGGCCTCCAATCCAATCAGAATCACAAAGCGCATGTTTAAGCTTAGCTTCTGAAGAATATCAGTGACTTCACATGGCTAAAAATAAGCCTAAAATTAAGTGTACGTTTGTGTGCTGTGCTGAAACTGGCCCTCCAGCAGCCTGCTGGGGTACTGTCCCTTCCTGTCTCTTCCAGCAGCAAGCTCTAAAGTTGGAGTGAAATGGTTAGATGTTTGAACAGAAGTTTATGTAGCAGAGAAGAAAAGCCAGGCCATAAAGGAGTGTATCTTCAAGTCTGGGCCACAGTCCGCATGCAGCAGAGAAATGAAGTGTTGCACAGAAGCCTGTAAAGACCAGAGCTCATGCTCTGAGGCTTCACAGGTCCCAGGAAGCCCAGAGGGGAAAGAGTTTCCTCTACGGTAGCGTGGTGCCTGTGCAGAGTTTCTCCAAGCTCCCCAGGAGAAGGTGGTTCACTAGCCACACCACTTTTGTCCTCTCAATAAATGAAATCACTCCTGTCCTCCTTTGACAACAGCTCGTAGCCCTAACTTCACTACTGCTAAGTCCAAGTGCTTTAGGATATAGCACAAATTTGGGCGTTCGCTAAGCATGATATTACCCCTTAACTATACATATACATATTTATGATGAAGGCCCTTTGTGGGGAGCAATGCTTGGAAGAATCCACAATTAAAGGGCCATCCAGAACCTCAAGTTTTTGTCGGTTGAAGTGAGCTCCTCCGCTATGTTCCCAGCAGAGCCAAGCCAGCCGGCAGCCAGATGCCAGACTGCTTTGGGTTGCATGGCACTGCACAGACAGACACAACAGTCACAACTGGTTTTTGGGTTTTGGGGTTTGTTTTGGGGGTTTTTTTAAGAGACAACTATTGTGCTGTCAAGCAATTGCATTATTTCTTGTTGGAAGACAAACCAATGGTGCACAGCCTGGATGTATTCTCAATCCCCATATATATATACAACCTCCGTGCTAGGCTTTGAAGTGGTTCCGGTTTCTGTCTGCTCAGCACTTCAGGGCAGCAAATTCTGCCTGGTTAAGGCTTTTTTTGGGATGGGGAAGCAAAACTCTGATGTATGAAACATCTGAGTGCCGAGAACAGCCTGTTCTCAAGGGGTTGACTTGCCAGCATGATTCCTGGCTGCTTCTCATTAGAAAGGACTTAAGCTCTTTTCTACATTGTGCTTGTTGGATTTGAAGCATTGGGAAGGGACCTTTATTATGTTTAACAATTGCATGAGAGAAAGCCTTAGGAAGTCAAGGTAGCTGGCAAACAAAGCCAGACAGTCACCCATACCAGAGAAACTGGGATACTTGGCCGCTGAGATTTTTCCCTAAAGAGGGAAGTGAAATTGTGAATAACCCCAAAATTCACCTGTTCACATGCTGCTTTACACATGTACATTCAGCAAAAAGACCAGCCTGCTCTCCAAAACATCAAAGGGCCTTTCAAAAGAGTACATATTGTTATACATAAATAAGAGTGCCGCAACTATTATCATTAATAAACCAATACGTAGAAAATCCCCACAGTTAATCCTTAGGCCATGCTGCATCCCACATTTATAGCTAGCCATCCTTCAGGTTTCAGTAAGTTCAAGCACACAAGCAAAGACTTACTTTCAGAGCAGTACTTTTATTCAAACAAGAATATGGTTATGGTTATATATGGTTATTTGTGAGTGAGCAAGATCGCTTCGTATCCAGTGGCTGGCAGTCAGTTTGCTCCAGTTCAAAAGTTTCAGTCATCCAAGCAGGGAGACAGAAATCAGCATCACAACCAGATCACAGCACGCAATGCAGCTGATGACATAGCTGTAAAATGCCACCAGCACAAACCTTAAAGAGGAACCTTAGAAGAGTACAGGGAATAGCAAAGAATGGGTCTCAGCAACTAGGAGGCCAATGCTTACCCATAAAACTGTTCACAAACAAAAACCTGTACAACCTTTTCCCAGCAATCTGTGTAACACATACTTCTGTAAAAAAAGGGACCAAAGGCACTGGCTGGCTAGCTGACAAAGATTCATTTCAGCAGGAAGAAATAAATTGTGTGAACATATCCCTTCTCAGATTGCCATCTGGATAACAATTAGGCTTTTATGAACATGACAGCAGGGCAAGGACAAGGACTTGACTTGGAGGGTCAAGTGCCCGATTCCTGTAGGAAGAGCTGCACGGATCAGGCCTTTCACTTAAAATCTTAAGAGCTCAGCCACGACGCTATGGTGTTGGTGAACCCCAGTTCCACTCTGGCTGGATATTTTGGCCTCCTCACAAACCACAGTTCACAGACTTGACACAGTCACAGTTCTTTCTTCAGCAAATGCCTTCCACTGAAATAATTAAGATCAGGATTAAGGAGGCTTGGCATAGCTTTGCAAGGAAACGTGCAGAGACCTGCTGCAGGATCGCCTCCATTGTCTCTGGTATGCTGCTGGTTGTATGAGTATTAAGTCTTTCACAAGCATTCAGTAACAAATTAGGTAACATTTTCTTCATTCTCTACCACTCAAAAATATTTCTCAAACATGAAAGCTTTGCTTTTACAAGTCTAGCTATTAGAATATATTTGCAGAAAGCCCTTCAAATAAATGTCCTTCAGCCTCTAGCCGAAGCCTCTTGCCATCTGTATGGGCACAGAGAATCCTGTGAAATACAGTCAGCCAGACCATTTTCCAGTTAGGTAGTTATATGGGCAGCCCTGTCTCAGTGGGACTGAAAGATAAAATCCCCAATTTAATTCAACTGTAAGATTTGCAGGATCAAGCTAATAAAGACATGGACAATAGAAATGGCGGGTGAAAGTATGATGGCACACATCAATAGGTAGTGCTGCTACGGGCCACGTTCCCAAGTTTGCTTTCATAGTGTGAAAAGAAACATGGGGGCATGTGTTCTTTCAGAAAAGAATATATTTAAGTGTGGGAGATTTTGTCATCTGCTCTCAGCTTTGGTGATTCCCAATGTGTGCGCACAGCTATTCTCTGGGCACAGTGTTTCAGAGTTTGGCTGCACTTCCCAGAAAAATCGCCATTATTGCAGTCCCTTGCACATTACCCAAGTACCTCCACACCAGGCCCACTATCTGTGTTTGTCTAAAGAGAATTACTTTTAGCACAGCCCCGCGCTGGTTCCTGCAGGGTTGGAAAGCCAGCCTGCAAAGCTCTAATCTCTGCACGGCACTCAGGATGGAAACCAGGACCTGCAAGAGGGACAACAGGTTTTGCCGTCACTAAGCAACAAGAGAGCAAACCTCAGATATTGAAAAATGAGTAATCGTGTTCCCTAAAGCTAGGAGATTACCTTTGAAATATCTCAAACGCAATACAGTCTAATTTTTTTTAATCTGCTTTTTGATGACTTTTTAAAATATGTCAGTCATAAATCTGGGTTAGATTTCCCAGTTTTCCTCTGCCAAACTGGCAGCCAGAACCAAATGCAGTGTAATGAATAACAGGGTTCACATATGTTCACATGAGTCCAGGTGCTGGAACTTGAAAAAAAATCTGCAAATTATTGTGAGATCTCCGAGAGGAAACCAAATCCACAAGAGTTAGCAAGGCTGTGATGATACATCACTGCACCAGCCCAGCAGCAACATGTAGTACTCAGAGATATTTATTAGGCAAAAAGATGTTTCTTACAAGACTGAGAATAAACTAATAAAACCACGCACATACGAACACACACAGAGACACCTATCCAATAAAAAAAATAACTACCTGAATAACTGAGAGCAGCAAGAGGAATAGAAATGATGCATGAGCCTATATTCTTGAGAGATCACTGTTTTTAAAATCTAAATTGCCACTCAGATGTTTGAACAGTTCCTTCCCGATCAGGCAAGCAGCCTCATTTGGAGAACGCACTGACATGCGTTCAACCCTTCCTCTTTTCAAATGCCAGAGACCTCTAAAATCAGCAGGGACAGAATAAAAAGAAGTTAGGCAGCTGAATGCGGAATTAATTAACCACACTGACACTTGATATTTTCTTTCCAGTTATTCTGAATCATTTTGTGTCAGGGCAAAGTATTCCACCAGGCACTTAGATACTGGCCGTTAAACTTCAGGACTCCAGCTGAACAGCTTTTTACCTAGTAGGAAATAGCTGAAGAACAAAAAGGCCTTATTTACCGTGGCGGCACTTAACTGCAAAAATAGAGAGCATGCCTTGAGGCCGTCATTACAAGTATGACATGGCCACTTCAGCATCAAGCACCATTATCCACCTAGAAGTCCCCCTGTGCTGAGCAAAGCAAGCACAGTCCCACTGTGCCGAGCCTGTACAAAGCAAGAAGCCTGGAGGGTTTAAAGTCCAGCACTCCAATTCTGGGCTTGAAAACACACAGGCAACCAAATAATGTCACTCTGCCAAGTGGGGTAATGCTTTCTTGATGCAAACGGCAGCAGAACTAATGTCTTGGCTACCTCTTAATTTCAAAGATGAGGACGTGTCTCCTGAACCCTTTATTGAATTCCCAAGGCAAAATTCGATTCTCCTTGAAAAGTATTCATCTAAACTACTCCCAAAGCCACCTCTTTTTCCTTCAAATTCCAGATGAAGTTTCCAGGGTAAAACTTTGTTTTGATGAGAAAAAAAATAAAGCAGTGGACAGGTAGGTAGTGCATTAAAAGCCCTGTCTTTCTGCTGCTTGCCACTGTGTCCCTCTGCCTAGATCTCGCTATTCATGTTACACAGTAATTTGAAGCTCAGAGTGGTAAGAGCTGCTTGCTTCCCCTGTGCTGGTACAGCAGCTGCAGACACAGGCAAGGAGTTCAGTGCTTAAGTGCCACAATACCACAAATCATTTGGAGTTCACTGGCCTGCAGTCAGCTTGCACTGGGTGAAGCCCTGTCCTTTATGATCTTTCTGCATCTTTCTTGAAGATCAGATCTTTCCTGGAGAAGTTAATTGTGAATTTGGGGAGCTGTCAATATGGCTATTAATTGAACTTCTAGTTGCAAAACCAGCACAAGCAAGGTTATTGCTCAAGACACACAACACAGCTGAATACATTGAACGAGATTTGAATCAAGGCCCAGAATCAGGAGAGGGAGATCACAAACATGCCTTAATAACTCTCATTTAATTGCATTTATTATTTATTTCTTTCTTTCTTCCCTCAGCATATTTCCTTTCAACCATAGGAGGAAAGTCCCTCCAGGAGGTCACTGTTAATAAAGAAAAAGTCATATTCCTTGTACTTCTGATTGATTAACATTAATGACTCATTGCATGCCACACAGTAATCCACCCGCACACATAATTGACAATGTCCACTTTAATAATGTTAGGAATGCAAGCTCTCTTCCCCCCACCCCAAAGGATTTTGGCTGTTAAAGGGTCCAATATTTCAAGGTCACCCCAGCAGTCTCCATTTTGGATGTAATTCACCCCTCTGCTTATACAGACTTGAACAAGGAAAATGGGTGGTTCTAACTAAGGTCAAAACCAGGACATCCTCTCCCCACTGCCAGATGAAGGCATCTGCTAGGGCCCTAGTTCCCAGAATAACAGGAGAAACTAAAACAGCCTCACTTTTTCTGTTATGAATGCTAGCTTGCAGGCTGCTGTAGGAGGGAAAAACAAGGTTGCAGACCTCTTACCATGATACAGATTATAGCAGAAAAGATACAGAGAACATCTACACAGTAACTCAGCTGCCTGAAACCCAGGGGCTCCAACATCTGCTTTTAAAAGGCCATTAAGAGACAATTCAGGCTGCTTAGATATCCTGTCTGCTTCATCGTGAGCAACGCTGAGGCCCTTCTAAGGGGGTTTCCATAGACAACATGGGTGAGGGAACATCATGTCAAGGGCAGGTGGAACAATGTGGATGATCAGTGAATTAAGCCAAGAGGCTGTCCTTAAGACACAGTGTCTGTGTAACTGGACATCCCCTCGCAGAGTGTAGGGGGAAGAAAGGGCGCAGAGGGTTCTCACTGTGAGAGAAATGGTACCAGGGGAAGTACACCCCTTTGCACGAGGCAGAAGCTGGGGTTTGCAGAGAATCCACAGAGCAGAGGAGGCTGAGAGAGTGGCCATGGGAAAAGGGAAATGTGAGGGGCCTCTAAGCTGCCCCTGTTCTGCTCCCCTCCTGACTCCAGCCTGGGGGTCAGGCAGGGTCTGGAGATGCCTCCTGCTCTGACCCCTTGCTGTTCTCCCTCCCCTGCTCGGCCTAACCAGCTCAGTCACAACGTGTGACTCACTACTGGGGTGAGACGAGATGTAGCCTGTGGCAAGTGGGGGCGATCCCAACCGAAGATAGAGTAATTGCCTCTGCAGTCCTCTCTGACCCTGACCCCACATGAAAGCCGCTTTCTCCAAAACCCTCTCACCCAGGCTCAAGAGAACAGCAGCCCAACCAGTCCCCACAAGAAGCCATCCTCTGTTTTGAAGCCCACGCTGTTGGATTTCAAGTGGTGAAAGTGTCCTGCCACTCTAGGAGTCATTCAGTCACCAAACAGTTGAGATTAGAGATTCTGGAAAGAAAAAAAGAAGCAGAAGTAAACCAACAGTCGGTTTCAGGATCAGAGAGGAGTCCCAGGGCATGTGGGCATTTGGGGACATGGCCCATAAGATGAGGGTGGTTGGCTAGCTCTCAACTTCATGAGACAAGCCTTGGCTCAGGGAGCTCTCAGTATAAGCAAATGGAGAGAACAGGAAGAAAGAAGTGAGATTATTTAGGATTCTCTAGGATTCTCAGGCAACCATTAGCAGGCCTGAGACCTGAGACCCAACTGCTGAATCCCAGCCTCGTTCGTGCATTTGCTTCCTCTTGGGTGTACCATGGTCTTGAAAAACAAGTAACACTTGTTTCTGCAGCTGCTGCTTCTAGGCTGGAAGCAGTTCTCATGTATCTCTCCCCATGCATCTATTCCAACTAATATCAATTTAAAAAGAACCTTACTGCTTTTTCATTGACACCCTCACTGCCAGCCATACACAATTAAACAGAAGAAATAAGAGGCTTTAGCTGTAATTACGGTTTTGCCTATTTTGTAGAGAAGTCATCCTGCGAAGACTGACACAGCTGAATACCTGCCCTGGTCACCAACCACACCAATTCTCTCAGCAGGAGTTTTAAGAGGGAAAAATTAAATTGCAGCTGTATAATACACTGAGCGCTCAGGGGCAGGCAAGGCCAGTGATTATCCAGCAAAATGACATCAAAAAGCACAGGCACCAACAGCGATAACTTCCAAGGGGGCATAAAGTATTCTGAAGAGTTACCCTGCGAAGGACGACAAGGTCCTTCAAGAACATTGTCCAAATCTAACCACTGTCCTTATGACAGTCAGGAAAACCTGCCAATCTTCTAAAACAAAGTAGTACCTGCCACAAGCTCTGTGCTTCATATGTAGGATTACAGCACTTTCAGTGGACCAAGAGAGAAGGTGCGAGGGTGTGTACAGAACAAGATGTACATGTCATAGCCTTTACTCTTCGGCTTCTCTGTGAGACCTATAGGACCAGACCAGTCCTATAAAACTTTGCAGATGCTTCACATTTGCTTGCAGGTACATGTACTCGAATCCAGCTGGCGAGTCCCTCCTTCTCCTCTCTTTCCCAAGCCATGAAAACACACTGGCCAACCTCCCAGTTCAACCCCTACCTTAATTCTGTTCACCCCAGCGCTCGGGCACCGATCCTACCCTTCCTCTGGCTGTATGACAAGGGAGCACTCTTTTCAACTCCACTGCCCCAGTGCCTCACTGAATGGAAGCCTGTCATCCTCCCTTCCCAAAACCCCACAGACATATCTTATCTCTAAAATTCACAGCATGGGCAGGAAATTGCCTTCTTTCCCTTTCTGCCCACCTTGGCAATCAGGCAACCCTCCTCGCTCTTGCTAGTGGCCAGGTATGGTATGATATGTAAACCCTGTGGCTCAGCCAAGCTCGGTGCACCTCCTCAAATTGGATCAGGCTGAGCAAGCCCACCTGACAGTGCCAGGAAGGTTTGCTATTTGTGTGAGGCTGCAAGCCCATGGTGAAGGGTGTGAGATGAAGCAATGCTAGAAGGCAGCAGTGGATCTACAGCCACAAACACAAACCAGGAAACATGGAGCTAGTCTGGGAACCAGCCACACCTTGACTTGGGGCATGACTGTGAGGAAGTGCAGAAATGTTTTCCAGCAAGATATCTTTGCAACGCAGCATCCCCAATGCCAAGTACAGAGGAGTCAGGATGAACCAGGCACAGAAGGGGCGGTAGTTCAGGGAAATGCCAGATTCTGTAAAGGCATCTGGAATCATGCATGAGATCACATTGCTTGCAAACCCCCACAACCACAGTCCTGTCCTGTGCCAAGGTCAATGTTTTCCGAGTCTCTCCTTGACACCTGTGGGAAAACAGCACAACCCACGGCAAGTAAACAAAATCCAGCCAGCGTGGATGCCAGAGCAGTACTCAACTAATCTCCATTGCAAGAACCCACTGCCTGTTTAATCAAAGGCCCTGGCTTATAAAAGAAGGATCTTCTCCACCACCACCCACCCACACACACCCTTAAACAGTAAGCTTTTGCCATCCGTGTGCAATATACACTTTGCCAAAGGCAGAGGCCCAGCCTGAAAGTTCCCCAGATGCTGACAGGTCACATCCGGCTGGTGTCTGAGACAGAGCTGAGGAAGGAAGCAGTGCCAATTCTCCTTCATCTCCTTGACTCTTCTGGATGCTTCAGGGATATACCTCCAAAAATACATGTGCAGTGGGGGCTACCAAGAGATATAAAAGCCAGGGAGCCATCTGCTCTTTCCAAACTTCCTTCCCATCTGGCCTGACGCATCTCCTGGCCCAAGGTTCAGTGCTGTTCCTGCATTCCTACTTGGCTCCATCCACTTCAGCTATTGAGTTCACAGGGGTCCCAGGATGAATGCAGAGGTAGATTCCTTTCCTTCCAAACCTACACCTTCTGCATATTACCCCAAAGAGTTTTACTGAAGGTGAGGAGTCGGAATAAATTTCTAACAGTTAACATTTTCCCCACTTTTTTCTTTCCTGCTACAAATCAAACCATCTGCCTCTTTTTCTCAGGCTCCTCAGACTTCATAAGATTCAGAACAATATTCATATCCACTGAGACAAACCAAAAGACAACAGAAACACCCTGGAATGCAAAAATCGTTGCATTACATCTCAGTTAGCGAAGGACAGAAAGACCTGGCTTCACCTTCCTCTATTACTTTCTGCCTCTGCCCAGGGTCACAGGGCCTGTGCGCCAACTCTTCACACCAGGTGACACTCAGTATCCAGGACCATAGCAACCCAAAACTGCAGTCTTCCAGATCATCGTCCTCCTGATGTTGCAGTGTCAAAGTTACTCCCCACCTGCTGTCCTTAGGACAAAGTCAGCACCCATCTCCAAAAGCCCTGAACATCCAATGCACATGAGTAAGTAAGCCTACTGGTTAGGACTTGTTTCTTAGGCCCAGGGCACACTTCAAACAAAGGACATGGGCTACCTTTAAGCTTAATGAACTGAAGAGAGGCTTGTATAGATAGCAGAGGAGGGTGCAGGGGACAGGTGGAAGGAAGGGTGGTAGAGACATCATGAAGAGCATGGCAATGCTTTAGCCATATGTGCATTCTGTAGGACAGGAAGGCATCTCCTAGCCTTAGGAAGGAGAGTACTAAGCTTCTATTCTTTCGCACAGCACAAAACTTGCAAAAACTAGGGCTTACAAAAACAATCCAGGCAAGGAATGGGGACATAAATGTAAATTTTCTCAGTATTATACTGTCTGCAGTGAACTTGGTAGCATGTCACAGCAGGGCTATACACCTCAGTCTCATCATGACTTTCACCTGAGTATCTTTGCAGTAAAAACACCCTGCCAAACAATTCAGTAACTCTCCAAAAATATTCTGCAGCTCTTATCGCATTCACAGATCAGACAAACTTTCCTCCAGCTCACTAGAACAGAAATGTAGTGCCCCAAAGAACAATTGCTTACAGATACAAAAATTCTGGGAACACAGAGAGAGGAGGGCAGCACCATGAGGCAATCACTCAGACAAGGGTTTGCAGCAAAAACATGCACACCAATAAATCAGACACATGCTGTTCATTCTGGAATGAATTCATGCCTTTCAGCAGTCCCCAGAGGTCTAGATGCAATGAAACAACAGATCCAGATTCCCTACAAACATTGCAAGGATAGAAACACCTAGTTTATCCTGTTCAGATGTGGAGCAGTTTGTCAGGAGAGGGGATGGACTTCATGCCACTGGACAAACAAACAGCCATCGGGAAGTTATACTCAGGTTAACCCTGCGTGTAGACCAGGAAATGGACAAAATGGCCACCTCTGATTTCCAGCTGTTGTATTTTATCTTTTGTCTTATCCGTATTCTAACCAGAAACTAGATGCTTTAGTAGATCCCTTATACCCCAATGCTGAGAAAGTTTCTTACTATACCACATGACAGAACTTCGCTCTCTCTATTGATACTCTCGGGTTTATTGGCAAGAATATTTACAGGACCAGCCAATTTCAAGCAAATATTACAGAGCGTGGCCAAAATACAGATTTTCTGCGTGCCTTTATGCTGCATGCCTGGTTTTAAAAGAAAAGAAAAAACCAAACTCCTCCCAGGGAGTGAATATTCCACAAGAGATGTTTCTCAGATACGAGTATTCCAGCAAGCCGCTCCCAAACAAAACCAGCAACGAGGCATGGGCATTACTGGCAAATATCAAAAACACTGCTGAGAAACATCACAGACACCTTGCAACAACACCCTGGCTGGGCAAGAAGAAGGAAGGAGAAATAAGCACTGAAGGCATCAGATCTGTCAGCAACCACTTCTCTCAGATCTATCACAGCTCACGGATTTGGGCTCTGATGATCAAACTCCCATACACTTTGGAGTTTGAGGAGAAGCTGAGAAAGCCTGTAAAGACAAATAAAAATTGGGATTTTTCACTTGTTCTGCTACTGCACCTTGCATGCCGAGTACTGCCAGCCCCGTTCTAGGGTCATGCTTTCTACAAAGTACTCGCTTAAGGATTTTTAAGTAGCAGTTCAGAAATGAGTGTTTTGAGAAGCGGGTAACCAGTTACTTTGGAGACCGGCAGTGCCACAGTATTTTCATAGGCCTGGCTATGCCACCTCTAACTTTCCATATCTCTCCCTACCTGCTCAAGTTCTTCTAATCACTATATGCCATCCAGCAGCTTCCTCTAAAATGTGCGTACACAGCACTTATTAAAGGCTGGCAAACACAGATAAGTCAGTCTGTGCTATGAGGCATGACTTGACGTGTGGCTCAAAGGAATGCCACTCCCCACTTCTCTCTCTCCCCAGCTATGCCACTCTTGCTTTTATTTATTTGAGCTGGAATAGCTCAGCCTGCCTTAGGGCCTGCAGCAGCCTCACTCAGTGGCAGGATGCAGGGTCTCTTACCAGATGCACTGGTTCTGTTACAGATTTCCTACATGGTTTCTAACAAGTCCCCTACAATATAATGCTGCTGAATTTATCATAGAGTAATATAGGTTGGAAGAGATTTCTGGAGGTTATTAAGTCCAGCTCCCTGCTCAAAGCAGATCTGGCTTGAACAGGTTATTCAGGGTCTTGTCCAGTCTATGGCAGTTAAACCTTGGAGGCACCTCTCTTTTTGGTTAAAAATGGGAGTAAAGCTACTCCTGCTCCACCTTCTGGCAGCCTGTTGCATACGTTGCTTAATGCATGCATCGACCCTTGCCTTGCACCCAGCACATAGGGGGCCATCTGAGGTTAGTAATACTGGGCAAGGCCTGAATTAGATGGAATAGAAAAGCCCATCATGCTAATCATCCATATGGCCTCGAAGTCCTGGACAGCCAAGGGTCTACTACAGGATGATACAAACACTTACGCTCTGAAGACAAGGACTCTGACACATAAGCTCTAGCAAGCCTGTCTATGGTTAAGTCATTTATATCTCATATATATAATGCTCAGAACTGCAGTTCTTATTCTGCGGATTTCTAACCTTAACAAAATAACAAAAGACATCTGGAAAAGATAAATCACACCTGGGATAGTACCTCCTGAACACTGGATGGTCCAGGTCTAAAAACATCATTTCATCTAGTTGAAATTTCCCCAAGGGAGAAATGGTCCTAAATGCTGGGAGCCTGACTGGAGGAGAAGCTGAGAAATGGCAGTCAGCAAGGGTTGTTGCAGAGTTCAATACTGTATGGAAGCACTAATGCCCACCCATGGTTTCTCCCCTAAATGCAGACACATGGGAAGCAATCTGCCTCCCACAATACTGGAGAGAAACCATACCCTTTCCAGAACAGTCCAGGACAGGTTTAGAGCAGGATGACAGTCTCTGGACAAGAGCTGGTAGCTGCACTGGCTCCAAAGATACTAGGTCCAAAGCTGGGCTGTGTAGAGATATACTGACTTCACACCATCATGCCTTTCATTCAGGCACCCACAGCTGTCACGCTTATCTCAGGATCCTCTCCAGGTGAGCTGTCAGCCTTGGACAGTGCTATATGCTGGCTCCTCACCTTCCCTGGGCCAGGACTTCCCCAACAGGTACTCCTACCATGAGCTTCCCATGTAGGTCATACTTATCCCATTTCTGTTCTTTGGGACTCCAAGAACCAGGGCTTTGCAGACCCTTTATTTTCGTTCTGCAAATAGGGAATACAGTTCACCACATAAAACCTGGAGTCAGTCAGGAGGGTCAGAAAAGGGGCCTATTCTGCAAGACAAAGGGCAGGGTTAATTCCTGGGATACAACAGGGTTTGTGTTCTCATTGCTGGCTGCTAAGATGACTGTAGCTTGAGCTCTAAACATTCATCCTGGAAGGACTAAACTTGGGCTAGCTGCTGTGGATGGGGCTGTGCCCAATCCAGCCAGCTCCTAAGAGGAAGATCTCAGACCCACAGCAAGTATGTTTAGACCTCCGTCTTCCAACTTTCAGAAAGCACAACAGTTTGGGCCAAGCCAGCATCTGAGCTTGAATTGGCCTGTTAGCTCCAGGAGTGGAGTGCAAGAACAACCTGGTCTGAAGGACGCAGCATGGATGAAGATACACAATCATCATCCCCATGTCACACAAGTGGGGGATAGGAGAAAGAAGGATGTCTTTGTTTTTCATCCTCCAACTTCTCTCACACCACCCAATGGCTTCACCAGCAGTACGGCCACAAAGTTTGCCACTACGGACTCTCAGAGCCAGTTCTGCTTGGAGAACTGAAATTCCCTCTCCATGAATTCATGCACTGTGCATGTCTTTCACCAAAAAAATTCTATCATCTCCTCTAGAAAAACAAAACAAGCCAACAAATTCCCCAGTCACGAGAAGATGAGCTCAAATATGACTGAGTGGCTGCACTGAGCCACTCGGAAACATCATGCACTCAGCCGATAAAACGCAATATCCAGGTGCAATATCACCCACCACCCAAGGTGGAATTTTCCAGCACCATCTCAAAACAAAGCTGGAAAGCAAAGAACAGGATGAAGCAGCCAAAATGAGGAAAGGAAGAAAACACCAAATCCAAGGTCAACTTCAAAACCAAACCAAATGGAAGTCTCCAGACAGAAGCATTAAAGTCAAGAGGGAAAAAAGCATGAACCAAAAGAGATTCTGGATGAAATTCTCAACTCAAAACAAAACAAAATTAGTTGAGAAACAAAAAAAGAGACAAAATGACACTCAAGCAATGCTAAAGAACGTTTTGAAAAAGAGGTGTTCTCACCAGATAAATATTCAAAAAATATTTTTTTACATAAATACTTAATTTTTATAAAAATTGGTATTACCTAACCAAAAAGAGATTAAACTCTGATTCCACAATCACATGTGCCCTCATGCCAGCAGTCAGGTCCCAGAAGTCAGATATCGATACTTTTCCAAACTGCGGAATTTCTAAGCCAATCTAAGGCTGTTTATTTGCCATCTGGATTTTATAGCTATGAACCAAGTTTTCCATTGTGTTTGGTTTTGATTTCAACATGCTATCTGGAACATTCAGCTCATGTTTTCCTGTTTTTCTAAGCAACCACAAGGGTTAGAAAATCACTTTTTTAAAATGACAAAATGGAGACTCTTATGCAATATCTTCCCTCCAGCAGCTGGAATTTTAAGAAAAAAAAATATATACAGTATCCTGGGACTGCTGACAAAACCGTAAGGCTAGGTAACCACTGCAGTATGCCATAAAAAAATAAGGCTGTCCATTTACACACACACATATAACTCCCTTATTTGTATAATTCAATCTCTCTTCCAAAGGTTTACTGCAGTGTCTACTGAACCAGTGTACTAAAATGAACTATTTGTAACTTCTTTAAAAAATTTCCATTAAAGCATGACTTGGATGGCTCAACAAGCAAGTATCACTGATACTACACCTGTCACAAACAAACAAACAACATCTGTGCTTGGATGTGATCAAGCCATTGTTTTATGGGGAAGCAGTGCTCCCAAGACTATCACAAATCCACATGGTGCCTGTGAGTGCCAGATTTTTTGTTCACATCTCAAAGTAAACTCAAAGAAGTGGAGAATCAGAAGTAGACATGGAGACCCTTAATGATTTCATCAACAGCTTAGAAGAGTCCTTGCTGTGTTTGTGCTGGCAAATACATGAAATATCTAAGCCTCAGGAAAATGCAAGTGTTGGAGCATGTAAATAAATTATGAAGCAAGTTCTCCCACTCTAGAAGAGCCCTGGCTCTTTTTTGCCTGTGGATATTCACACACAGGTGCACGCTATGTGTGTTGATCTTTCTATCGGTATGTCCCCAGACTCACCCTAACTTTTGAAACATCTTCCCCAACCTGCACCAGATTTAAAACTGCACGAGTCTTGCTGCTGTGAAGCACCCTTACAGGTCAGACACACAGTCTTCCAGGATGCATATCTCCATCCAGGGTTTTGGTGCTGTGATGCAGTTGTGTTGCAGCTCTGTTGCAAAAGCAGGATTCCTCGGGGCTAAGAAGCTCTTCTGAAGATCACTGAAGATATACATTCTTTAGATCTAAGTTTCTAGTGAAAATCTGGATAGCAAAAATGGTTCAGTCAAAATACAACCTATTTCAGCTAAAAGTGGAACTCACTTTGCAGCTGCTGCAGCATTGGAGCCAATTCTCCTTCATGGTAAAGATCCTTTACACTGCTCAGGAGAAAGACAGGACACTTCTATGGCACCAGCATTAATTCACACCCCATTTAAAATCCCTGCATGCTGAAGTGAAAATCTGGCTCTGCACCCAGAGCAGGGAGGTCAGCAGGAGGGAGAGAGTGTTTTGTGGATGAGATCTCTGTCTCCAAGCCAGCTGTTCAGTTCTGCTGGTTTGCTTCTCAGCGAGACAGAGCTCACTGCATATGTCAGAGAGCACAAGCAGAGCTTCTGGCTTGCCTTGGCAATTCTGTCCAACCCAGCACGCCCAAGAATGAAACCAACGCCCCAGGGCCCTCTTGCAAACTACCTCGAGCTGCTGCAGTCTCTTGTTGTACACAGGGGCATATGTGGCCCATCTGTACTTAGGACTGCTATAAGCTTCTGTTTCTAGCTTGGGGTGATCTTCTTTGATGTAATGCTACTGCCCAGTGCAGCCAGAGCTGCTTGTGACCAGAGAAGGGATAATATTGCAGAACAGGCTTGTATCCCCAGGCTAGGATAATGTTCCTGGACCGCTAACTCCAGCCAGAGTCAGAAGGAAGCCACACTTGGACTGAAAAATGCCAGAGATGTGTCCTGAGTTACCTTGGGGTAAAATTATTCTCCTGGTAACCACCTGGATTTTGAAGGACTTCCTTCTCTTCCCTGGCACTATGTGACTCAATTTCAACCGACACTGCACACAACCTTTGTGGATCCATCACAGGAAAGATTCTAGGCCTAAGAAGAGGGGACCTGCCAGGCATGTCTCTGGAGGTGTGCTTCCAGTCTCCTCTCTGTATGCCACAGTAAGTTTTGCTGAGGAGGTCCTTTGCTCTGACAGGCCAGCTGAGGACATGGATGGAAGTTACACCGTTCTTGATGCTGCTTTTTAAGAACCTCCAAGAAAGGACATTCATTTCTTTCCCAAGTAACCTAGTCCACTGGTTTTCTATCCTCACCCTTGGAAACATTTTTCTGATCCCAAATGCTGATGTCCCTTGCTATGATCTAAGACCAGTACAGCTTGTCTGCAGCTAGCATGAACACAAAGAACATATTACTCTTCCACAGCTGACCTCACATATGTTTGGAGATTGCTACAGCCTCTGAAGTCCCTCTTCCTTAAACTAAGCAACCTTCCAATTCACTCCGTCTTCCCTTGAAGATCATGCTATCTAGACTAACACAAGCTTTTACGTTTACCTACAGTTCCTATTTCCCTTATCCTGTGACTGCACATCAGTGCTCAGCACAATGAAACCTGCAGGGAACCTACCTCCCAAAGGAGGTACTCCAAGGAAGAAGCAAGACAAGCAGTGAAAAACAAACCTAGGCCTCCACCAGACCATTTTCAGAGCACAATAAATTACAATGAAAACTCCCATAACACTAAGCTGTTGCACAACGTGCCACTCCAGGAAGCAGGAAGCCAGAAACCAAATGATTCTGCACCGTTTTCTCCAAGCAAGCACCCTGGCTTTGAACAGGATTGCCTCTTGGCCACAGCTACAGCCAAGTGTGGCCCTCACTCATCATCTCCAGACAACAAGGTGAGGAGGGGAAGAAGCCAGTCTTTGGGGCACAGTCGCACAGCTAACACCCACTGGTCTGAGGCTCTAGAGGTAAGGGCTTTTTTAAATATCAGGCTACTACTGCTTGTTTGAGGTATGGACTTTAGGTACTGCTGGCAGAGAGGTCCTGTGTTGAAATGGCTCTAAAGCAGGACAAGATAGACTAGATCTGATGAGATGTGACTGTTTTGACCTCTAGTGCCTTATGCTCCCCTACCCTCAGTTCCTTTGGGATTTCTGTCAGCTATAGGGCACCACAGAAAAGGGGAGTCTAAACAAAAACAGAGGATATTGAGCAAATTGAGAGGAGTTGCAAGGATGGGCCCTTCGATCTCTGCTGGAGCAGGGAGCTGAGACTATTAGTCTGCAGATTCATCTCCGCCAAGATGCCACGAGGGTGGCCACAAAGGGAAGAACTGCTCCCTGGCTGATGTCTCACAGGCTCCAAGTGAGCCAGGGCTTCCTCAGGCTCTCAGCACGTGTAAGCGAGAAGAGGCACAGAAGGAAGGCAAGGCATCACACTGGCCCCTAAAAAAGGGAGAGCAGTCATTTTTCCAAACTCACTGTAGCATTCAGACTGCTCATCCAGGACTAATTTTTCAGTTACCAGTTTCACATATTCAGTGAACTAAACCAATTACCCATCTTTTCCTCCAAGTGTGGAAGACTTGTCTCCTCAGCAAAGCAGAAATGTGGGAGGATGGAATATGTGTTTATGAAAGTGCCAGGTAAGAGCGGGGAAAGGGTCCAGGCATTGGAAGGAAGGAGAGTGGGTGGAAAAGGCCAGAATTACATTTTCTGGGTGAGTTAATGTTTCAACCCTGTAATCAAACAGGAGAAGTAATATCATTTCAAGTTAGTACAAAACTAAACCTACTGCATGTGCCAACACTGTTTCTAGAACCATAAGTCACAGATGCAAGCTGAAGTGCCACGTCCTTCTGTAGGACTACTGGCAGCGAGGCTAGTCTGCCTGAAGCACCTTCTCAAGCCCTGCTATTCCATCAGCAAGACTGCCCAAACCACCAGAGAGAGGAAAACTGCATTGCTGCCACTAAATTTCCACCCACTAACTGTGTTTTCTCTCATTAGCCAGCCTCAATATTCCCAGCCTCAATATTCCCACTTTCATAAGAAGTCTGCAATGAAGGGGCAAAACTCATCCAAGCACTAAAAGAATAATATTTTTTTAAAAGGCAGAGCAAGCACCACAGAGTTCAGCCCTCACCATGAGAGCTGGGATGGATTGGAGGTTGAGAGACTTTTTTGCCATGTTGGCCACTATTTCCTCACCCTTGGGCTGGTGTGAAGGATGGGAGCTCTCTGGTGGCAAAATGAGAATTTGCAAAGATGGACTTTCAGTGGCCCCACTGCTTTTCCCTGCTCATGTGGAAGGCACAAGAGCATACCAGAAAACCAGGCCTGTGCTGCCCTCTCCTAGAGCATTGAGAGCAGTCAGACCTAAACACTGGACAAGATGCTTTTTAGTCCAGGGGTGCCTGTTTCAGAGCCTGGCACAGCTTCCTAGCTCACAGCCTGCTCCTCATGACTCCTTTCTCCACCCCAGGCAGGCAAGCTGTGCTGGGACACATGTTCACAGCCCAGGAGGTACCTGCATTTGGTTGCATGACAAAAGCAACAGCAACCAGCCAGATGAGTGTTTTCTAGGGACTGCTGTGGCTCCAGTCCAAAGAAAACAGAGGACAGTACTGCTCTGGGAATCCGAGACGCTAGTGAGAGAACAGGAAAGCTGGTGGGATGTCTCATGGGAAGCCAACAGCAAAATGAAAGGGAAGTGTGTGAAATTGGTCTGCTTGGACAAACACCAACAGCTGTGTAACCTGCCAGCCAAAGGGAGAAGCACCTCAGTCCTCACCATACAGGTTTCACAAGACCTCACAAGAGAAGCAAGAGCCAGCCAAAAACCAGGAGAATTTCATTGAGAAAGAGCTTGGACTGCCACGATTTTCACAAAACAACAGGCCTCCACTTTTCTCTACCTGATTTTTGGCACTGCCTTCTTACGGAACAGTCAAGCTCAAGTGTCCAGTAGCCCTCAAACAGTTGGAGTCTCAGGGGATCCGGGGGAGCCAAACCACCATGTCTCATACAGACAGCTCACATACAAGGCTCGCTCCTTAAGGCCCACCTTAAGGACACCTGGTTCTCAGGTGTGTGCCACTGCTCCTCTCTGCTTGAAGATCCACAGATCCACAATCTAGACACATCTGGCATATCTGGTCCTTCCAAGGGACCTGGAAAAGAAAGACAGCAGTGACATGCCATCAATCCATTCTGGCATGTGCTCTGAGCCATAAGCCCCAGCACACAGGTGAACGATGGCCATGCAACCTCGGACAGCAGTTCCCACCTCCTCCCAGCTGCCTCTCCACAAGGTGTAGTGAATGCTAGGAGCCTTCCTGGGTTCAAGTGGTGACAAGTCAAAATCAGGAAGGATGAAGAAGATTATTCAAAATAGAGGCACGATGTCAAACTCAAGACAGTCCTGGCTGCACATTGGAGGCTGGCAGACCATCTAGCTGATCTCCTGCTGCCAGCTTACTGCCTTCGTCCATCCTTCCCCAGGCATCTGCTGTCAGGAAGAGGATACTAGGCTAGACAGACCTCTGATCTGACACAGGACAGCTCTAATAGGAGCCAAGCTGTCACATGTCAGGCCCTAGCAGAGCCTGTCCTTGGGCAATTCCCTCTGCAGCTCTGTAACACTCCTTCCAGCCTGAGAAACTGTACCATGCTCCAGGAATGACCTGGAGCTGGCCAAGTTTGTCAGCTTAAGCCTCTCTGCAAGAGGTGGTCACAGCAGCTGGGGAGAAACAAGCGCATCAGGCAGGTAGGGAAAGCCACAGAGGGGCTTAATGCCACGGAAGAGGGGGGGGGAAAAAAAGGCAGAAAAAAAAAGGAAAAAAAAAAAAGAGTTGGAAACTACCAGTTTGTATGTGGCTGAGGAAGTCAGCACTGCTCTCTGACAGACGTGCAGACAAATTCCTTTCGTGCCACCAGATGGTGCCCTGCCTTCAGTCACCAACAGGCAGCTGGCCTGGCAGGGGACAACAGCCCTTTGCCCTCCTGCTCCACCTGCGTTTGATGGGCAGCGTCCTCAAAACTGCAGGGAGAGGGAAACACCAGCCTTGCTTTGCCCCAGGGCCCGGCCTCCCCAGCAGAACTTCTCACGGCTGCAGGGCCACCTCCACCCCGAACCGGGGTGAGGCTGACTTTGAATCCGGACTGAGAGACTTGGGAACCAGAAGAGGAGGGTAAATCAACCACCTGCCCGGAGGCGAGACCCCTGGAGCTGGAATGAAGGTCAGAAGTACCTTTTTGAGCACTGGGAGAGCAAAGCATCGTCTGTTGGGAGAAAGACTTCTGTGACGGGGGAACTGATGGGGGAAGCACTGTCCAGGAGTTGTGTTTTGATTACGTTCAAGTCTTTCTGGACCAGCAGAAGTGTCAGAGCCCTAGGAAGGATTGCAGAGTAGCCTGCACAAGGAACAAGTTGCTCTGTCAGGCCAGATTTACTCGATACGCCATTGACTGCCCTCCTTCAAAAACGCAGCTGCAGTCATGCTCCTTGCCAGTGCCTACATGCGGCTTGTTGGATGACTACCCATCAAGAGATCTGCGCAGTGCTACTCAGGCAATGACTCCATTGGTTGCTGAAGACTGGAAACACAGTCTCACCAAGGTGGTTCATCCCACCAGACCAGCCAGCCTTTCTCCAGCCAGCGCACCAGAGGAGAGCCAGCACACCAAGCACAGGCCACCATCACAGATCCAGGCACAGAACAGATCTGAAGAGGCAGTGGGAAAGGGCTGCTCTGCTATCACAAGCCTGTTTGTCAGTGGAGACTTCCCCACAGCCACCTCACTGGACAAGACCAACCGCAACAGGAATATATAGCTCACCGTGGCCCAGCTATCAGCCCAGACGGCTAGCAGAGCTATAGCAATCAAGCCACTCTTGACCCCATTCTTGAGCTACGCATAAGGACCACATCCTGCTGCGATCGCACCCACAACACAGACAGGAGAGAGGTCAGGGATACTGTCAGAGGTTCCCATCAATGGCTGTGTGCTGTCTGCCTGCACCCTTGCAGGAAACACAGCAAGACGCTCCTCTTTTCCAGTTTTGTCTCTCTGCAATATCCTCCTACTCCTCCACCTCACCTTGCGCAGTCCAAGTGGCAGAAGTGGCAGGAGTGTTGTCTATCTGTGTGTGAGGCAGGTTCACCAGGAATGCAACACCCTTTTTTAGACTACCTTGATATATTGGAAGGCAAAAAAATGAGCGAGCGCAACCTGGTGTGCTTGCTGTCCCTAGCACCCACCCGTAATGCTGCTGGCACAGCCAGCTCTCATAGCTCTTAGACCCATCCAGTCCCAGTCTGTGGGCAGGAGATTTGTCCTGCTGCCTGCTCCAGTTGTGCTCCACGGGCACTGGCAGCACTGTGGCTTCTCGCCAGTGTCACAGCAGCCAGGGCTGTGCTTTGGAAAAAAGTGCTTACCTCTCCATACCTGCCTCTACAACTCAGGCCTCCAGTAACCACACTAAATTCTCAGAGCACCCCCCTGGTACAACACCGCACTCCCAGAAATCACATTCAGTGCTACTTCATTACCTTTGGACAGTTTTGAAGGGGCTTTCTCTACCCTCTAGCAAATCCTTCCCAGCTATTGATGTTGATGAACACCCATCATTCTGACTAATACTGTCTCTTCCTTTTTCATTACCCCATGTGTTTCTTATCTTATGGTTAGACAGTAAGCAGATTAGGGTGGGGATTTTCCAGTCTATGCCTGTACAGCACCTTGCACCATGGCTGATACATGTGGTAGGGCTAATTCACATGCCATCTAATCTTACCCTCAGAAGCCCTCCTTATAATGAACTCCCAATTTTAACCACCCCAGTAACAAGAGCCAAGCTCCCCCCATTCCTGAGAGCTAAACCTAGACAGGTTCTACAGGTGGTCACAGCCCCAACAAACACACCAGGCCTGGAGTCCCCAAGCTAGAAGAAAGAGCCGTCCTGCAGAAGCAACACACCACCAAGAGGTTTCTTCGTTATTCTGATGCAGCTAAGTGCAAACCCTATCATAAAAAACCAGCCTGCTACAACAAATCTTCTGTCTGGGTCACAGTGTGAGAGGAGTGGGGGTTAGTTTAGTCAGGAAATAAAAAATTATTAATGACATTGCAGATAGAGCTCAGCAGCAACCACCTCCACACGTGGAACACAGCCCACATAAGCCACAAGTGCTTATTCTCTAAGAAATTAATGCAGCCATGCCGCATTCGATGTAGTAGCATTATCATCTTACATGCGCAGAGAAGAGATGGCCTAAAGGTTAGGGTGTTACCCTGTAAAGGCAGTGAAGACTTCATCAGACTTACCACAGATTTCCTGCCCGAGGTGAGGCTGGGAGAGTCACGAAGCCTCTCTTGGCTCAGCCCTCCCCCTCTTTAAAAGGGGTTGCGCGCACAGCCGTGTCCCACAGCAAAAGCTCCCGAGCATAACCACACTAAGTGCTGCAAAGCATTCCGGTAATGCAGCCAGAGATGCTGCTCAAAGCTTTACCCACTGGTTAAGAGGAGCTCAAGGCCTCAGTGTGCTCAACATGAGTCTCAGACCGAAGGGGATTTAAGATCCAATTCACATGCATGTAGGGAAACCAACACATCGTTGTAAGTTTTGCGTGTCGCCTACTTTGAGGATTTAAGCAAGAGTTGAGGGGTGGCTAGTCCTTCAGCTGATTCTGGGGCAGGACAGGTTTCATTCTCATCATAAAAAGTACTTTGGACAGGCACTTTAGTGGCAACAAAAGCAAAAAAAAAGAAAAAAAATTAAACAAGCCCTGTAGGAGAGTAGCTTGATGACATTCTTGCATATTTAAATGAACATGGGGCTGTTCCATTCCTGAGCTGCCTTCTTGTGTTAATCCCTCCTATGTCATTCTAGTGGTGAAAATGCCCCAGAGCATGCATGGGGCTACCTTCCCCATCCCACTCAATCCAGAATGGTTTAGATGAGGCTGACACAACTGGCCAGGTTTTACAGCAGTAAGCAGGGTCAGACTTTGGTCCGGTTGTTCATAGCCTGCAGATTTTTCACCGTACAGAAATTAAAAGGACTGCAACCTGCAGCAATTGCAGAAGTTGAGAGCAAATTAAAAAGAATACGAGTTCTGGCATTCATCCTCAGCAATTTAGGACAGCCTTTTCATTACTGTACATCCAGCTCTGATCTCCACTAAATCTCGAATTGCATTATAGAAAAGGAAGTAACAACATTAACACTTTGCAAACTGGAAACTAAGGCAAAGGGGAACAACAGCTTGCCCAGCCTCACCCCACAGGCTAGGACAGGGGTTTAGACCAGACCCCGGGCTCGTGGTTCCTGCACGCTGCCTGCTGTGCCACACCACCTCCTTGGAAAAGGAATGCAGCATCACAGCAGTTTCTGGAAATCACCCTTAGGTTCTCCTGCTCCCCCAAAATTTCCCTTTAAATTCTGATTCTGGTGCATCTACTAAGCAGAATGTTTCAGCAATGCACAGCAGCGGGCTTCTCAGTGCTTTGTTTCTGCCAGTGAAATAGCTATGACTGTAAGGTTTACAGAGACTTTCTGTTCTTGTCTAAAATTATCTTTGCTGAGCCTTGTGACGCCAAGAGCACAGAGCCAATATTCCATAAGCCCTGAGAAAAACGGACTACATTTCAGGCACGCTCAGCTAGCGTGGTTACAGTAGCATCCATCAGCCATGACCAGAGCTCGGGGCCACCACCACGTCAGGCCTCGCACGGGGGGACATCTCCTGTTTGTTTGCTGCATGAGAGAGCACATAAAGTCAGGGCCTGATCTTGCTGTCCGGGTGCTCTGCGGTTGCGGGGTGGTTGTCGCCAGCCAAAGAGGGAGTCTCTGCGATCCCTGCTCCAACTGCGAGATCAGGGTGAAAGGGTATGAAAAGACAGCAGGTGGATAGACAGATGGGGGAAGCGGGGGCTAAGAGGGAGACAACAGCAATTAGCATAAGCAGCAGCAGTCTCAGCTCACCAGCTGCTTTGCCGATTGTCTGCCTCCCTGATTTCCAAAAGCAAAGAAGCAATTTGCCTAAGAGCACACTCAGTAGCTAAAACTACCCCTCAGAACTGAAGGTATCAGAAAAAAAAACCGATTTCCATGGTACAAAAGCAAAGCTTACAGGGCTGTCAAGTAGGAGTTTGCCTAAGTAAGGCATGGAGCAGGCAGCTCAAAACAGCCACCAAATACTTCAGAGCAAAAGGCTAAAAAAGGAAGGTTTTAGAGGAGGAAATGAGTCAGTAGCTCGGAGGACGGGAGGGGGAGTTCAAATAACTGAGGCATAGAAAGTAAGCAAGTAGTCACCATCTCAAATGCTAGAAAGTCAGTGAGGTGGATGTATTTATCTTTGGTTTCTGTCAGTGCAGGGTCTCATTCACCACCGGGAGTCCATGGGCAACTTTTTATATTGACCATGTTGGGTTTTGAAGCAGTCCTTCACTGGGCAGACGCTTGTCGGCTGCAGTTCACGCCGGTGTTTCAGACTGGAGCCAAAGCGGTCACCGCCAGCTACAGGATTGCTGAAATTTCTTGGGCTCCCCCATGGCTGGGGGGTGGATTTTCTGGAGGGAATTTTCAGGTTCATTGCAAATGCCATTTGCCTTAAGAGAGGGAGGGAGATTCACCTTTCATGATGGTTTGTCCAAAGATCCAGCCTGAGCTTTCAGCCTAGCTTATTTATAGCTCTAACACTAGGAAAAAAGGACAAAGCTTATTCAGTGTTGAAAAGCAGCAAAGCTAGTAAAAAACCTCCGTCTCCACAATGCTGTAGCAATCCACAGCGTTAATTTTTTTCTTCCTAACCACCTTGTATTGCCCTGAAACCCTGGGGATGAAGGGGTGAGTCTGAGCTTCTGGAAGCCTTAACCTTGCTCACACCACCACAGCCGCTGGCTGTAAAGGGGCGTGCATTACTGGAGCAGTAAGCCGTGAGAGGGTTAGTGTCAGTGTGGCAATAAGCCACAAGGCACGACTTCCTCGCCTCTGCCCCACGTCCCTGTCCCGTCAAAAGGGCAGGACTGATGAAAAGGGAGCTAGTAGAAAGTGGCACCAAAATTCCCTCCAGCTGTCCCCAAAACGGTGAGCTTCCCCTCGGTAGCTGCCGCACAAGGACCCTGCTGCAAGCCCTCTCTGAGGGAAACCGCAGCACTGCAAACGGTTGGGGTGATGCTTCACAAGCACATGAGGGGACGGGCTGTGTAGTTGGGGGAGCAGCACAGGACTGGAAACACACTCCCTTTCTCCTACACAAGCAGCAGCACGGGATTTACGTGCAGTAGGGGTTCCCAAACCGTGACATATGTACTGCTAATCACCGGCAGGCAGCTCCCGGTGCAGAGCTGGAGCTCCCAGCACCCATACTGGTACAGCGTGCAGAGTCTGTGGAGCCCAGCGCTAAGGCAGGCTGGTACCACCATAAGCCATGTACTTGTCAGTGCACCTTTGCGCACAGCTCCCGCCTCCAGCTTCTTCAAAGCACCACAGCCGCTGTGTTTACACCTTGCCAGGCTACGCTGTTTTGTCTTTTGGGGAACGAAACCTTTCAAAAAGCCATCGTGGTTCTCAGTAAGCGCCCTTCCCAGAGCAAGCACATCTTTCCCATGAGACAGAAACAAGTGAGAGAGATCTCCCTTACTCTGCTGGTGAAGGACTTCCTGCCCTTGCTGAGGTTCCTTTAACCAGTTAGACACCTTTTTCAATCCTCTGCAGTGTTTCCAAAAACACAAGACCTCTTGAAACAGACTGAGCCCGCAGGCCGGGTCCAACTCATTTTCCCTTATAAGCATACAATGTGAGACAGCCCCAGCCCTGTTCTCATGGCCTTACATCATCCCCTCCCCTCCTCCCCAGGATGCCTTACTTTTGTACCCCTCTTTCATAGCAAAACAGATCTATGAAAAGCAAGCTTGGAACAGCAGCAGACAAATTACCCACATCAATAAAGACTAAAAAGCACAGCTGCCCCAGGTCTCCGTTACGTGCCACCGGAGATGGAGGTGTGCATCGCCAAACAGCGCCTGCCGTGATGTTCTCTCACAGCCACGCGGCATGCACTGCCATCAGGCTAACAGTCACAGCAGAAAGACAGGACCAGAACGAGTTGTCCAGAGAAACATATTTGTAGGACCGGAGCTCTCCTGTTACACAGGTATTTTATCTGACTTGTTTTAGAAATATATGTTTAAAAAAAAAAAAAAAAAACAAAACAAAACCCCAAACCTGTTCCTACTCAATTCTTGTTATGACTTCCAAAGCCAGTTAAGACTTTGGTCCAAATTTAAGCATTCCTTGATTAAATACGTCAGAAAAGAGCCTAGGGAGGAACTACCCACCCACCCCAATTTAAGTCTAAGTCATACTGGTAGGTTTTTTGCTAGTTTCAGCACACATCTGATGCAAATGCTCTTGCAAAAGAGACCCCTGGCCAGCACAAGCCGCCCAACACAAGAGCCTAACACAATAGCGCTGCTTTTCCAATACATGCATCTTGAGTATGGGGTCTTTCAGCAACTTCCAACTGATGTGAACAGGCATAACAGCATCTAAAAAGGGCATCTACTTACGGGTAATGTATGCAGCAAGGAGGGGTATGCAGCAAGGGGGGGGGAATAAAAATGTAACCCTTAATTAGAACAGCAATATGGATAAAAACTGTAAGGTATGGCTCACACCTTTATTATTGCAGCTTTATGCTAGCTGTAACCTGGTATGAAGTATTGCCACCTCATACTCCAGCCCTGAAAACATGTCATCGAGACTTGTTTTTGTTTTCTGCTTACAAGCAGGCACGGAGACTCAACATGAAAAGCTTGGTGCCGAGGGCTCTTTTCTCATCACTTCAAGTCAGGAACACCACTGCAGTCAGGATCCAGTAATGAAACATAACTGTCTATACATTTTTTAACATTAGCAGGTGCTTCTGTAATCTGATTACAGAAAGCTTCATTGCCCACAAACGTTACGGAAATAATATTTCCGCAGCACTTCAGAGCGAGCAGCACTGCAATGAACAGGGAACAGGAGCTTCTCTGAGCCGCCTGGTCTCAGCAGCAGCGTCTTCTCAGCGGTCAGCTCTGTCCCCGAGACAAACCGTTCATTGTTTCAGCCACCTGAGACAGATGCCGCTCTGATTCGTGCGGGGACCCTGCTGCTGCTGCTAGTGGTGGTGCTGCTGCTAGTGCTGCTGGTGCTGGTGCTGGTGCTGGTGCTGCTAGTGCTGCTGCTGCTGCTGCTAGTGCTGCTGCTAGTGCTGCTGCTGGTGCTGCTGCTGCTAGTGCTGCTGCTGCTAGTGCTGCTGCTGCTAGTGCTGCTGCTAGTGCTGCTGCCGCCGCTGCTGGGAAGAAATGCACAGGGTTTCCTGCAGCACACAGCGAGCGCCGCCGGCCTGAACCAATCAGGAGTGCCTGACTGAGATCGCACCAAAGTAGGTATTAAAAAAAACCCTCACACATAAAAAAAAAAAAAAAAAAAAAACACAAACCCGAGAGAGAAAGAAAGAAAAGCCCCGTGCTTCCTCCTCGCCAGCTCTCCTGACCCCCGCCCCCATCTGCTCTCTTTCAGGCCGCTTCCCGCCGCGGGCCGCCCTCCTGCTCGCCCCGGGGCCATGGCCGCCCCACGGCCGCCCCCTTGGATCGCCCCCCGCACCCCCAGCGGCTCCCCTGCCCCCTCACGACTGCCTCAGTCCCCTTCGTCTCCCCAACGGCCCCGGTCCCTTTTCTGTCCCCCCCCACCCCACCCCGCAGCCGCCCAGCCGCCCGCCCTTCCCCTCACGCCCCCCCCCCGGCTCCCCCAACGCTCCCCTCAGCGCCTTCCCGCCCTCCCCCCGCGCACACCTTGGGGCAGGTAGTCCCGCCCCGCCTCGCTGAAGGGCCCGCCACCATTGGCCGGCGGGCGCGTGACCGCCGTCAATCACCAGGCGGCTCCCCCCGTGATTGGGCAGCGCACCCCCCCCCCCCGGCCATGAGGGAGGGGGTCCGTGGGTGCGTGGGTTCCCCTCCCCCCCCCCCCGGGTGCGGGCGGGCGCGCGCCTGCGCGCGGAGCGGGTGGGGGTGCGGGGCGTTGCCACGCAGGGCTCCCACCATAGCAACCGCTTCCTCCTCCGGGCACGGCGGCCGTGACGTCGGCAGCGTTTCCGCCCGGCTCGCGCCCTCGCCGCTTCCCTTCCTGCTGCCGGAGCCCGCGCCGCGCCCAGCATCCGAGGGGAGCAGCCGCTGCCGCACCGCGCTCCGCCGCCCGCCGCGCCGCGCCGACGCCATGGTAGGGAGCGGGGGCGCCGCCGCCGCCGCCGCCGCCGGGGGAGCGGGACGTCACACTTGCCCCCATCTCCCCTTCCTTCGCCTTCACCCCCGAGGAAAGAGAGGAGGGCGGCGGTTGGTACCGCCCGCCCGCCGCGTCCCGGCCGCCGCCGCCGCCGTGCCCGGCGGCACGACTGTTTCGCGCCCCGCTTTCCTTCTCCTCCCCCCCTTCCCCCCCCCGCGGTCCTTTCGCCTTTGAACTTCAGGCCGCGGATCCGTTCTCCTTCCCCCCCATCCCGCCATGAGGCGGCGGAAGGTTACTTCCCCCCCTCTTTGAGGCGGTGGAACTGTCCTCTCCCCTTCGCCCTCCCCCCATGAGGCGATGGTACGTTCCGTGCCGCACACAGGCGCTAGGGGCGGGCGCGTCCATCTCGCCTCGGGGGGGGGGGGGGGGGGCCGAGGCGGGAAGAGCCGGGGGGGGGCGATGCGCGTGGCCCCTCCCCGTGCCGCAGGGTGCGGCCGGGGGGGGGGGGGAGGGGCGGGGGCTCCCCCCACGCGAGGGGCTGCGTGGGGAGCAGGCCGCAGCCTGCCCACGGAGGGGGGGGGTGGGAGCCCGCCCCGGGGCTGCCCCGCTCGGGAGGAAGCGCGGCCCCGCTCGCATCCGCCCCGACGGGCGGCCCCGGGCGGGAGCCATCTTCCCCAAAGCCGAGGGGTTTCGGGCCTGGCCTAGAAAACGGCGGCGGCTCCTCCTCGGCGGAGCGGGGCGGCGGAGGGGAGCAGCCCTCCTCCCGCCGGGCAGGGCAGGGCAGGGCCCGGCCCCGCCGTCCCCCCTGCGCAGCCTCCCGGGGCCCGGCCGCCCGGGGCCAGGCCCGGCTGCAGTCAGCAGTCCTGCCAGCAGACAAAAGGGGGGAAGCAAAACCGGCGGAAGGAAAACGCTGGTCGTAACAAACGCGGGTTTGGAGCGACTGCTCGAAAAAGCGTAAATTTTAAGGGAGATTTTTGTCTTGCTTCTCTGCACAAAGAAGATGCAATGCTGGAAGCGTTATATCTAAGATAGAACGCTGGAAACAGAGGAAACATAGAAATTAATTAAATGTACACACTGACTTGCCCATTTTCTCTGGCTTTCAAAAAAATGCCAGGGGACTGCTTTCATAAATGGGGCAGAATAGACTAAACAGCTTTTATGCTTCATGATGGTTCATTTTCTCTCAGTTTGCCTACACTAAAACTTTGCATCCCCTCAGTTTAACTCAGGCTACAGAGACTGACAAATTCACTTGAATCATCGGCTCATACAGCTATAACTGCTGTCCCATTTTTGCTTGAGTCACGCACAAACACTTGTCCAGCAACAGACATTCCTGTGTTTTGACACACTTGCCTAGGTCATTTGCCTTTAATGGAGGGGTTACATATTGAGGCCTTCCCATGGTATTTACCATTAGTTTCTTGAACATGTGGTATATCCAGTAAATAAACTTCTAGTCTGTATAGAACCAGCAGACAGGATGTGCTACTAATCTTCCTGCTTCCTATAACACCCGACTTGAAGCATCTATGGCTGGTCTGCAGCATGGAGCAGAAATAATGGGAGTTGCAGATGAAGCTGCTAAAAGTCTGACGAGACTTGCAGCTCTTGTTTAAAATAGGCTTGTCTGAACAAGCTAGCTACCACCTCTGCAGTACGCAAACCTAGTTTAGAATGACTACTCAGTGTGTCAGGCTTCATCTTGCTTCAGGACCAGAGAATTCCCCAGTCAGTCAAAACTAGTATTTCTCATAGTGATGTCCTTTTTGGAACAGGGTCTGGGTTGGGGTTTTTTTAAGATGCTTTCCAGTTTCTGCCAATGAACTTGCTTTTGGGCAAAGAGAGTGGGCCTTCTGGCAAAGTACAGTAATGCCAACAGGAGAGCATCATTTGGTACCAAAGGAGCATTGGATTTTCTGCTTTTGTGTCTTGCCTCAAGGTTTGGTTTCTTTGCTACCAGATTAAACAAGTCCACGGTCTTTGGACGACTACACAAATTACTTTTCTTGGTTGTTAGTCAATACTGTTCCCAAATCTGTGTAATTACAAGGTACATATGCCTCATATACAAGATGACAGCCTCCTGACAATTGATAGTGTGGGTGTCTGGCGTGTTCCTACTTGCCTTGTCAGAATATCACTATCAAGAGGCTCCTGCTGGGAGCAAGGGCTGACCTAAGCGATCTCATGTGGGAGAGCCTGCAGACAGCCAGAACTTGCATGCAAAGCTGTTCAGAGCCTTTCGCCTGTCTGACTGTTCAGTATTCGCAGTGATCTACAGGAAGGATACCTCGGTAATGAGTGCTGGGATGCCCAGAGCAGGCCTTCAAAGCCTGTTTTTAAGGGTGAGGGTTTAAGCTTTAGGCTGCTGTAGATGTCTGGAGGGCCACAAGAAAATTCTTGCAGACACTTGGGCTCATAATAGCTGATTTCCGTGCTGAATGTGTTTCTAAGAAGCTTTGCTTTCCTGCAAGAACCCCTGTGCATACCAGCTTACACCCACATTACCTTAAAAAAAACCATGCGTTTCAACACAGGAATGGGTACTACTCAAAACTTCTGCCCTGCTACTGGCTACCACAGTTCCTCTTTTTCAGCAGCGTTGCTGGGATTGCCTTTTGCGGGTATTGCTTGTTCTACCTACCTTGATAATTATATTGGGAGTGAACTTCGTGGTAGCTCGGGGGAGGTGATGATTTCCTCTTTGGCTTAAAGCTGAGGAAATGACCTCCAGGAATTCAGGGGAGACATTTTTCTACCTTTTTTTTTTTTAATAACTGCTTTCCTACTCATCTCTCCTCATCTGCTCAATAACCTTTCTTATTGGCAGGGCAAAAAAGCTGAATAGTTTTGATTCCTTCCCCCCCACCAAAGAGATCAAATAATGCAAAAGAAAAAACTTGAGTCTAGCTGGCAAGATCTGCCTGTAAGTGATAAGCAAATAACTGTACTTCTTGCTGGTTTATGGTGTGCAAATAATGGCCTCTTACACAACAGCAGTAAAAAGGCAGTTAGTTATGTTTCCTATCACGCTTCAGATCTGAATTGAAGCTTTGGACTTCCAGATGCATAGGCTGCCTGGTGTAAACGGAGGTGTCTGTCAGGCTATAGGTAGCAGAGGACATGGGCCTGTTGGGGTCTTGAAGTCACTGGTGTTCCCACACTGGTGCTGGTCTTTGGAGTGAAGGTAAACTAGTCACTCCATGAATTGCCTCCTTTCCTATTCAATAAGGTGGGGGTGGTAATATCAGATGGGTTTTCCTGAGTGCTCAAATAACAGATTAAAAGCAGAGCAGTATATAAGGTCCTTATATTTTTAACCACCCACATTTTTAGTTGGCTTGTCGGCCATAGCTTGCACCTTTTCAGAGGCCTGATTTGGCAAAATCTTCTCCCAGTCTGTTAGCTGCAACCAGGCTATGTGACCCTCCCTGTCTGCTAGGTGCTCTCACAACTAACTTGGCTTAGCTTTCCCTTCAGGGTCTGGGTGCTGGTGATGTCCTAGGGTATTGCGTGGCAACGTAAGGGACAGCTTTATGAAGGCTGCTATCCCAGAACAGTCGGGTGGTGATAGGTTTAATCGAAACAATATTTCTTGCAGAGATGACACATTACTGAGTCAGATAGAAATGCCACATGGTTATACAGGCAGTTCTGGCAGTGGCAGGGGATTTTGAAGGTAGGTAGAAGGGATGGTATGCCAAGCATAGTGGAAAACAAGGTGTTTGCTGAAGAAACTGAGAACCAAGTGTATGGCAGTAATGTGACTAGCAAACATGGGAGAACAGTGTTCTTGAATCTCTGCCTTTGCAGTTGAACGAGGCATACTGTAATAAGTTCTTGGTGTCAAATTCTGGAAAAATTGATGATGCTTTTCCAAGAAGGAAAAGTTTCCACTTGAGTAGCTGTGGATAGACCATGCTGGTGTATACAATGTGTGCATGATTCCCAAACAAAGCAAGTCAAGAACTAGTTCTTGAAATGTCTCTGTAGATAACATATGCACAGGCACTGCTATGGAGGGTTCTTAGGTTCTGATCATGGGAAAGAAAACCCTGACTATAGAATTGTCAATGCTTAAAACAAAATTTAGGCCTTCAAACTTGTCTTGAGGCAAACTAAGTCATTAGTTTAAAGTCTTCTTGCCTGTCTTACAGTTGAGGAGGGAACAAAGACTTTTCTTAGGTAAAATATTTTAAGTATTCACGGAAAATACTGGAGTTCACAGAGCTTCCTAACAAAAGAGAAGGCAAATTTCATTGTGTCAGAGTTGTGTTTCAGTGCAGGCTTGCTACAAATCCAGTTTATCAGGCGTCTGGCATGTGTCTCACTCCTGAAATGGCTTTCTGTATATGAGGATTTTCTTGAGAAAGCTTTGGATTATTCTTCAGTCTTCCCCCGTTTAGATTACATTTCAGTTGTAGAGTACTTGGTGATGGAGGCAAAATGTTGGAAGCTATTAGTGGAGGCAGCTGGGGACGGCTCTTGCAGTTGGAAGCCTGCTAGACAGAAGGCTCTCTCTTTGGGCTGCCCTGTGTAGGGACGGCATTCTGCTCTCGCAAGACTTCTGCAGCGCTTTGCACTTAAGGCAGGAACGATGGCTTTGTGTAGGGAATAAGAGCCGCTGTGTTACTGCAGCGCATGCTGACAAGGCATTTAATGCAACCATTACCTCATGTGCCTACAGCAGTCCGTATGAAAATACAATGGGGATACTGGTGTAAGTGCTCCAGAATAACGTACGAGGCAACGCTGCCTGAAGACATGCCGCCTTTGCAATAGTTGCGCAGGGGCACTGGGGGAGAACTCATTTTTGCTGATTCCCTCAGAGAAATTTACTGTCTGTTCTTGCCCGAATGTCTCCCTGAATACGCTGTACTGGCGTCATTTTCCCATCCGATAATTAGGTGGCTTGCCTCCTTGCTGCCGCCTTGTTTCAGTAAGGTTAACAGGCCCTGCAGTTAAGGTCCTTGACACTTACAGAAAGCGGCTGGCTACTTGAATGTAGTCTTTTCTCTGCAGTTGTGTCCCGAGCGTGGTTTTAAGTTGGTGTTGCCTGTGTTGCAGAGTTTACCTGTCCCCTGCAACAAAGTGTCACCAGCTAATGGTTATATATCCTACAAGTACCTGCAACATGTACTGCTCAATGAACAGCCACCCCTGTACCAGTCCAGAGTCAGATAACTGCTTTCATACTGAAAAAGGAACAGAACCAGGCTAGCTGTCGTAGCCCTGCAGCATTCAAGCCAGAATGCACAAAATAATAATGAATGTGCTGTATTGAATCCTCTGAGCAGAGTGATATTGGGCCAAAGAGAATCCAGACTAACAAATAAACGTTTATTCTGTCATCACTGGTGGGATGGAGGCTTCTCACCAGCTATTCTTCTGGACAAATCAGCAGAGACATGGTTAAAATGTCAGTTGAGGACATGTATTTACAAGTGTGGCATTTCTCCTTCTTCCAGTGCTCTTAACAGTCATCCTGTTGCTGCCCTACACAGAATGGTTGCAACCAACTTATAACAAAAGCTGCCTAGGGTTTGGGTTTTTTTCCTTTTTTAGTATGTTTACAAAGCCAGTCATGACTGGTACAAGCTCAGGGTTGAAGAGGGAGCCCTACAGTTACAAAAGTAGATCCTCTTTTTGGAAGCAATTAGTTGCACCGGGAGTTTATGGGTTCATTTCAGCCCATACTGTGACACAGCTATAGGGTTTTCTCAAATGGAACAAAACTGCATTGTTCCTAGCAATGTAATGGCTGCTAATGTCAGCCTGCATGATGAATCCAGGGGTTGTACAGCAGCTGTGAAAAGGAGTAGCACCAGCTACTAACAGCCTTTTGCTTTGGAAAATTAAAAAAATCTAGTTCTTAGTGTTGTCCGTTCAGCTTCTGGTCAGTCCCAGTTATCAGCTGCAGATTAACAGTGAATTGAGTTTCCAGACTGAATACTCTCAACATTTTTGGAATCTGAACTGGTTTGCCAGCAGTGCTCAGTTTCTTTATAAGGAAACAACTTGTTTCCCAACTTGGAGACATGTTTCTGGCTGTGCAGTAGCACAAGTATATGCTCTTGACTGCATACTTTGCATCAACCTGCAGCTCCGTTGCTGCTGCTTGCTCCTGGCTCTCTGCTGAGCTTTAATCTCTTCTGTCAAAGTTAACTTCTTGGCAACAGGGATTGGTGCAGGGGAATTAGTTGTGGCCTTGGAGCAAAGATCAGGAATTGACAAAGGTAGAGCTAGGTGACATGAATTGCCTTTTTTTTTTTGCAATCACTAGACTCATTCCCATGCTAGTTCAGGCTTTCTAAGCATTTTCTATTTAGAATCTTGAATTTTTTGTGACTGAAAACTGAGTCTTAACACCTGTTGTCAGCTACTGAGGTGCCATTAGTTAGAAGACAAACCTCAGGGGGGGAAAAGGTTGTCTTGAGCTCACTGTGGATTTGTCCTTAGTGAATGATGCAACAGTTCTAGTTGCTGCACTGTTTGCTTTCTTAGGGCAACCTTGTGTTATTTAGAGTCTTCTCAGAGAGTTCTTATCTACACCAACCACAGGGATGGGAGGAGGAAGACCTTTATTCCTTGTTAGTTCTCAGTCACACTCTGACAAAGTGCAGTCTCTCTGTATGGAGGAGGTGACATAGGAATGAGTCATTTTGAGTTGATGTTTGCACTTCTATTTGAATTTATGCTGGAATAGGCTTTCTCCACTTACTTTCCTTACTGAAGATGTGCAGAAGGGCAGCTGCCTGCCAGGCAGCTGAGGCATGGTGACATGGGGATGTTCTCCTATCCCAAAGTAAGTGCAAGGGATAGATTACCCCTAATAGACAAGCCATGCACTGTAAGTCTTGAGGGAGGTCCCCTTGTATTGGAGTAAACCCCTAAGGAGCGCGGTTCTCCACACTAGAGAAAAGCTTCTGTCTCAGATTCACTGCTGTATGAGATTGCCCTGATTTTGCATGACCAGCACTTGGGAAATGTAGATGCCAGACTCCATGGTAATAGATTCTGCCAGCTGTGCCACCTTTCTTCATTGGGTTAGCAAAGCTATGCCAGCCATTAGAAGTTACAGAAGGAGAGATGTTGGTAGAAAAAGGAGAATCCAGGCTCATCTGAGGTCTTGCGTGGTAGGCGTTGGTCAAGGCTTTAAAACCAAAAATACATTAAGTAGTTGTCCGATCAATAACCATCTCTCAAGGGCAGCTTGTTTGAAAGTTAGCACTAAGCAGTTCCCCTTCACCACTGATTTCCCTGGTTTTGCAGCTGAACTCTGCTGTTTCTTTAGAACATTTCCACTCTGGCAACGTACAATGTCCCCCACAAAAGTAATCCATCAAGCAGATGTTTTGGGGCTGAGCTTAAGGAAAAACAAAATGAAGAACAACCTGTAGTCTTTTTCAGTTGGTATATCCACATGATGCTTTACCTGACTGTTTAGTACTGCTGACTGTGCTTGTAGCAGTGACATGTGGCAGTTTACACAAAGGGAGGAGGGCAGTTTTCCTTCTGAGGTACGAATTGCTGTATCCGAGGATAAAGTCATTTGAATTTGGAAGACCAAAAACCAATGGGGAAAGAAGCAATACTAGAAAGGAGTCTCACTGTTTACACTGCATGCAGCATTTTGAACAGATAGGTGAGTGTTGGACAGGCTTCAGTTTGCGCTTTACTGCTCTGGCCATGATGTCCTTCCAGCAGTGTCCGCTGGCCGGTATGGCTCCCCATGTTTGCAGTCTTTGCTATTGCACAGCTGCTTTTAAGCTCTTCAAGTTTGCTGCGCTCTGAGAACAAAACTCAAATACAAATGCTTCTACCCTGCCACCTCTCTTTTTTTTCCTTCCTTTTTTTTTTTTTTTTTGGTCTCGTTCCCAAAAAAGCAGCAGACTGAAAACACAGTTCAGCCTCTTGTCGTTCTTGCTAGGTCTTGTCCTCTTTATTCTGTGCAGCTGTCTTTAGCATTAGATTGGTAATAACTGCATCTGTACCTCCTGTTACAGCTAGCACAGGGGGATACCACTAAGTAACTAGAATTTTTCCCATCAGACTTCAAGGGGGGGGTGGGGGGAGTTGAAAAGGCAGTTTGCTTTAAAAACTGATGGAGGAACTGCTAGGAAGTATACACTTTAACTGTTAGACTTGCAAGTTCTCCCTTTAAAACACTGAATTCAGAGCAGCTTCTGAAAGTTGGCTTGTTCAGCTAAAAGCTGTTAAACTACAGTCTCAGTACCCCACTACATCTTGATCTCTAAACAAAATCCATGTGTGACAAGCATGGAATTTGGCCATGTTTTACCTCTGTTCCTAAAGCTGCTAGCAAGCACGCTAGAAATGGCTAGGAAACTTTTAACAGAAGATTCTAGTGGACTTGATTGTGTAGCCAGCCTGAAATGAGTAATAAAATCAAGATGCTCTAATGCCAAAGGATCTGCCACGACTGAATCTCGGAGGACAAGGGGTAGACATGCATGTAAAACTACCCCTAAACAGTGTTCTAATATGAGTAGGATTGTGCCTTCTTCAGAATAGTTTTGGTTTGGCAGCTGGCTGTGGGCAGCATCAAGACTCCAGATTCTTTACTTGGCTTGGAAAAAGAGGGCCTGCAGCCTTTTCTGACAAGACTGTCAGGCCACTGGTGACTATTGCCAGTATTGGTTGTCTTCTAGCCTCGAATTTAGGGCAGTGCAGTAATGTAGTTCTGAAAATTTGCAGTGGTAGCCCTAAAGGTTTTTGCTTTTGTCTTTGCAGGCATCTGGAGTACAAGTTGCCGATGAGGTATGCCGTATCTTCTATGACATGAAGGTGCGGAAGTGCTCTACGCCTGAGGAAATTAAGAAGAGGAAGAAGGCTGTCATCTTCTGCCTCAGTCCAGACAAAAAGTGCATTATTGTGGAAGAAGGCAAAGAGATTCTGGTGGGAGATGTCGGTGTGACAGTTACCGACCCTTTCAAGCACTTTGTGCAGATGCTTCCTGAGAAGGATTGCCGTTACGCCTTGTATGATGCAAGCTTCGAGACCAAGGAATCCAAAAAAGAAGAGCTGATGTTTTTCTTGTGGTAAGCCATCTTCCCAGCTCATTCCTAACATGCAGTCCAAGCACTGTGGGTGAGGGCTCTGAGCATTTGTATCGCCCAGGCTGGCAAGATGGCAGGCTTAAAGTGAGACGGACAGCCTGATGCCTGTATTCTGAGCTACGAGATGTTTCACTTGTTCATAATCGGTAGGACACTACTTCTGTCTATGCTGGATAATAAATGTCACTAATTGCACTTTTTTTGGCGTATCCCACTAGGGCACCAGAACAAGCACCTCTCAAAAGTAAGATGATCTACGCAAGCTCCAAGGATGCAATCAAAAAGAAGTTTCAAGGTATGTAATACAGCTAACGCTCCTAGGTGTGCCATGCCCCTAGAATGCTTACACAGCAAGGCTTAACCATTGGCTAACTGGCCTTTTGTTTGAGATACTAGTGAGAGATGAGAACTTCACAGGTGAAATGGCCTGTGACAGAGCTAAAATGAGCTCTGGCTAAAGCTTTTACCGTCTGACTCTGAATTTTAGAGGCACTAGAACTGTGCTCAGGACAAGAGCAGGCTTTGCAATGTGTGAACACCATAGCTGTACTATACAGAGCAGCATATCTGCACCATACAGGCTAGAAACCATTAGACTCATAACAGTGAGCTGGGTTTTGTGCAGAGCTGCCTCCGTGGCAGAGGACTTTCAGCTCTGTGTCTTGAAATACACAATCTCATAAACTTAGTGCGCTGTAGTAGTACTAACTAACAATTCACTTTATTTGGAGATGCGGTTGTGATTACTCATTGCAAAAGACATCGCACCTCCAAGTGAAGAAGCTAAGTTCTGTTCAGGCTGTCAGGCACCATTAACCAAGGAGTAGACACCTTGCTGCAGCATTCAGAAATTTCATGCTAAGTCGGTCATTACGATGGCTCGTAGCCAGACAGCACTGCCCCCCCGCTTCAGTTCCTCATGCTGCGCTGGGCCACAGTCTTGCAGTGAGCAAGACTGACAGGATCATTGTGCAGCAGTACCAGCCCTCACAGGACAACTCGCTAGTGGATTGGAACTAGCCAGGGAGACTGTTGTGTGCTGCACATGTGGAAGTTGAAAAAAGAAAAAAAGAAATCCTATGATTTTTCTGCTTTTCTCCGTAATACAGGCTTGGGTTGGGCTCTCCACCCTTCAGGAAAAGAAACCACTGTTAATTCCTCAGACCAGCAAAGTCTTTCTAGTCTCTAGATCTCAAATTACTGCTGATTCTTTCACCCACCTCTCCAGAGGCAGCGGGAGCTGAGTCAGCCATCTTACTGTGCTTGCATGTAGCATCCTCAGCTACCATATCTAGGGTAGCACTAGAAATGAGAGATTCACTCGTAAGATAGCCTGCAATGAAAAGGCTGACAGTCTGAGCACTCATCTAGTGAAAACTTTCTCCCTGATATTTCTACATTGATCCTTGGTGTGTAGCTAGATGCGTCCTGTGACATACCGGGGAAAAATATCCAAATTGCGAAGCTAAGTCAGGACTTACCTGCTTGAGTGACCAATTGCCTCTTCTAATATTACTACCAAGTATGTTTCTTTGATTGATTAGCATGTTGAAATAGTGCATTGTTGAGTGTGTTGCCTCTTTTTTTTAGGCATAAAGCATGAATGCCAAGCAAATGGGCCAGAGGACCTCAACCGAGCTTGCATTGCTGAGAAGCTAGGAGGCTCCCTAGTCGTAGCTTTTGAAGGAAGTCCCGTGTAGATGTCATACAGTGCCACAACTCTACAAGCATTCCACGTTTTAATATATCAGTTATGTAAAGCAACCATTCTAGGCAAGGGTTTCACTAACCGTAGGGAAGCTGTCTTGTAGAATAAAGTAGATTTTGGAGATGTAGCTTGTATGTACAAATGACCCTTAATAAATCAAATCTAAGGATTTATCTTGGTGTATTACTATTTGCATTGGTTTTCCAGTCCAATACTGTCCCCGATGGATTAACACTAAAGGTCTCCAAAAATTTTGGTCCAATGCAGCAGTGTATCATGGGATGAAAAGGGTGGGGGGAAGAACAATCTGGTTTCTGTTCTTACTTTTCTAAATTTTACAAGCAAAAGTCAGTCAGTCTTTTTGAGGCTACTGGCCAAATTGCCAAACTCAAAAACATTTCCCCTGTAACAGTTTAATACAGAACTTAAAACCTGTAGTTGAAGTTAGACTAAAGCAACCTGTTGGCACCGATACTGGGTTAAATTCTTAGTGCTTGCAGTTGCAGAGCAGTACTAATAAAGGCTAATTCTGAAGTTAGAGATAAAATAGACATACTTTTCTGGAGAAATAATCCTTATCCAGTATCTTGTAAATTCACTGTTCAGTAATAATATTTAAAGGTTCACTTGTTTTACACATCCAATTTTCTTGCTATGAAGTGTCTTGAGGTCTCTTCCAGCCTGAGTGATTCCACAAAAATTGCTTTTCAGTTGACATAGCTTAATTTAGAACTACATTACTTTCGCTAATACACACTCGCTAGCAGATCAGATGCTTCCGAGGCTTTTACAGATGCAGATTCTTAATCAGAGCTCTCCAGTTATGGGTATTATAATGAGAAGGGACCACGTCTTTAAAAGTGGTATTCTTAGCCCCAGTCTTTGGTCACTTGGTCCATTTGTCCATAATTACTATTGATTTCTCTTAGTAGATCCAATCAGCCTGACTAATACAGCTTGATACGGGCTTTTTGTCTGTTAGCTTCTTTAATTCTGTAGAAATGCATGGAAATATCACCTACTAGAAAGTTTGACCTGAAATGCCTTTTGTATGGGGGGTAGAGAACATTCCTGTGCCAGCTACAGAGATCTTAAAAGCTTCCACGTTTCGCCAGTGGTTGATTAAAGCTGTTTCTGTTGTGTAATGTGTACATGGGAGTTGCATAGAGTTTTCCTGTATGTCTGTAGAGAAAAAGAAAAAAAAAAACCAAACCCTTAGCCTCCAGTGCATTACTGTGATATGTTCTGTGCGTGCCAAATTTGAATAGCCTAAATAAATGGGGTTTCCCTCCCCTGGGTCAGTGACTGATTCCTCTGGATTAGTCCTCCTGCAGCGGGGCTGGCGCTGCTGGCTGAGCACGCCACCGCCCCACGTAAGCCGGGTGCTCAGGGAGCTGGTACGCCTTCCGCGGCTACTGACCTGTGCTGCGCACGGGGAAAAAAGGATGGACGGAAACAGGCTCGAAGGAAGAGCTGGTGGAGGCAGAGGGAGTTGGAGGGTGGAAAGCAGGTTCGTCTGCCTGCAAAGTGTGCTGCCCTCCTTGGCCCTGCACCCCTCTCACAGCTGCGTGACTGCCAGCCTGCTGCGGGCTCTAGCTCCCTAACGGCACCTTGTCTCTTCCTTTTAGGCTTCAGACCCCCACTTCCACGGGTTGGGGAGTTTCCTGGGAAACCTCTGGTATTGCAGTCTGAGCAGGAGAGACCCAGCACACGTCAGTTACTTTGTGCTGCTTTCCCTCTAAGAACTGAGGGCGCTTTCTCTGGCCAGCCCGATGAAGCCCAGGCAGTTGTAGGCAGTCCCTTCCTCTGCAAGCTCCTGCCAGATGTGCAGGGTCAGAAAGCGGTACTGTCCCTGCAGCTCCTTGGCAGAGCAGCACGCTGTGCTGGTTTATCTGCACAGCCAGGGAAATAATGGTCCATTACCTAACCCAGCATGTGCCCTCTCTGGCCACGCTGCATAGTTAAAACCTTTAATTAAAAGGCAGGCATTGACTGCTTGCTCTAACTTGGCACCCACACGGGTCACACGGTCTGGAGCACAAGGTTCTTTGATGCAGAGATCCACCAGAGTGAAGCTTTCTCATTTGGAGAAAAGCACATGGGCCTGGTTTCTGTGGGTGCTTTTAGCCTGCATTTCAGTCAACTCTGAGTCTGCCAAGTGGGTAATCATCCCCATAAACGGCTCCTCCTTGCCTAGGTGCCTGCAGTACTGGTCTCTGTCCGAAGTCCAGGTTGAGATAAGGAAACCTGAGTGACACAGTGGGAGGGGTGCTGCCTGACAAACAAAGGGAACTCCCAGCCGAGATCCAGCTCATAACTAGTGCCTCCAGACTGCAGGCATCTTTGAAGAGATACACAGCCCGGGTGATGACATGGTGGACTTCTGCCTGGGTTTTCCTTCTTTGGTTAGAAAATGGAGCAGGAGACCCTGCAGTGGGGGAAGGATGTGAGATCTGGAAGGTAGAAGGGCACTTCCCACAACATGAAAGCCCTTGGATCAGGGACTTGCGTGTAAAGTGTCTTAGTCCCGGGACTTTGAGGGATGAGAGGTCTGAGGTGGCACTTTGGGCCTTGGTTAGGTGTGGTCCCGCAGCTTCAGCTGATCTAGAGGCTCTGGCCGCGTTAAGGACCCTTGCAGCAAGCCCTGAGGTGGTATACTGGCCTCTCTGGAAGAGTACTCTGGCACTCCAGCGCTGGCACTAACTTAACCTTCAGAGCTATAATGCTCCAGGCTTGTCCACGTCATGGAGTCAGTGGGCCAGACTTCACCACCTCCCAAGACTGTTTGCCCTTCTGCAGTTGGAGGGGATGAAAAGCACAGGAAGGTGTTTCCTCTTGTGACTGTTTCAAATCCTTTCAGTTAAGGTTTCTCCCAAACCACCCAGACCTTCTGAAAAGGCAAGGCAAGCGGAGAGCGACAACGTCAGGAATGCTTCCTATAGCTGGGGAGAGAAATTACTTTCTAAGAGGACTACATGAAGAAGAAAAAGGTGAAGGGGTTCAGATGACGGGTATGGCTCGGAGCTGTGCAAGCTCAGCAGAACTGCAGTCCCGGTAGCGCAGCTCAGGTATAGCAGGAGCTGAGCTGCTAGAAACCTTTCCAAGTCCACATGCAGGCAAAGGTTTCCGAAAAGCCATTCTTGTCCACTACACTGGGGAGAAGATGGAGATGGGAGATGGAGACTGGTAATTCAGGCCTGAGCGTGAGCAGCGGATGGGGTGAACATAATTTAGCACCTCCAGCAAAGGTGAACTTGGGTGTCTACAAGCTATGGCTTGATAAACCCACGTACCCAGGCTGAAAGGTAACTCCAGCTTTGGCTAAAATAAGCGGCAGGATCCAGTGGTCCCATTCAAAATCACCCCAGCTGAGCAATTTCTTTAAATAAAGCACCTGCCTGCAGCTCCCTGGCACCCGGTTGCTGATTGTACCTGCCCTGAGTCACAGGCTGACACATAACGAGGAAAGGCGATAACGCTCTGCAAAGCCCGTGCCGTTGGGCGGACGCGGTGCGAAATCCCACCAGCTCCCGGGAGAGCAGGAGCTGGCCAGTCCTCAGCTTGCTGGTGGGCAAGGCTTGGGTTTCTCCTAGCCCCTCGGGATGTCCTTCCACTTCCTCCAAGGTGCTGAGGGAAGAAAAACTCTCAGGGGTACCACTCAGGTACCGAAAATTAAGCTAAATCGCTTTCCCCAGAGATATGTTTTTCAGCTTTGCTTAACAAGATCAGCCCCTCTTTCTTCCTAAAACAGCCAGCTCAGCGACGTGTCCTGGAAAGGCACCATGTCCCCCCACATTGGGGACACTGAATCTGCTCGTGTGGCTTTTGGAGCCCCATCAGAGCCCACCTGCCCTGTAGCACGCTAGGGATGCCGGCCACCCTCCTTGTGTTGGCTGCGGGCTTTGTTACTACTCTTGTGTTAACACCTGGGTATCATCTGCTCTGTTTTTGCACAAGTGGTCACAATAAAGGAAATCATTGTTGCAAAAGCAAAAAAACTGAAAAACCCAAGGATTGCATCACTTCGTTGCGCCTGCTACTCTGGGGCTCTTCCCACTGATGGCTCTCTGGGGGCGACGGCCACCCCGATATGCTCAACAGCTTAGTCCAGCCTATGGCTTGGGTGTGTTTTTGTTCTTGTGGTGGGTTGGTTGGTTGGGGTTTTTTTTGTTTTTGTTTTTTTTGTTTTTTTTTTTTTTTTTTTGCAATCCTGGTAAAATCCAGGCATTCCTTCACTTTGGGGGTTCTTAAAAGCCAAAAGGCAACAGGCCAGGCAGGCATGCTGCTCTGCGGTGAGAGGCAGTGCTGACAGCATTGAGGTCACCAGTGGTCCTTGGGTCATGAGGTCCTCCCTGTACATCCCAAAGTCCAGAAGAAGAAACCAAAGGCTCATTGCAGCTGCAGGGCAGAGGTCTGCTTCCTGAGTTTGTCTCTCCCTCGTTGGGGAGATGGATCTGCCAGAGCGTGGGGTGCTTGCAGGATCTGCTGCCTACACGCATGCAACAGCCCTCACAGAGCAGGGCTGGGAGGGGTGGTGGGGGCCGCAGCAGCAGCAGCAGCAGCAGCAGCAGCAGCAGGGCTTGTAATGAGTGTGTGGGGTCTCAGCTGCTGTGCAAAGGGCTGGAGCCACCACCCTGCAGGGAGACACAGCCCTCCAGCCACGTGCACAAGCTCTGTCACCTCCCATCCTGCAAGGAAATGCAGGCAGGGGCAGGCAGTGAGTGCCAGAGGGGCATCACCGAGCCACCCACTAAACCTAGAGGGTAGCCCTCCTCCCTGCAGCTCAGCACAGCCTCCCAAAGGCGCTCAGCCCATTTCTGCAATGAGCATTAACGGGCTCAGTGCTGATGTGCACCCTGATGTCTGGGTGCTGCAGCCCTTGCTCAGTCTCCATCAGCAAAGCCCCAGCTTTACCCAGCACTGGATAAAAGGGTGCCTTCGGACAAGGAGGGGGGCACGTTTGGGGGAGGTGGGGGTCAGCTTGCCTCTTCCTCAGCCACAGACCCCCTTTTCTTGCCTGGCCAAAGATGGATCTTGCGCACACGCCACCCCTGCCAAAATGTGACTTGCACACCCCTTCTCCATCAGCCCCAGAGCCAGCCTCAAAACTGCGTGGAGCCTCTGGTGTCTAATATAGAGGTTGAGCGCACGCTGCCTTCCCCGGCAACAAAATGGAGGCAGCTCTGTCCCTCATTCCCCTTCCCAGCCTTGGCTCTTTGCACGCCCCTGAGGGACTGAGCGCTTCAGGGCCTCTTCCCCCCCCCCACCCCCCCTCAAATCCTGCTGATGTCAGTGCCGGGCTCAGCAGCTTTATTGTGGGGAGACAGGCACCGAGCCATCACGTGGCCTCTGCCATTTCGTAAGAAACCAGCTTAAAAAAAAAAAAAAAAAAAAAAAAGGGGGGGGGGGGAAACAACAGGGGGCAAGGGGAAAGAGAGAAAAAATATTAAAAAGGAAAGCCACAAGAAGGGGAGAGCAGAGGGCTGGGGAGCCCAGCACCAAGCAAGGACCACCACCACACTGCACCCACAGGGTCAAAATTCCAGGGGAACGCTGAGATTTAAGCAAGCAGAAGGGACAGTCCCCGCAGGGCTGGCGTTACCAGCGTGGCTCACCGCACCATGCCCTGTCCCCACCTTCGGCGCGACCCCACAGCACTGGACCACCAACACCCTGTCCCGGCTGCCACCGTGTCCCCCGCCACCACGGCGCGCGTGGCGCTCCCTCTGCCGGGCCCCGCGCTGGGAGCTCGGTGTGTGCTGCCAGCCGGAAAACACACGCTGCTGGAAGGAAAAGTTTCTCTCCTCTGCTTATATTGGAGAAAAAACAGAGGTGATGGCTTTTGCAGCACAGCAAGGAGCAAGGAGAATAAAGGATGTGCTCCTGGACAAAGCAGGGTCCTTCCCCAGCGACCCCAAGACCTGCCTGGCCTGCAAACTTTAAAAAAAAAAAAAAAAATTAAATAATAATCAGAAAAATAAAGCAAGGACAAGCTCTTTTCACTACATTGTAATTTTAATTGCATCGACACCCAGAAATACACAAAAGGATACGTGCCAAGAGCCACCCCTCAAAGAGAGGCTTCCTTCGATGGTGGGTCTTACTTTCACACTTCTTTCACTCCAAAACAAAAACAAAAAAAAAAAAAGGACAACAAAGAAAACAAAACAAAAAAAAAAGAAAGAAAAAATATATATAATAATAATTGCACCGGTTGATGTACAAACACAGTCTTCCCTTTTCACACATTCGTGGGAGAGTGAAGCCCCAGCGCTCGCCCCGACGCAGCCGGAGCGGCTCCCTGGGGAATGAACGGTTGTACAAAACAGTATGAAGTTTTTCTTACAAACGTACACCTGCAGTGTTGACTGGTTGAGGTTTTTTTGGGGGTTTTTTTGTATTTTTTTTTTTTTAAAGTTTCAAAACTAGGTTTTGGGTCACTAATGGCTTGTATCTTTTATCTACAGTAAATTCAGCATATATTTTTATTTTTAGGAATGTGTAAGGCATTTTGGTAAGTTGAACGGTAAGGCCTAGGTCACAGACTTGTCAAACTGAAGTCCCTTCCTTCGAACTGTCCTCTTCTCCCTGGAGAAGGAAAACGGAGGTGGGTTACTCACCTGGGTCTCAACCTTATTCTCACGGTGGCTCAAACATCAAAGCGTGCCACCTTGCCTCCCATTTTAAACCACTGCCGCCTGACGTGCGCTTCCCCGCAGCCTCCAACAGCGTCAAGGGGAGCGATGGCTGTGGCCACCACAAGTACCGTTTCCTGAAGCTGTTCTTTCAACTTCTTCACTGTTTCTCTCTCTTTGGCCAGTTGGTCCTGGGTAACCTTCAGTAGCTCCTGTAGTTTGGTTGCTGCCTGGCCCAGGTCCTTTGTTAATTTTTTTTCTTTTTCAAGTCTTTCCTACACAGGAGGTCAAAAGAAGGCACCTGCCTGAGCCTCCCTTTGCTGTCTGGTGACCTTCCCCCCTCTAAAACACCTCTGGTCACCTCGGCTCTGCACTGAGCCACCTCAATGGCCACAAGCTGGAGAGGCACCCAGCTCCCTCTTTGTAGGAGATGCCAGGCGTCACCCCACCACCTACAGCTCACTGTGGCTCCCTGCCAAACCCAGGAGATGCCATGGGCTGAGACAACCTTACAGGAACAGAACGTTTCCCAATATGTGAAAAGCACAGCCTGCGAGAATGTTTGCTCAGAGCATCATTCTTATCTGGATGAAGGGGCTGTGACTTGCACCCTGCTCTCCTTCAGCCACGTCGGAGCTCACAGCCACTCCCGGGGCAGGGAGCTGCCTTCAGGGGAACCACTTACCTCGCCCCGCCATCCCCAAGAATGATAAACAATGCCTGCAGTCCTGCCCAGACATGGCTTTTGTGTCTTGGCTCAACACCAAGACAAGAGAGCAGGGCAGCCAAATCACCTTGAGATGCTGGGCCTCTTCTGTGTCTGAAGCTGCTGCATTTTCAGCCAGTCTCAGCTTTTCCAGCTCTGCTTGCAAACTGCACGCTGAGCTCTGGGCCTGGAAAGGGGGACACATACTCAATCAGCACGAGCTAACAGCAGCAGGCACCTCCCGCATCCTGCCCCGTGCAGTCCCTGGGTCCCTGGTGGGTCTGCCTCTGGTGAAGAGGTAGGTTATACTGTCAGACAGTTGGACGCTAAACGCAATGCACTGCTTTTGCTAATCCAGCTTCCATCGGGAAGACAGCATTTCTTGCCAGAAGCAGCATAAAACCCAGCTAAAGCCCTTAACCCTCAAGGGAAAGAGCTGGCAAAAAAATGGGGGGACTTAAAGGGGGGCACTTTGAGGAGCCAGCAATGCCATGTGGCTTTAGCGCAGCTGCCTCAAGAAGTTCTTCAGATGTGCGAGGGAATGCAGTGACGTCTGCAATGCAGACAGGGATGGGGAAAAACCTTCAAATTAATTATTGAAATTAACTCTTGGGCTTCATTAGCAGACGAGAACCCATACAGGCTTTACGAACCCTTGTATCCTCCTTGCCCACACCTACCTCCTCCAGCTCTAGCGCCAGCTTTTGCCGCAGCACTTGCTCCTTTTGCACCAGCGCTTCATTTTGCTCCAGCTGAGTTTTCAACTGTGTTGAGAAAAGGAGAAAACACCCAGAAATAAAATTAAAGACCCAAGAGAGAAGCTAGTGGGGACATCACCAAGAAAGCTGGGCTAGACAGAAGAAATGAAAACTGAAGCTTTCCCCAGGGGACCAAAGGGCAATCGGTACCGGCATCCCCTGCTCTCCGCACAAAAGCCGGGAGGATGCCAATGGCGAGCCCAGAGCTCAGCTTTGCATTGCCAAATTTTGCCTGCTCCTGCTGGCAGTGCCAGCTGGGACTTGGGATGAGAGGCACCCCATAGCAGAGGGTGTGCCTGGCAGGACCCTGTGCCCAGAAGAAGGCTCCACACTTAACAGGATTAAAGGAGAGAGAGCCTGGCTTGTGGCAGCACTGCCACCGGTGAGAGGCATTAGCCTGGAAGGGAAGAGCCACTGCTAATGCCCTCAGCATGGCTCCAGCAACATTTGCAGAGCCTCTATAATCCTAATCCACACCGGCTGGGAAGGCATCCTGGTGCAGTTCTGTCAGGGTGCCCCCTTCCTCCAAGGTGATCCAAGCCCTGAACCCTATGGGGCATCGTTGGGTGGTGAAGTCAGCCCAAGGGCTTGCAGCATCCCCTGCCTGCCTCCCCCAAAATCGTGCCAGCCTGATGCCGTGACAGAGGGCTCCCAAGGGGAACAGCCTGGCAAAAGCCGGATGGTGATGTGTTCCCAGCGGGAAAAGGATGCATGGTTGAAGGGACAGGGAGCTGGCTTTCCCCCAACACACAGGACAGGAGACAACACAGCCGCGACAGCCCTGAGCAAAGCCATGTGCGGTTCTCCATGCGGTTAGAGACAGTGAGACAGGACAAGAGACATGGTTAAGGGTCAGTGCCTTCACAGGCAGCGGTCTCACCACCCTAACCTCGAGGGGCACAGGCTCCCTTGGGTCAGCTTGCAACCCCACTACTTCTCCATCCTGTACGTGGCTCTTCATCTCATTCAACTGCTGCCTGACCTGGAAGGAGGACCAGCAAGCCTGGCTCAGTTACACATCCCTGCACTGCAGCCGTTACAAGACCCACAAGGACCTATAGATAAAGTTTGCCAGCTTTTTTGCTTGCACATGAGCTGAAATGTTTGGAAAACCACCTCAGTTTCTGCTAGACACAGGACCAGTGGTACCTAACCTGAGCAGACTGAGGCACGACAGCTCCTAGGGGTGCAGAGCACATGCTCACCCCTCGTCTGCTCTCCTTTGATCACTCGGCACCTTGGTTTAAAGCTACTGCTGAGGGTTTGCACTAACATAGTTGAGGTGTTAAATAAAGCAATTGAGGCAGGGTGGCAGGTCCCATTTTGCCATTGATCACAGCTGGGATGGCTGGGGAGGCAGTTACCTGAACACCACCCCCCCCCCTTGATTAACCCCCCCACTCCCTCTACCAAAGCTCCATCCTGCAGCACTGGCAGTCAAGCTGCAAGCTAACAGTGTGCCTTGGCCAGAAGAAAGGGAAGGTTGCTGTATGAACACAAATGTGTTCCACACTTAAAACCGCCTGCCCATCTAATGAGATTAAGGCTAATGATGACCCTGCAACACGTTCCCTCGAGAGCAAGGGGCTGCACTGGGTCACTGAGTGAGCTGGACAGTAGCAGCTGCAAGGCTGGGAAGAGTCATGGCACTCAAGGGAAACCATACTCCCTGCTTGCTCTGCTCTGAGTGGCTCTGCAAGCCAGTGGTACCGCCAAGGATTTTAAAAACAATCTCCTGAGCCTCTCACAATCAAAGCATGGATTTAAAAACAAAACCCCTCATGGTTTTGGCTGGTCTGTTAGCTCTCCTGGCCCTATATCCTAGTCGTCTCCCCCACTTACCTGCAGAAACCTAGCCCCATCCTTCAGTCCCCCCAGCAACCTCTACACACAGGCTGCACAGCCTCAGTCCTCCCATCCAGAGGTCGATGGATGGATGCTTAAGGCACCCAAACCCCTGCCCCAGGGTGGTGTTGGGGTAACCACTGTCCGGCGTGGGGGGGCGGCTGGGGTTTTCTGCTACACGCCAGCTTGTGCAAGCCTTGCTGCTCTCCCTTCCTTCCCATCCCTATCATGGGAGGATGAAATCTCCTCCTGGGTCTCAAACATCCCCTCTGAAAGCTGGATCAGCCTGGTGCCTGGCAGCACCAGGTTTCCCTGTGCGCTGGCTGTGCCTTCCTCCCCTCCCGAAACCCTCAGGGAGGATGCCAGCCCCACAGCTGGATTTGCAAATTGGCCCCAGGCAGAGCAGCAAGGTCCCAGCAGGGCAGCTCCAGGTGTCCCCGCTTACCAGGGCCAGCTCCTTGCCCTGCTTCTGTGTTTCTGTCTTCGCTGCTTCTAGCTGCTCCTGGGACTCTGACAAGAGCTGCCTCAGCTGTCAAGGAGGAACAGAAAGGAAAAAAAAAAAGTCCATTTATGCACTTGGTTTTGGAGCCCTTTGGCCCAAGGAAGCATTTTTATGATGCAACATCTTCTCAAAGAGGCCATGATGGCATCACTTGCTAACCTGCTTGCTGATGCCTGCTCAAAGAGAGAGGGATGGCCGTGAGACAGCTCCATCTCACCTGAGCCACAGAAATCCCACAGGCCACCAAGGAGCAGTGGACAGCATCTCCACACAGATCTCCCTGTCCCATCACCTTGCCAGTGGATCTCCTGACTTTAGGCATCTACAACCCAGACCAGAGCAAACACCTCCATCTGTTTTCTGCAGCTTTGCAAAGCTGCAGATCCCTGGGCACTCCCCAAATCCCCAAAACACAGATCGGGGGGTGAGTCAGGCCTAGAAGAAAGAAGCGTTTAAGAAGGTAATGGCCACCACACTTACTACTTCAACTTCTTTTGTGTAGTTCTGGCGTTCGGAGCTGGCTGTCTCCAAGTGATTTTCCAGTTGCGTTTCCAGAAGAGAGGTGTATTCCTTTAGCTGGATTAAAAGGGAGGAAAGCAGGAGGGGGTTGATTTTTTGAGGTCCAACACATCCCAAACATCCCATGGTCCAAGCTTGCCTTTTCCAGGGCAAGTCAGGAGATAGGTCCTGACTCAGCCCAAGCACAGCACGCATCTGTCTGGCACCTGATGGGGACCTTCTCCCGTACCCAAAAAATCTTACCCGATCTGTGCTCTGCAGATCTGCTTTCAACTTCTCCACCGTGTCTTCAAGGGATTTCAGTTGGAGTTGTGACTAAGCCAGAGAGAACCAGAGAAGGTCAGTGAACAGCATCTCAGGTGGACACTGAGTATCTTTCATTCAACCAAAAGTTAGCCAGCGTTTCACTCCCACCTCTCCCACTTCATTGTGTATCCATGTGCGGAAGAGACCTGACACCAAAGTGGAGCTCCACAGCCTGCAGGGCAGGAGCTCCTCTTCCCAGGGAGGAAGAGTCCAACAAGCCCAGGCCATAAATTGTGGAGCAAGGTAACAGCTTTTGCCTGCAGGACTTCAGTTGGCTGCAGTCAGCTTTCAACAACACCTGAGAAACTAGCACCACAGAATCACAGAATGGTAGGGACTGGAAGGGACCTCTGGAGATCATCTTGTCCAGCCCCCCTGCTTGAGCAGGCACACCCAGAGCAGGGTGCACAGGACTGCATTCAGTTGGGTTCTGAATATTTCCAGAGAAGGAGACTCCACAACCTCTCTGGGCAGCCTGTTCTGGTGCTCTGTCACCTTCACAGTAAAGAAGTTTTTTCTCACGTTTAGGTGGAATTTCCTGTGTTCCAGCTTGTGCCCATTGCCCCTTGTGCTGGCATTGGGCACCGCTGAAAAGAGTCTGACCCCATCCTCTTGACACCCGCACTTCAGATATTTATAAGCATTGATAAGATCCCCTCTCAGTCTTCTCTTCTCCAGGCTAAACAAACCCAGGTCTCCTAGCCTTTCCTCATAACAGAGAAAGCACCAGACTCAGTGCTTTCAGTTTCCTACTGAAAGTGCCTTTGATTTGGAAGCAGCAAGGCAGACTTTCCAATGAGGTGTCATGGGCTTTGTTATTAAGAGAAGCCAAGCTATCAGAAAAAGCAGGGGGTTTGCATTTAAACCTGGACTGATTTTTGAAGAGGGCTCCACAGTTGCTGAATTTTTTTGAAAGGAGGAATTCACCTCTTCTCCACAGAGAGGCAGGACTGCTCTGGGACCTGCCCTAGCCACCAGACGTTCATCCCATCACGCACACCCTGCTGCCAGCACACCAGCAGCAGCCACGTCACCCTTGTGCAATCCTACACCAGCCCTCAGCAGCGCTGGCGCTGCAGAAGCCAGCAACAGGCTGAGAAATCAAAGATCTCTTGTACAAGAACCTCCCCACCTCCCTGCAGCCCCAGTTAACTTCAAAACCCCATGTGATGGATGGGGAGCAGCCAGACCGTGGAAAGTAGCTTCATCTCAGTTCTGCATTCAAAAGGGAGGAGATAACTTAAGTCTGCTTTGCAGAAAAGGCACAGCCAGCCAAGTTCTCCTAGACTCCAGCTAAGTCACGAGAGCTCACAAAACACGCCCCCCACCAAAATCCTGGGCAACAACGGCTCTCTGGCAGCTGCCGGTTGGCTTTTGAAGTAGGAAGAGCAGTATCCAGAGCTAGACAGACAGCTGGACCCAAAACTATGTGCAATACGTGGCTTGGACCTCAGCTCCTTTCTGAAGGCTCAATGAACGCCAAGGTCAACCCGGGTTTTGAGAGCAAGCCAAGTTCTTCTGAAAATGGGAGTCCAACAGCCCTGCATGTGCTCTCCTCCCCTCGAGCCAGCGCCCACCAGGAGGGCTCAGCCCGATTTCCAAGCATCAGAGCTTGGATTACTGAAGCGGTGACACGGTTTCCCAACTACCATGCCTGCAACTGTTCCTCCAGCTCCACTGGCAGGGTCTAGGCACACGTGAGGAGGTGGGATCCAGGAGGAAGAGAGGCTTAGCTCCTACATGAGGTGGGCTTCTTGTCTGCTGGTTTGGTGACAGGAGGGATGGATTTGGGGAGAAGAGAAAGTCCCCATGTCTCGGAGTTCAAGGCTGGCAGTAACAGTTAGGGCCGCCATCCAATTTATAGCCAACAGCCCCTCTGCTCCTGTAAGTCCAGCTCCACGATCGACAAACCCAGGTGTGCCCCAAACACGCACCTTTTGGAGTTCCTCTTCAGATGCTGTGAGCTTCGCTTTCCACACCTGCTCCTCCTCCTCCACGCTCTTCTGCAGGTTTCGCAGCATCCCTTCCTGTTGGCAGAGCCTCAGCTGAGCCCAGACTTTCTCCAGCCCTCCCAAGCTGAGCAGAGTCTGGGCTGGAAGCCCTGGCATACCCAATGCCTCTCCAAGGATTGGTGCCAAAGAACCGGTGACAGAATTAGGTGCCCCAGGTGGGGCTAGGGGCTCCCAGTTCCTAGGCTGGCTCAACCACCCTGCTCATCAGAGTCCTTGCTGTGCCACATCTCACCACCACCAGGAAGGTTTCCAATGCAATTAGGCTGAAGAAGGGCTCTAGAAATTCAGGTTTCTCCTATTCCCCTGTCTCACTGGCAAATATTCTTCCACATGGCAGCCCCCAACATACTGAGGGATGCCCAACATGGGCAGCCTGGGCTGCCAGGAGACCTCTCAAGAGGTATTTCTAGAGGGAGACCAACATAGCACAAAGGGCTATAACTTACCGTCTCTGCAAGGATAGCTCTATACTGCTCACATTCTGCTTGTAAAGTGCTTTGCGCTTCCTCTGCCTCTCTTAAATTAAGTGCTGAATCCTGAAAAGAGAGGGAAGGGACGGAGAGAGATGTGAGGAAAAGAAATGAGTGACCCTCAGGGCACTCCCTCGCTCCTCCGGCACTCCCTCACCCCTCCACTTTCCAACCCCTTCACTTACCAGGGGCTCTGTTGTAATTGTCTGCTGCTTTAGCACGTCCATGGTCTTCTCCTTGAATTCTTGTAGCCACGTGTCATAATCCTGAGTTTGGAAAAAAAAAAAAAAAAAAAAGAGGACAAGGAAGAAAAAGGACACTTAGACGTCTGTCGTTGCCATGTGGCAGAGGCTCTGCAGGGGTCTGAGAAAGCCTGCACCTACCTGCTGCGAGGACACGGTGACTCCTGGGAGGACAGAGAGCAATGTCTGCTTGGTTCGCGTCTGGAGCACGTCCAGCTGTTGGGCCAGCTCTTCCTGTAAGATGGACAAATTGGCATGGGATGGAGGTCTTGGGTGCCTGCCAGCCAGGCTGCCAATACCAGTCCTGCTTTTCTGTGCCTACAGGGGTGAGCCGGCATGGGGAAACCAGCCAACAGAGAAAACTGCTGCCACAGAGAACCACAAAAATGTCCCTTCCAGTTTACCCGTCTTCCCGGTTCCCCAATCATGACCTGTACCAGGAATACATGGCCCTCAAGACAAACTTTGGAGAAGCTGTCAGGAGGATTGGGCCAGCACTGCTCCTAAGACGAGGCAGGCAACCCAGGGCAAGCATCTCTGGTGGCTTGAGGGGACTGAATGATTCCCTTACAACACCAGCATCGCCACTAGGGAGAAATGCTGGGCTCACCTTTGCTTTTGTAGCAGCAAGTAATTTTTCCTCGCATGCTTTCTCCACTGTGGTCAACGCTTCCATTGCTTTCCAGTTCTTCTCGCGAAGGTCCTGCCGAGACCACACACAGAGGGCAATAAGCCACACATCACGCCGAAGGCCACCAAACTGCTTGTTGGCACTGCAGAGGATTTCAAAGCCTCCGCTCAGGAAAACAGGCAGCAGCCCATTGCTTTTGTCAAGGGTCTTCCATCCCACTGCCCACGTGCACTCCTTTCCCCTTTGTCCTTGCAGTGGCCCAATGCACTGCATCGCTCAGGTGGTGGCCTTGAGGGAGCAGAGCAGAGCTGGATGGAGGCAGGAGCTCCAGAAGCAGCCCTGAGGATGCCTAGAGAGGACACAGGCCAAGTGGAGGGCTGCAAGGTTGCCTCCACACAACTGATACCACCTTGTAGTAGAGGGATAAGGAGCAGAGGAGCAGTGAGGTGTGAGGGACCCCTGCTCAGGGATTGCCTTGACCCTGCTTGGGTAGGACCTGCCTGGCTTACCAAGTCCTAAACCTCCCAAGGGAACAGGGGACAAACACCTCCACCCAGGCAGCCCACCGCCTGCTGCAGCCCATCAACTCGAGCTGCGCAGCCTGCCAGGGGATTCTGGCTCTCCAGTGCTCCATGGGGCTGGAAGAGTCTCTGGCCGCACCATGGAGCCGTCGGTAGCTGACTACGATGGGTTGTCATTCAAGTCCTAGAGATCTGGGTTTTGGAGGAAAAAACTGTGAGCAGCAAAAGCTGAGCCCGGTTCACTCACGTACGTTGTTTTTCATCTTCTGTTGCTCCACTGCCTCTCGCAGATCTGCAGCTTCCCTTTCCAAGGACGAGAGCTGGTCTGTCTTTTCCTGGAGCCTGGAAGGGCAGGATGCAGGAGTGAGTCTCAGCATCCACCTCCCTCCTGGCTACCAAACTGTTGAGAAGGGGACCACAGCCCTTCCTACCCAGGTCTGCTCTGGGATCTACACACGGCGGGAGGAGGAGGGAGTGAGACTAAAAACCACGGCCATGGCAATGCTGGAGTGGGATCTAGTTTTCTACTGGCTTATCAGCAATAACAAGTGAGTAGCTAGCTGGCTCTACACCCAGGACAAGAGGAAGAAGTAACCTGATCCAAAGGCCAGAAATTCCAGCTTACACAACTGGGACTGCTCCTGACACAATTCCGTCCATGGCTCGTTAGGCTGAGATAGCCCACAGCTCTGCAATTTGAAAGCATCATCCTACTATCTTGACTAACCATAAATCAGTGCTGCTGACTAGATGCCCGAGAGCCTGCAGCTTCCTTCCACACCCTCAGATCCACCATCTGCCCTGAAGGAGTCTCAGCTTGAGCAGACCAAGGAAGGTTCAGGTCCTTGACAAGAACCAGCCAAGTCTCTTGGGGTCCCAGGACAACTGAACAGCTGCCTTCCTTTAGAGGAATGCTGGATGCTCGGTGGCAGTGGGGTATCTGAGAAATCCTCCCCCCATGCAGAGCCTGAGCCTTCTCAGAGGTGCCCAGCACAAGGAAAAGGGGCAATAGGCACGAGTCGTGACACAGGTAACTCCAATTAAATGACAGGAGACCTTTCTGCACCGGGGGGAAGAGGTTGTCAAACACTGGAACGGGGAACCCAGAGAGGCAGTGAATCTCCATCCTTGGAGATACCTGGAAACATCCACAAAAAGCCTCCTCTGCTTGGCCCAGCTTTGAGCAGGCGACTGGATCAGAGACATCCCATCCCCAGGACCACCACCACCAGAACCTCCTATTCTGCAGGACCGGTCAGCCTCCATGTGCCTGCCAGCAATTACAGTCTCACTTCAGAATGGACTGGCTGTTATTTGGGGCCAGCACTGGAGCCAATTAATATTTTAAACAGCTGTGTTGGGCATAATTGACCTTGTCTTCCCAGCTTTGCAGTCCCCAAGTCTGCCAAATGGAGAGGGCGGGAAGCCCTCATCCACAGGGCTCAGTGCCCGGGGAAGCCTGGGACACATGGACAGCAAGCTGGAGGTGCCATAGCCGTCTCCATGTGCACCTAGACCCACCTTGACTGCAGCTGCTTCATTTCTGCTTCATTGGCTGCCTGGAAGAGAGAAAGCACTTTCATTACCTGTCCTAGGCACATGATGCAGGTCAGCCCTTTCTGCAGCATCCCAGGGGGGATCCCAGAGCAAAGATAACACAGGTACTGTGTTAACACAGTGTAAAAACAGCTACTTGAGCCATGTAAACCCCCTCTCCTCCTCCCACCACAATTAAACGAGCAGGTGACCTGCAAGTCTCTGTCTTTTTCTGCTTCCCTCATCTGGCCTGCCTCCAGCAGAGCTTCGATGGATTTGATCCTGTCCAGGAGCTTCGTATTCTCCAAGCTGGCATCCTGCAGTTTCCCCTTCACTTTGTCCAGCTCCAGCAACTTGCTTTTAACCTCCGCTTCAGAGCTCAGCAGCTTGGCCTGCAGTTCTGTTGGAGGAAGGAGTGAGAAACACTGTAAGGTAGGTGCAAACAAATTTGGAGACTCCCCACCCTGCCCTGCCCAAGCAGGACTCTTGGCCAAAGAAGCCTTGGCCATGGATGCTTTCAGGAGGCCCAGAAAGGGCAGGCAGGGATGCAGGACAGCACAGGAGAGAGGCACTTGAGTGGCATCCTAGGATAGGACCATGGACCAGTGCCACATCTTGCTCACACCAACACCAGGCAGCCTAACTCATCCCTGGGTCTACCTGTCCTGCCCTGACCAGCCCCACCAAGCACCCAGCCCTGAAAGCTCCAAGTCTGCCCACAGCTCTCCCTGCGCCGATCCAAGGTCCTCACCAGCAATGTTCTGCTGCTGTCCTTTGGCCTTTTCTGCATCTGCTAACAAGCTTTTGTAGCTGGTCTGGGTTTTGCGGAGCTCATCGCCCACTTCATCCAGCCTCTTCTGCAGCGTCGCCTCCACCTCCCTTTGGGAAGCCTGCATGGCAGGAAGAGAAGGCTTTCCGTAACATGCCAGGCATCCCAGACAATTTGAAGCAAAGCTCTGTGTGTCGCATAATGTTATTTTTAAGCTGGACTTTGGGGGGTTTAAGTCATCCTTTCCCCACACTCCCTCTGTGCATGAAGCATCTTGCCTTGTGCTTGTGTTTTATCATTTGCCAGCCCTCAAGTGGGAAGCAGACAACACCCAAATGTCTTGGTTCTGGGCCAAGTCCACGGCCATCCTCCCCTCCAGAGAGCTAAGCTCTGAAAAACCTCTTAAAGCCCTGGTCCTAACACACAGCCCCAGCCCAGCAGGGAGAGGTACTGCCACGGTGCTTAGCAGGACGGAGACACCCAGCCACGTGTTTCCACACATGGAGGAATTTTCTGTGCGGTTTGGGCCAGGGAAGACTTTTTTTTTTTCCATCTTAGAAAGCAGCGAGGAAGAGGCCTGGCCAAGGCAGGCGCTTCGAGGGGGAAGGCAGAGGAGGAGGACGAGGAGCATGCTGCAAACCAGCAGCTCTACGGGTACGAGTTGCACCCTTGCAGATGGAGAAGTGTTGCTTTGCATGAAGGGAACAGAAGAAGGTAAAACCAGCAGCCCCGTCTCTGTCTGAGTGATGCTTCCAGAACCATCACGAAAGCAGGACTTCTGCATTTTTTGATGATTTGACCCCATATCCTCATCTCAGAGCTCCAGGTGTTACTGTGGAGCACATCCTCCCTAGCACCTTAAACACATCATTGGCTTTAAAGTCTTCCAGCTAGTACGATTTATTTAATTAGCATTAAGGTGTGCAGCAAGCTGACAGCCCTGGAGAAGTTCTCCTAAAAGCATGCCTAGAAGCTGGTGTTTTTAGTCAGGAAGGTGGCTTCTGCCTTCACGCCAGCTGTGTGCCCACATCGCCCCCCCCTTGCTCCTCACCTGCAAAAGTGGCAGAGGCCAAAAACAGCCCACCAAAAGGGGATCTGCATCCTCAGGCACGCGAAAAATTAAGAGCAAGGATACAAAGGTCCTTTGCTCTAGGAGCACCTCTACAAAACCATTTTGGCATGCAGATAAAGGCCTCCACCACCACAGCCCCTTTGTAAAGAGGCCAGAGCAATTTGGTGACCACAGCACGTGCAGGAGGTCACATCACATCCCTCACCCTGTCTGCAACCCCCAAGGAAAGAAGTGCAAGTTCCCAGCTCATGGGTACCCAGGGTCAATGCTCCCAGCACCCAGCTTAGCCGAATCCCCGCAGGAGCGCTGCCACCCCCCCAGAAGATGCTCTTCCCTGCGTGGGTGCAGCCTGCCTGCTGGCAAGGTGCCGCTGCTCCTCCGCCGACAGTGTGCTCAGAGGCTCTGCTTGGGAGGTGTTCTTTAAACACCCCTAAAAACCCCAAACCCAGCCACACCCCGGTGACAACAAAAAAGCCACAAACTCCACCTCCTGCATCAAGGAGGGAGAGCAATGGGCTTAAAAACAGGTGAGTTGAGAGAGAGCACCCATGTCTGCATGAGCACAGGCTGGCGGGGCCAGTGGATTTCCTCTCTCGCCTTAGGGTACCACCCAGCAGCGTGCACCGTCTAGGCTTCCCCCCCAACTCTTTTCCACCAGGCTCATGAGCTTCGCAGATGAGTGAGAACAGCAGCTTCAACCAGGGCATCGTGCTCCCTGGGCTCTGGCAGTCATGCTGCACAAAGAGCGCATTGCATGTGACAAACTAACAGCGGGGAGGCAATGAGGAGGTCCGCAAGGCGGCTTGCTTTCCAGCCGTGGACACTCATCTCCCTCCAAGCTCTTCCCATGGCCAAGTCCAAGGATCCCGTGCAATTTAGCCACCCACACCACCTCTGTCAGGGGAGTGGGTTTGCCGGCGCCTGCCTGACCTGCAGCTGCTCAATCTGCTTCTCCAAGGCCGCCGCTTTGATCTCCCAGCTCTTCTTCTGCTGCTCCTCTTGCTGCAGCACCTCTGATTTCTCAGACAGCTCTTTCATCAGCTTGTTGCACTCTTGCCGTAACTTGGCCAGCTCAGCGTTTTGCCTGCACCAACAGAAGCAGGGTTATTGTAGCCCGCAGGCCAGTCAGGCATCTCTGATGTTACCTAGGGGGAAACACATCCTCCTGTGGGCCTGACACAGGACTTGAAACATCTCAATGGTTTCATTTGCCTGTTTCTAGGACACGCCTGGTCCTTCAGGGAGGGGGTGGAAAGAATTGACAAATCACTTTTCAAAAGCTGCACTTCAATCACAGGAGACATTCCTTTCTCATGAAGTAGAGGACGCGAGGATCTGTGTTCCCAGACACAAGAGGAAGCACTCTAAGCAGCTGGAGTCCACTCTGTAATTATTTGACCACTGTTAATCACCATCCATTTCAGACTTTCTATAAAAAGGAGTGTGAAATTCTTCTACCCAGCTCCTATTTGTTCTGCATGCACCGGGCAGGTCTCAGTTCTCTGCAGCATCACTCTCTTCAAAAAGCCAGCTGCATTTCTTCTGAAGTTTCAGAGTACGAGCTCCCCTAATGGGGGAAGTGCCACGGCGCCTTCTGGTTGCCTCTCCCCCCGCTCCGCTGCCTGTTGGCTCTAGCATCAGCACAGGTGACCCCAAAGCAGAGAGGGTTTCCCCTGCCCTTCCACTTGGGAAGAACATCCTTGTTTCCCCTGCCAGCCCTCCAAAAGACATTTGGCAAGCTCTTCCTCGCTCCCTCCTCTACCTCCAGCTAGTTGGGGTGTCTGTAGAAGTGCCTTCAAGAAAAGAAATGGAAAGCCAATCCCAGGGTTTGCCAGAGGGCAGCCCCAGGCTCTGTCCCCGGCCTTACTTGCTCTCTGTCTGGCTGGTGGCCTGGTTGAGGGCGTCCCTCAGGATGGAGTTCTCCTGCTGCAGGCGAGCCAGCTGCGTGTTGGGGCCGTTCTCCAGCTGCTCCTGCAGGGTCCGGATCTAGAGGAGCCCAACAGGGGTTAATACTGTTGCCAGCCCCCTTGCTCTCCCTGTGAAGCCCACTTGATGAGCAAAAGGGACTGGCACCACGGGGGGGGGGGGGGGGGGGGGTGGTCTACTGGTGCTGACAGCCCCCAAGGATGCGACATCCCATGAGGATGCACCCATGTGCCTCCTCTCCCTCGAGAACCATGGTCCAGGAGCATCACGGGGTCTCGCCCCTCCCCGAGGCTCTGGTCCCCTCGCACATCTCAGTCTTCTCCAAAAGACCACACATCTGCCACCAAAAGCCACCTGGCAGCCAGAGAAGGAAGCTGCAGAGCACAGCATGGGGCTCACCTTGCCCTGGAGCTGCTGCGTTTCACTGACGTGGTCCTGGTAGCTGGCCTGCATGCGTGCCTGCACCGCTGCAATCTCCCGCTCGCGGGTCAGCAGCTGCTCCTTCAGCTTGCCCTCCACGGCCGCTGCCTTGGCCCGCTCAGCCGCCAGTTCCTTTGAGGAGAGAAGCCACCCAGTTAGCCCTCAGTGTATGAGATTCCCCGCTTTAAGGGGATGCAAAACCAGTGGCCTCCTAGCTCAGAAGACTTAAAAGTTCAGCCCTTTCAGAGCTGCCCCCGTGCCCAGCTACGCCATTTAGCACTTACATTTCCTCCCGCATTTTGTTTTGGGCTGTGTGGCCACTGGATGCCACTGTTGTTCCACATTGGACCAGCTAAGAGAAAGGAGTAAGACAGCCTGGAATTTTATTTTTCCCCCACTAGGATCAATAACATCACATAAAGTCTGGGGCAAAGCAGGAAAATTAAAAATAAACACACACCCTCTGCCCCACACCGAGGAAGGGATGTTCTGTTGGCCGGCTGGGCAACGCCATGCCACTGTCCTGTGCAGTCTGAACAGGCAGGGGCTTAGCACAGCATCCTGTGCCCGGGATGGCTTTGCCTTCTCCTCCCCTGCCTGCCTGCAGAGGGACTCGCCGCTGCTAGGTCCTGCCAGCTGCAAGGCAGAAGGTGCCGAGTCCAGCATGGCAGGGGTCTGTTCTGATTTCAACACCCAAAAAGAAGTGGAGGCAGGGGGCTGAGCTGGGGATAGAGGCTGTAAATAAGATCAGGCTCCTTAAAAAGAGATGGATCAGTTCCTTCTCAGCTCGTGGGATCCAGGCAGAGATGAGAAGGGGTTTATTTTCCTCCCTAAAGCAGCAGAAAGCTGAAGTCTCTTACAGCAAGGGCTTTCCCCTGCTTCTCCTGCAGCTGCCAACAGGTGCTACTCTGCAGCTCTTTGGGCTGGTGCCTCCCCAGGCTGCATCAGGCCCAGGAGAGGAGGTCAGGTGGGGATCTTCTCCCCTTTTTGGGGAGAAAACAGCAAACAGGTAAAGGACCCAGAGAGCCCCTGGGCTTCACCTACAAGAGGGATGAGATGCGGGAAGCAGAAGGCATACCAGCGTGACCACAATGAGCAGAGCCCACACCAGGGATGCCGGGAGAGCCACGTGGTGCTTACTTTGCTCAGCTCCCGCAGCTTGTTTCTGGCAGCAGCCGCATCCTCCTGCTCAGTGGTGAGCTGCTTCTCCTTCTCTTCCAGCTGGCGTTTCAGGACAGCAACCGGGTCACCCTTCTGCGTGGCCTGCCAGTGGGGTGGCACATCAGTGGGGACCACCACCTCCGGACCCTTCCCCATCACCCCACACACGCAGGATCCTGCCCTCTGCTCCAGGGGAAAATTCAACTCCATTCTCCGGGACTGACCCTTGGGGCCAGCCTGCCTGAAAACATGCCCCTTTCCCTCCCCTCCGCACCTCCCGAGACTCAGCAGAGCCCCAGCAGCGGGCAGCCACAATGGCACTGGCAGCCCTACCGTATGCCAGGTGTCCTGGACGATGCCTGCTTTCTCCGTCAGGATCTCGATGAGCTGCTGGGCCTCCCCCTCGCTGAACACCATGCTGCTGACGGTGGACACGAGCGTCTTGTAGGGCAGGTAGAGGGGCCCGTCTGAGTCTGCGGGTGCTAGGGAAGAGAGAGGAGGGATTGGGACCGCTCGAGCCAGTGGCAGAGCTGAGTATCATCATCTCAGTCGGCTTCAACCCCATAATTGCCATTTCAAACCTGCATCCACCCAGATTTCCACAGCCAAGTTTGATACCTCTCTAGTTGAAAGCAATATGAGAAGTGCTGGAGATGACACTCACCACACACTTGAGCTTCTTGAGCCAGCTGTCACCTCTGCCTGGCTCTACTACTGGTCCCACCACCCTGCCACCATCCTCCATCAAACTGAGCGATTCCCAGCAGAGGCCAGGCACACTTTGCCAATGCCAGGGAGCAGAGACGCGTTGGGCATCAGAAGCTGGACCGCACCGTGATACAACCTTGCTGGGGGATGTCACCCCATGCAGCGCTGCCAGTGATGCAGAGTGCAGCAAGATCATCTCCCTGCCAGGTTTCTTCCAGCTCTTTGCTAAGGGAACGACACAAATCCAACCCTTCCCCTATCCCTCTGCTAACCCGGGAAAGCCAAGTAGCATCAGGGACCATGATGCTGTTGTAGGACCACAGTGCACATGGTCACGATGGATAGAGGGTGGTGGGCTGTGCTTTAGGAGCTTCTGCACGGTATCTATGGCCTGGTGGGCTTATTTTCCTTAAAAATCCCAGAAGAAAAAGCAGTTTGGATTCCAGTAGCTCCACAGCCTCTAAAGCCGTTAACACCAGGGTCTCTTGGACACAGAGCTCGGACCCCCTAAGCAGCAAGGTCAGAGAAGGAGGAGGAGGAGGTGCTGCAGGCATCGGAGCAGAGATTCCCCTGCAGCCCCTGGAGAGGAGCCCACGCTGGAACACGTTCATCCTGTAGGACTGCAGCCCATGGGAAGGCCCCACGCTGGAGCAGGGGGAAGGTGTGAGGAGGAAGGAGCAGCAGAGAGGAGCTGTTACAGACTGACCGCAGCCCCCATCCCCCTGCACCGCTCAGGGAGGGGGAGGCAAAGGAGTTGGGAGGGAAGGAGTTAAGTTGAGCCTGGGAAGAAGGGCAGGGGGGGAAGGTGTTGTTTTAATTTTGTCTCTGTTTCTCATCTATTTTAATTGGCAATAAATTAAATTAGTTTTCCTCAAGCCAAGTCTGTTTTGCCTGTGATAGTAATTGCTAAATGATTGCCCTGACTATCTCAACCCATGAGCTTCCCCATCTTATTTTCTCCCCCATCCTGTTGAGGAGCGGGAGTGAGAGAGCAGCTGGGTGGGTGTCTGGCAGCCAGCCACAGTCAACCCACCACAGCAAAAGAGCAGCAAAGTCCAGGAACACCTAGCAGCTCCAGCACGCACTGTTTGCTCCTGGCTTCCGGTAGATCCATTTGGGATGGCAGCGCTAAGCCCTGGCAACAGCAGAGTCTGTCTCACTACCAGCAGCCACTTCCCAGCAGCGTAGCCGGGGCAGCTCCACCATCTTGTGCAACCAGGGACCAAGACCTTGGCTCACACTTTACTCATGCTGGCAACAGTGCGGATGCAGGACAACACATCACATCCCCTGGCGCAGTCCCGTTGGGCGGAGGGACCCACCAAGCGAAATTCTGCACATCTCCTGGCGGTGTTGCGCAAGTGAGCCTTGCACAAGGCGGGCACGATGCAAACCCCACCTTGCGGCTGGCAAACGGAGCCAGGGCAGCCTGCCAAGCCACGGTAAAAGGAAACCTACACTGCTGCCGAGCCCATTTGCAGACTCAGAAACCTTGCCCCTCGCCGAAGGAAGCAGCGAAACAAGAAGCAGCCGTGCAGCAAAGCTGCCGTGGGAAAGCACAGCAGGGATGAGGGGTCTGAAGAGACGCTTCTCAAACCCAGGGGGACACGGGAGACATGGGTGACCCTTGCGTGGAGCCCCGCACCCGGGAGGTGTTCCATGGGAGACTGTGGCTCCTGCTATCACAGATAACGACCTGGGATCCAAGTACACACTAACCACTTGCAAGCAAGTGTTTGTGTGATGCAGGAGGCTAAAAACGAACCACACAAAAGAAAAACATCCCAAGACACTCTTGTCATGTTTGCCATCTGTGTCAGTGCTGAGCACGTGTCTTTGAACGCCCATTTTTATCTGCCACAGGATAACTTGTTGCTTCTGCCTTTGAGGAGGAGAGACCACAGCTGCCTAAAGGCTGCCCACAATACTTTGGTCAAACTGCAGCCAGCTTCGTGGCGCAAACACTGCCGAGAGCTTTCCTTTGAAAAATCCCACAGGAGCAGCTAAGACATCACTCTTGGCTTTTAAGACATGCAGGATCAGCACTTCATATCCAAAGGAGTGGATGTTCGGAGCAGCCAATAAACCTCCCAACTTAAAAAGTGCTAAAAGTTCATCTCCCATCCACACCACATCTTTGAGAACACCTGAGAGATTTCTCCCACACGTCCATATGGGAACACTTCTACAGGTCTGAAAGCACTCACATTTTTAGTGCCTGTAATTATCACTTAACCAAAAATAAAACCGAAACCGTTCATGTTGGTGCAATGAGAGGCAAGAATCCAGCTACAGAGCTGTTTCTCTCCTCCCTACACCTATTTACACCCTGGAGAGTTCAGGACCGCAGTCTTTAATCTCTTCCATCTCCAAGTCAATCAGGTGAGGCATGAAAGATGACGGGCAAGTTTTCCCTTCCCTGTGACATATCCGATGTCACTTCCCTCTGACTATCCTATAATCAGTACCCCGCAGCATAAAATCCCTTCAATCCTCTCTCCTCCAATAGGCTGTTTTTCACCTCCACTGAAGAAGGAAGAAACTCTAGCAGTGGCCCGCCTCCCTGTAGAAGAACGGTAGAGCTCCTTTGTGCTTTTAATAATCACAGGTGGAAGGGGAAAACACCTTGTCTTGGCTTTCCACCCAGATGTCCAACACCCTGGCAGCTGCCCCCTCTCCCAGGACAGGTACATGCACCTCCCATTCATTCTCGCTGTGTGTGCAGATCTGCCCAGAGACCCTCAACGCAAAAGTAAATCCGAGAGGCACCTGTAACTCTCCAACATCTGTGTACTGGACCAAGGAGCTAAACACCAAGCAGGGGTACCCGATGCAGTCTTGACTTCAACTCTACTTCCGCCCAGTACAGGGTTTTTCAACCCACCTTCCCCTTGGCGCACATGGTCTACCTCACCAGAGATGGCCTCTCTACAGCTGCCCTGTTTCCAACACTGAACAACAACAAAGAGATCTCAGAATGGGATAGCTCTGTTTTAACAGCACCAAGATGCCCTGCTGGCTTACTCAATGGGGATATACGCAGAGGAATTTGGCCTTACCTGGCTCGCTCTTCTTCTTGGATGCAGCTTTCTTCTTGACAGGTCCATCATGCTTCTGCTCCTCATGCGTCAGGAGAGCATCAGTTTTCTTGATGGCAACTGAGCTGATGACCGGAGCACTTTGCTGCGTGCCAACTGGTGGCACGGCCACAACAGGCACCTCCTTAGGGGTCACCTCCAAGACAGGAGAACTTTTGGGGACACTGACAGGAGGCGAAGCCAACACCGGGCTAGGAGCAGGCTCTACCTTTGCCACCTTCTTCTCCTTCTTCCTCTTCTCCTTAGGTGACGGAGCAGGTTTCTCCTTTTCCTGCGGGGCCACTGACACCGCTGCAATCAGAGGCTCAACAGTTACAGGGTCCGGCACCACAGCAGGTTCAAGAACCACATCCTTGGGAGAGTCCATCACTTCCTGAGTCAACTGCTGCTCCGGGATCTTTCCATTAGGTTTCTCTTCCTTTTTCTTTGCTTTTCCTTTTTTCTCAACAGGTTTCTCTTTCTTCTTTTTCTCTATTTTCTGCTGCTGGGTCTTCTCAAGCTCTTTGCGTTGCTTGGCCAAGGCTTCCTCGTAAGATGTCTCCTTCATGGAGAAGGTGGACACCAGGAAGATCCCGATGGCTGATATCACCATAAAACCTCCGAAAACCATAACACCCAGTGTCTGAGGGTCATACACATCCATCCTGCCTTATTCTTCTGTGCCTGCAAGACACCAGAACAATAGTTAGTGGAGGGAAAAAAAGAGATGCAACAGTCTCTCTGAGCAGGGAGTTTCATATGGACATCTGTGTCTCCAAGTGGCATCATGCACTGAAAAGACAAATGCTCAAGATGCACACAACTCTGGTGAGGGTGACCTGCCTACACACCCCCAAGTTTGTGCCTCTCCGCTATGTTACCTATGCACAGTGGTCCAGTCATACTGCAGTGACTAATTTCACTGGCTGCAGCCATCTCCAGAAGAACCAAAGAGGTGGAAGAAAAAAAACCAGGGATGCAATCAGAGGCAGCTATGAGCAACTACCCATTACATGCCCAATGGGATGATTTTGCTTGAACCTAGGCAATACCTGCAGCCATAAGAGAATCTGGTTTTGGACTGCTTGGTGCAGGTTGGCCAAGATCTGGGCTCTCTCTGGAGTGCCTGGCCTTTTCATTGCACCCAGACGCACGTCCAGGTCTCCACTTCGGAATAAAACATCCCCCTGGAAGAAGAAAGCATGCACAGGAGAGCTTTCCCCAGCTTTGCAGCAGCCATTGCCTTCTCCCTTTGCCACCTGCAGCACTGCTGGCTTCTGCCCAGCCCAGAGGGGAGGACGTGCAGTGACCACATCCCACTGGGTAGCTGCTCCCAGCAACGAGAACTACCCCAGTAATGATGCTGCATGCACAGATGCCACACAGAAAACCAAGCCATAACCATTTCCTTCAGATGCAAACACCAATAAAGTCATAACTTCAAGCTAAAAAAAAAAAAACAAAAACCAAAACTAAAGAACAAAACATGGTCATTAATTATCTCATCTCGCCAACAGATGCCCGCAGGAAGAAGCGAGACTTGCAGAGGGAGCACTGGATGTGGCACTTGCCTTTCCACCTCTGCTATTAGCTGGCAGGCAAACCGGGCACAGGGTCCTTCCCACCCTCCTCTCCAGCCTCAGTTTCTCTACCCATAACACACGGAGCAGCAACGGAGGCCACACTGCCTGGTCTGAGATCTGTCAGGCAGGGTGCAGCCACACACAGAGAAAGATGCTACTATCTCCACTCTTCTTAATTGCTAATTGAATCCTGTCCCTAGTTTCGAAACCAACCTCTTCTCCGCTGTCCCACTCACATGTTTCTCCCATTGGGGCATCACCACCACGTGGCTCTGAGGTGGCTCATGAACCCCCAGATGCTCAAGTCAGGCAGTTAATCTGCGACGGGCACTTCCCAGGAGGTACCAGGCTGCGGTTTCTCATCATTGTGCCTCAGAACATAATCAGGAAAATGCGGAAGGTCCTCGGCTATCAGAAGTTCCCATCCCCACGCTTAACTGTAAACATTATCAAATTTCCTCTTTAAGAGGTTGTGGGTTGAGGAGGGAGGGAGGGGCTGGAAGGGGAAGAGGCAAAAATAAGAGTAAAACTAAGGAGATCAGCATCTTTTCAAAAGCCAGTGCTCACAGGGAGAGACCTCGGAGCCTTTTCCTTTCTATCAGCCGGAGCAGCAAACTCGCAGCTGAATCTGCAGTTCAAAGCTGGTTGTGCAGCGAGGTGGTGATAGTGCAATGAAAAACTCTCCTCCAACACCTGAGCAGGGGGCGCAGAGCTGCAAGGAGCTGCATAGTGGCTGTCTCCGACCGGAGATACCCACCTGCCCGGGGAGGGATGTTTTAACCAGCAGCCCAGCTCTCCCTGCCCGCCTCTCCAAGCATCCCGGGCGAAGCAGGAGAGAGCTGGCAGGCAGGAGGGCTGCCAACGCCAGCTGGAACCAGCCTCCCCTGGCAGGGCCAACTTTCTACCCTGGGGCACAGCTTCAGATCCCAGCTGATACTACACGCATCGCTATTTCACGTCCGCCCCAGCCGTTTCGGATTTAAACAGCCTCAGCCTGCTCTATCGCAGCCCATCTGGTGCCAAGTCACTCCCTTCTGACTAGGTAGCATTGCTTTGGGATGGTCCCCACCAGGACAGACAGATTATTCCTAACCTGCAGGGTGAAAAGGGCTGGATTTCCTCTCCCTGGCAGTAAATAAAAAGTAGGGCTGGAGAACACATACCCACAACCTTGTGCTGGTTTTAGGGCTACACTGAAGCACCCAGGAGCTGTTCTAGGGGCAGAACAAGGCGACCTGCACTCCTTGCCCAGCAATCCCAACACATTAATAAAAATAAACCCTTCCTGACCTCACACCACCACAGCTTCATATTTAGGTAAAAATTTGCCACTCTAGCTTAGGGCAAGACCATTACCGAGCACCGGCAAATACAATCCAACCCCACCAGCTGCTACTGCCACCTCCAAAAGCAGCTGGATGCAGCCCATGGAAGATGGGAACGGAGGGAAAAACCCAAACCTCCGCTACAGAGGCATCCAGCACAGAGAGGATGGATGAGAGAGGATGGCATTATCACGCAGAGACCGGGGCAGTGAGGTGGGTGAGATGGCGGTGCTGGACGCTGCAGTGCTGGAGCCCTCTGCCTGCCCCACATCTCACCCTGCACTGCTGTCCCCTCCGAAGCCCTTACAGGCAAGGTGTTTGAGCCCCACGCTCCCTCTCCCCGGCAGGCAGAAGGCAGGCAGCCTCACCCAGCCCCGCTGCAGTAAAAGCTGCTTGTACCTTGCCTCCTCTCAGGCTTTACAGCCAGGGTGAGATAATGACGCAGATTAGCGTTAAAGCCCTTCCTAGCCAAACAAAAAAAACCCCAACAACGCCCTCCAAAACAAAACCAACGGAGTAAAAAAAGCAGCATAGAGCACTAACCTAGAGGAGCTGTGGACCCGCTGGAAGAGCTGTCGCAGCAGCTGGAGCTCGCGAAAGCAGCTGAGATGCTCGCATGGGCCATTCGCAAGCTCCCACTGCTGGACCAGAGAAACCCCGCACTGTTCCCAAAGACAGGCGTGCCAGGAGAAAATCCAAAATGAAGAGTGAGAGATAACAACCGGGCAGCAATTACTCCCAGCAGTGCTATCACGGCAATGAGAAACTTTGGTCCTGTCTCAACGCTTGTGCCCCACAGCCCACGGCACGGGGCCGTTCCGGGCAGACCCAGCGCTGACTCCAAGGAGCAAGTTCTACCAGTAGTGTTCCTCCTGTGGTTGAGACTTGGCACGGCCCAGCCCAACAACTCGTTCAGGGAAGAACCTATTGCTCCGACAGCACAAAGACAGCAGCAGGCTGTACGCTACCACGCGCGCTTAAATCAAACCAGGCTTTGACATTTGGGGATAAGGAAAAGTCTTCCTCTGGGAACTTCCTGATGCATAAATGGAAGAAGCATTCTTGCCGGCTCACAGATGCCTAGAGGATAGTTCCGCGCATACAGGTGCGGCTTGACAGCCAGGCTTCAAAGAGGCTTGAAGACTTCAGCATCCTCCCCTCTGTACCTTCTCCTGGTCTTTAGAGGCAAGCCGGAGGATTGGGGCATGGGATTTTCTCCCTACAACAGCGTTTTTCTATCCGATGCCCAGGCTGCTTTGGGACAGGGTTGTGTGCCTAACGGGTGCAAGGACATCACCAGCTATCAGAGTCCACATTCAAAAAAATCAAGTTCACGTCTGACACTGAGCATGTTTATCTGCGTGAATTTTCTTGAGCAGGATCTTCCTCTACTCATCACCCAGCCAAAACAGTGGAAATCATCAAACATCTCCATACGTAAACTCCACCCCCAAAATACCTTGTTCAGATAAAGCTTTTCAGCACCACCAGAACAGGAACAAGACAGAAAACTAGTATTTCACTTGGCCTTCTCATGTAAAGGAGCCAGCTGAAATGCTGTGCTCCGGCTTTTCCGTTCCTGTGGCTTTTTCTCGTTATCCATCAAACTTCCCAACATCCCAGATAACAGCCCAGGAGACCTGACCTCCCCTGCCATCCTGCACGTGCAGTCATCTCTGTTTGCCCTGAGCAAAAGTCCAACTCACCATAAGGAGGCAAAACCAGTAAAGCACTCAGCCTTGCTGGGTTTTCAGCACCGAACAATTTCCAGGACTAACCAACCCACAGACAAGCAGCGCGACGGCACCGGGGCCACCCTCAGTGTCTTGTGGTCGCGTTTGCCAGAGACAGCTAAGAGTTAAAAACCAGGCTAGAGCCTCCTCACCTGTCCTGCCTTTCCTCCCCCGTGCTTCCACAAAATCCACAGGAACTCAATATATTTGCAACTCAGCCCTCCACCAACCCTGGTTTAAACCAGCCAGGTCAAGCATCAGGTGGGCAGGAGCAAAGGAAGAGACAGATTGTGCAAGAGTTACAGAAACCTTATTTCTTTACACAGCCAAAGGAAAGTATATCTTTTACCTCCCCCTGGTCTAGACGGGTGCTGCAGGTGGGAAAAGATGCTCTTTGCAACCGTTTCCCCTGCAGTTCAAGGCTTGCACTTTGCCATGGCGTCAGGGTGGCATCTCAGGTTAGAGCAATGTAGAAGAAGCGGTGATGGGGTGTTAGAGGGCAGAGAAAGAGAGAACTCGGTTGGTGCAGCCGAGCTCTGCATAGCCCGCAGCAATGCCTGCCTGCGAAGCACCTGCAGCTCCCTTGTCTCTACAGCACCTCCCAGCAGGTTAAAAAAAAAACCCAAATAAAAAGCTCTCCCCTCCCTAAACATGCACACACAAGTCGGTCGAAGCTCACTGACCCAAAACACAAGTTTCCAGGCTGAGATTTCAGCTTCCTCCAAAGCTCAAAATCACCTCCCGGACCATCAGGGCGAGAAGCTGGCAGCACCTAAGGGACCGGCTGCTGTTTCAGGAGGACGCTGTCTGGCCTCTGGTTCAAAGAAATAAGGTCTCATCTCCTTCCCTGCCCCTGGTCTGCAGCTTCCCTCGCCAAAAGGTGGCACAAGGGCAGAGACATGGCCGGGGACAGTGTTCCTCCAGCACAAGGGAGCGAGAGGGTGAGGGAGAGGGAACTGGGAGGCCTGATCCTGCCGATAGCAGGGCAGCCCGGCAGCAGGAGGAGGTGGCAGCACTGCTACCAGATAAAAGACAACCACCAGATACCTCTCCTGGAGTTGCTCTCTCCGTCCTGTTGCGATAGAGAGAGACAAAAATTAAAAGCAAATGAGAAAAGCCCATGGCACCGTGAGTGGGTCCTGCCTGCATCCCTGCAGCCTCTGTTTAAATACATTTTCTGTGTAAGTGACTGTGCCTTTCCAGCCTCCCGGCAGCATGCGTTACCCTACGCAGCAACTCCAGAACAGCCGCCACGCCAATCGTCAATAGTTATAGCTCGACTTAATTGAACGTGTTTTAGCACTCCATTAGCTCTTGCAGTGCGGCGGCAGCAGCCGTGGCCCTTGGCAGGGCTGCCAGTTCCCTTCCTAAGCCTTGGGGTTAAAAAAAAAGAAAAGGGTGAAAAAACATATATATACACGAGAAGAGCGTAATAGCACCGTAACACAGCTGCAGCTTGACTAATCTCTGCGGCGGCTACTACAAATTTTCTCTCCCCTCCCCGGCCCGAAGCGGCGTTTCACCGCTGGCCCTCCTCAGCTTCTGCCTGGGGTTCCTATCCCAGGTGGCATCCGCCTCGCCCAACTCCTTCCAGCCATCCCCCGGCGGCGCGGGCGAGGGGAGGCCGCTGCCATCGCTTCTGCAAAGAGCAGAAGCTGGACACTTCAGGCGGGGAGGTTCATCCGTCGCGTCCGGCCGTGCGGGCGGCCGCACGCTCTCCCCGCTGGACCACTTCTCCGGCGGGGCGAGGAGCGGGGGGCGAGGAGCGGGGCAAGCTAACGACACCCAGTTTGGAAAGACCCCAGGGTATGGGGGGGGGGGGGTGTCTCTGCTTATGGGGTCGTCGCCTCTCTCCAAACGCTTTTGGGCATGGCCGGACGCTGCGCTGCCGGGGGTCTCCCAGGGCTGGGAGGGATTGGGGGGGGGGGGGTGTTAATTAAGGAAAAAAAAAAAAAGTAAGGCACGACCGCCTGGGAGCTGTGACCTTTTGTAACCGCGCTTAATCAGATTAATGAATTTCATCAGGCCGGCGCTCGGGCAGGGGAAGGGGTTTGAGCGGTGCGGAGCGGGCGGCGATGCCCGGGGGGGTGCGGGCGGGCGGGGAGCGGGGCCGGGGGCGCCGGCGGGGCCGGGGGATCCCTCCCTCCCTCCCGGGCCGGGCCGGGCCGGGCCGCCCCCGCCGCCATTCCGCACCGCCCCCGCCGCGCCGCGGGCCATTCATCCGCCCGAACCCCCCCGCAAACGTGGCCGGACCCCAAACGCGAGATCCGCCCCCCCCCCCCCCCCCCCCGGTTCCACGCGGGACACTCCTCCGCGCGTGGGAGCGGCGGGGGCGAGGCGGAGGGGACGCGTGTGTGTGTGTGTCCGTGTGTCCGTGTGTCCCCCCACCCCGCTCCACGTCTGCTGACAGCCCGCGGGGGGAGCGGCGGGGGGGGGGGGGGGTCGCCGCGGGGAACAGGCCGGGGGGGGGGGGGTGTCCGACGCCCCCGCGTGGAAGTGGAAGAGGAAGAAGAGGAAGAGGAAGGGGAGAGGGAGGGTGGCCGCCGCCGCCTACCCACCCGTGCCGGGTCGCGGTCCCTCCTCGCCGCCGCGGCCGTGTGGAGTCGTGGCACTTTCCGCCGCTGTCTCGCCGGGCTCGGCCGCCCCGCCCCGCGCCGCGCCGCGGGGCCCGCTCAGCGCGGCGGGGCGGGGCCGGCAGTCCCCGCTTCACCCCGCGCGTGGAGGTCCGGCCTCCCCGCCGGCCTTCCCGCCGCCGCGGGGCCTCGGCCGGGCCGGGCCGGGTGGCCCCGGGCCCCTGCCCCGGCCGTGCCGGCGGGCTAGGAAATGAATAGAACGGGATAGAATCAACAAGTTTGGGAAAGACCTCTAGGGTCATCAGGTCCAAGCGCCAACCCAACAGCCCCACGTCCCCTAAACCATGTCCCCAAGTGCCACATCTACACGTTTTTTGAACACCCCCAGGGATGGTGACTCCACCACCTCTCTGGGCAGCCTGTTCCAGTGCCTGACACTCTTTCAGTAAAGAAACTTTTCCTAATACCCCATCCTAACCTCCCTGATGCAGCTTGAGGCCATTTCCTCTTGTCCTGTCGCTGGTAACTCGGGAGAAGAGACCAACACCCACCTCACTACAACCTCCTTCCAGGTAGTTGTGGAGAGCGGTAAGGTCTCCCCTCAGCCTCCTCTTCTCCAGGCTAAACACCCCCAGCTCCCTCAGCCGCCCCCCATCAGACTTGTTCTCCAGACCCTTCACCAGCTTCGTTGCCCTTCTCTGGACACGCTCCAGCACCTCCATGTCCTTCTTGTACTGAGGGGCCCAAAACTGAACACAGGATTCAAGGTGTGGCCTCACCAGTGCCGAGTACAGGGGCACGATCACTTCCCCAGTCCTGCTGGCCACACTATTGCTGATACAAGCCAGGATGCCGTTGGCCTTCTTGGCCACCTGGGCACACTGCTGGCTCATGTTCAGCCGGCTGTCAGCCAGCACCCCCAGGTCCTTCTCCGCCAGGCAGCTTTCCAGCCGCTCTTCCCCAAGCTGGGTTCAGTTGCCAGGGATCAGTCTGCTTGCTGAGGGTGTCAGCACCAGCCCTAAGGCACAGCTGGGGGAGGATGGATGGGAAGCCTGGGGAGTTCTCTGCTAGGGGTGGGGTTGCTGCTTCATGCGCTGGACCCTCCCCAAGGGCTGGGTGCGGGCACCATGAAGCAGGTTGAACCCTAAAGGTGCTTGACCCCGGCAGGAGCCTTTCTTCAGAGTTTGCAAACGCTGTGTGCTTAAACAGTGCTGGGTCTCGTCCATCATCCACCAGCTCGTGGGTCCCAGGACGGGGACAAAACCGTGCCCAGAGCTGACCACAATGGCCAATGCCACCCACTGTGGTGGCTGTCCTCTGGGCATGCGCCCTCTGTGTGCCTCCTGGCCTGGCTGTGACCTTCCACGGTGGGACAGAAGAGATTGGAGGTGTATTACTCAGGTGTCTGTTTGCACCAGAGACAGTTAGCTATCTGAAAGTGATTCAGATACCCCAGTACCTTGGAAATGGAAAGGGAAGGGTTGGAAGGGACTTCCTTCACGTTGGAGGGGACTATTAGGCTGAACTGTCAGAGAAGAGCCAGGGCACCCTTCCAGAGGTGCTGTACCCTGCCGGTCTGTGCCATAAGAACATAAGAGCTGTCTCTGACCAAAGGCCCATCTCCCCAGGAATGTGCCCCCAAAACCAACCAACCACCCAGACACCCAACCAAGCAGGAGCCATACACTGATAGAGCAGAGGTTTGCTGCCTACTCTGTAATACATAGATTGCACTGGCTACACTTTTCACCGAAAATCGCACAAAAGGTCTGGACTCGGGTGGAAATATGTCTCCCACGCCTCCACATCTTCAGCCAAGCTCAAGGCCACCTCTCTCCCTTTCCTGCACTTCCCCGGTCTCATTGTGGTGCACACCCTAGCTTCTGTATTTGCTAGGCACTGACTGTGGAGTAAGAAAGTCATTTGCTATAAAAGTGGCTGGGAGGGAGCGATAATTCGACATTACAGGGCAGGCTGCTGGGATCTTCCAGCCTCCTGCCATCTCTCTCCTTGCAGCCTGTTGTAGATGCCTGGGGAACCAATGTTATTGAATTTCAGTGGGCAGACCTTCTCAGGGGGTGGCAAACGGGACTGCTCTCAGCATCATCCCTGGGATTTACATCAGCTGCCGCCACGTCGTTGACCCGTGCGCAGAGAACAAGCCATGCTATTGAGGCCAGGCTGGAGATGGGCAGCAGGTCCTGCCCGCAGCCTGGTACATCTCGACACAACAGCAAGGAGAATAAGTGACTGTTTCATGCAGGCTGATGTGATGGAAGAAGAGAAAAAATATGCTAATGGTGAAACACTTCGGCTAATTATGATAATACAGCTTCTGCAGAGGGACCTGAAATAGGCACAAACACTTCTATTCTCAGCACTCATGAGAACTTGGAGACTTTTGGGGGTGTTTCTACACACTGCAGGCAAACTGGGCAGGGCAGGGCTCCCCACCACAGGCAGGACCTGGACTGACAAGACCCACAAACACAAAGGATGGCCATAGACGGGGAGCGATCCAACATTCAGCCCTTCAGGCAAAGTCACAAGGGTTTGGGGTCCAGCCCTGCCCCAGTCCCCCTGGGATCATCAGCTGGTTAAACCCACCCAGGACCATGCTCAGAAGCAGGAATGTGGGGTCTGAACAGCACCGATGTCCCAAGCCCCACAGGTCCCTCTTTCCCCAGCTGAAGCCATGGTGGAGCAGGCAGCCAGGCACCCTGCCCCGCCACCCACTCTGCTGCGAGCATCCCAGGGGGCTGGGGGAGTTATCTCACGCCTGCTGCACATGGGAGACGCGGGACTGGGCTCTCTCAAGCACTTCTAGCGAAGCTCTGAGTACTCCATTATTCGATGGAGCAGGGACTGGCACCCACTGCCCCAGCCGAGCACGCAGGGCACGGGGAGGTGGGCTCACTCTTACCGTCTCCAGCCAAATGAATAATTGAGTGTCTGCTGTAGCATGGAACAATGAGGGCAGAGTGATGCTTGCATGTGTGGGGAAATGCAGGGTGTGGGGTAAAACCCTGGCCAGACAGAGCTGGGATGTGAACCTGGGTGTCCTCTGCCACCATGGCACGGATGTGCTTATAGGACGGCTCCCTCGCCAGCTGTGTTTTGGGTCTGCAGACAGACATCTGGAACCATCGCTCGCCCTCTGCTCACTGATATCTACATGGCTCAAAACTGGTTCACCCCACAGCACTCCTCCCAGCATCCACGGTCTCCAGTTGGTCTATTCTTGGGTCTTTCTCCCCACTTTTTGAGACGTCAAGCCTATACCTCCCACCATGGTGTTTCCCTTTGATTCTTGCAGTGCACTGCTGATCCAGGCCACTGGGTCCTATATTATCAGTATAATTTGCTTTCAGCCAGTATCGAAGGAGTTCTCCCTAACTACTAGTTCTCCCAACTCCTGCCCAGAGGCAGTATCCAGCCCAAATCCAGAGGTCTATGTACCCTGTGTTAAAACAACCAAAGTGCTGGCGATTATCCACGGTCGTCCTCACTGCTAGAAAGTTTTTCTTGGGTTCGATTTGAAAATCCCTTGCTCCAGCTCAAGTTTTTCAGTTCCTAGTTATTTTTGCATCCACAAGTCTTTGGCTGTTGGTGAAGAAGCTGTTGTTTAGCCCTGGAACGGCTCCAAATCTTTCCACTGGATGTATTAGTTATCCTAAATTCATAACCATCACTGGGGTATTTTTAGCTCTGTACAGCGTTCGTCAAACAAACCCTGCCGCAAGGCAGGGGGACGGTCTGCAGGACTCCCCAAGGTCCCTCGCAGCCCGGCTCCTTCTGAAGATCCAGGCTCAATTATGCAAAATCGACCATGAAATCCTACCTGGGGAGCCAGCTGGAACTGCGACCAAGCGCCTCATCCCGTCCCCATGCGATCCGCATCCAGGCTGCGGCTGAACATGCAGACAGGCACGGCTTGTGTTTTCTTACAGGAGAGCAGTCAGCCTAGCCTGGTCTCGGTGGTGCATTTTGATCCTGAGCCCTTGGGGAGGTGGTGAGATGCCTACCACCCTCACTGCCACTGTGGGGCAATTACTGCTACAGAAGTATGCCAAAAAGCTGGTAGGAGTGAGAGCAGAAGAGTCTCTTGCTCCAGATTTGGCTGCTGCCTGCACTATGGACATGATGCTGCATTGTCTACCAGCTGGGCTGATCCTCCAAGCGGCCCCACATCCACACTGGATCCCTTCGGAGACTCTGGAAGCAGCTGCCCCTTTTCTATAAAAGCAGGGATCGATACCTCTGGCCTCCGCTCGGCTCCCTGGCTGTCCCGCCTGGCCTGTGCGCCTTGCCAAGTGCTCACTGGTCTGGGTTTAATAAGCTGCGGCTCTGCTCCAGTGATGGAAACTGGAGGCGAATGCTGCAGTGGAGCATGGTGCGAGGCTGCGGTGCGACCGCAGGGAGGTGGTGGCAAGAGCTTCTGGATCGTTCCTCTCCCTCCTTGCCCATGTTTCTGCAGCTGCACAGCTGGGGTTTGGATTACAAAATGTACCATGCCTCAGCTGTGCCTGCTTCTGGAGCAGGGTACACCCCGGCCTCCCCCTGTTTTGACCCAACTCCACGTGGGATAGGAAAATACCGTGTGAATATGAAATATGAACCAGGACCTGCAGGACACCCCCGCTTCGGTGCGCTGGCAGCCAGAGACCAGCGGGACAGCCCAGTTCCCGAGGGCACAAACCCCCTGTTTCCCAAAAGCTGGGCTTTGCCCTGGGTGTTCATAAAATAACACTTCTAAAGGAGCACTCGCGGTGTTCGCCGCTTAGATCCCTATTCCACTGTTTCCCCGTCCCCACAGCTCTGCTCCGTGAGATGCCCCAAATGCTGGTGGGAGGCGTGCTAGCTGTGGAGTCATGGGGTGGGAGGCGGGAGCGCCCCTCGGGAGGTCTGCACAGCTCCCGAAAGCCTCTGTCTTTCCCCAGTGAGGCATTCACCACTGTGCTACCAACCTCCAAGCAGCTGGTAGCCACTTAACCAAAGAGGTGCACCCACCCAGCCTGCCTTTCCAGTGGAAAAAATGGAGTTGCACTGCTGCCGAAGATGGGCATCGTGTTCCCCTAGGACAGAACTACCCCAGAGTCAAGGATGGGTTTTGGCAGAAGCCACATTCCTCAGGTGGCTCCCAGTTTGGGGATCTCTTGTGAGCTAGAGGAAAGTGCTGATATGGCACATGTGAACTTTAGAGTTGAGGCCAGAGTAGTTGGCAGTAATGTCATGCGACTTGCAAATCAACTTTGCAACTAGACATGAATCCCAAGCCCTTTCCTTCTGAGACAGGAGTGAGAGCTATATAGAAGAAGAATAGTCCTGGTCAGCTTGGGTGTCATGCAGGACCTGGGGATGGCCATCTTTCTCCTAAGTCAGAGAAGGGGTGGATATCTCATGAGCAGAGCAGGCAGACCCTGAGGACAAGAGGAAATTCAGTAGTCCTAAGGGCAAGATCGTGTACCTGGACACACAATGAAGCCCAGGGGAATCCCTGCACGGGAAGGGGCTGTGGGAGAGAAGGACCTGAGTGCGCTCAGGTAGGGGTGTTCAAGACACAAAAGAGAAACCTACAATCCCAGAAATCCCTCCGGACTCCTGCTGGCATTGTCCTTGGACCTCTTCTGGATGGTGGCTGCAGTTCTTGTTGCTCATATTCAAAGGAGGAAGCGAATCCCTCCAGGAGCAGCTGCTGGGTAGGGCCCAGGGGCCATCAGGGAATGGAGAACCAGAGTTATGAGGGAAACTAAGAGTTTAGCTATTCAGCTTACCAAAATGAAGGTCGAGAGGGAACAGGATGGGAAGCATGCTAGGGAAGAGCAAAGGGTTGAGTCTGTGCTGGCAGGGAAACAAGTGGGTACTAAACCATGGGGTTTCAACCTGCAAAACAAGGTACCTGGTGGGGCCTTGTGCTCCTTGTGCACATGGGGAGTGTGAGCACAGAGCCTCTAAACCCAGCCACGACACAGCAAGCACATTTATGAAAAGGATGTCACAGCACAACTGTCCCTGGTGGAGCAGTCCTCAGCTGCGTGAGCCGGAGGCTGCTGGCCAGCCCCTGCTCTTGCACTAACACCTCCACCTGGTCATGAGGAGCACATCTGTACTTTAGCTTATTCTTTCCCTCCCCTTTCCAGCCACTCCAGCCTGCAAAAATGGCAACCAGAAGCCAAAAGTTTGATGACTTTGTCTTTGGGCCCACTGACGATCAAACTGTTACAGAAGTAGATGGCATTGATGAGGAGCTTGGAGTTAAATTAGCTGATGAAGGTTTTGAGAAGGTAACCTCTTTCTTTAGTCCTCGGCTACTTCCCACGTCGCCTGCTGGCCTCGTCAAGAACATCACGTTCTTGCAGCATCCTTTCTTCTCCCCCCCAGCCATAACAGGGCTCCCACTGTGTAAGTCCATCTGAAATCTGGTGGAAGATTGCTCCAGGCCATTTCAAGGCATGATGACATGTGCTTTGCAATGGGGCAAGGTCAAATATCCATGTGGTTCATCAGTTCCTCCATCCCTCTTTGGCAATGTTTTAAGCAAAACTTAAACCCGTTCTGTCAGAGAATTTACTTAAACAGACTTATCTCCACAGAAGGAGGGTTTTGAAGCTACACCACCTCCCATGGCTCAGCCAGCAGTGAATGAGTGTTAACCAGCTGATTTCAGACCCCCGAACACATCTTCTGGGGATAAGGCTTGAGAGCAAAGAGACGTGCCAACCAGTAACTTCAGCTTCTCAGCTGCATGTCTGACCAGACCCGCTCTGCAAGCAGCTCCTGCTCTCCACAGCACTCAGAAGCCCCTGATTAATCACTCTGTGTGTGTATGTGTGTGTGTCTATCTTGTTGGCACTTGGAAAATATTTCACATTCTACTCTTAATTTTTGCCCAGAACTTTGCGTTGTTTCAGTTCAGAATGATCCTTGGCGGGAGGAAAGCAAAAACAGGTGAGTGACTGGCAGACGGATGTGCTAGATGGGCTCAGACCCATCTAGCCAGGATGGCTTGAGATACCAGAGCTGTGCACCTTAGCCTGTGCCAGAAGTTAACATTCCCTCTGCCACGACGGCAGGGAAGGAGATGCACCATTGTCGCAGCTGCTCCTGGTCTTGGTCCAGCACATGCCATGGTCCCCCAAGCCTCGCATCAAAGCTTGGGCTGCTTGAAAGTTTCCACACAGCTATGCCAGGCACTGGAGAGCTGCAGGGCTGTAGGATCAGCTCTCTGTAGTCTCAGCATCAGCCTGAGGTCACTCAGGAAGGGCAGCTAATAGACTGAGCATAGCTGGATCCATCCCGGTGTAAGCTGTGCGCTGCAATGCTGCAGCTCATGGAAAGCTGTATCGCTGTGCCAGAGCAGGCTTCTAACAGGAAAAGCCAGCCTAAGGGCAAAGGCAAGAACACAAGCTAATTTGGGAACACAATGGTTACGCTAATCAAAACACCTTCCAGAGGAGAAGGGAAGGAAATTACCTAATCCTTCACCATGCAACCCAGTGCCCAGTCTGCAGGAGCAGGGCTTGGAAGCTTGGAAGAAAGGGCATTCCCATCTGGGCAAGGAAAAAAGCATAAGGAGCTCTTTCCTTTAGACTCTCTTCATCCACATTGGATGCAGGAGAGTCCTCCTCTTCCCATCCCTAAACTAGCTTTAGGTCCAGATAACTTCATGCTTCTCTTGAAAATTTGGCTGGATACAAACTCACGTGACTCCAGGAGCTGGGGCTTAACAAGAAACTTCTTCAGGACTTACAAAATCTGGCAAGAAGGGTTGGAGTCATTCAGAGACACGCAGCTTGTCTTGCCTGACTGCCAACAGATTGCGATGGGGCAATCGCTGGTTATATCAAGGGAACTCTTCTCACTTTCCATGTATAATCTTAGCAGGGTTCATGCTCTGCTCCTTGCCTGACTCAACATCTGGAAATTGTAATCCAACTGAAAATAGCCCAGGAAGGACCTCGTAACATGCCAGGAACAAACACAGCTCCCAGCTTTGAGAAATCTCAGGGCATGGCCCCAGATGGAGAAGTTAAGGTATTTTGGGGATGCTAGCACTACAGAGCAAAAGAGGACACAAATGCACTTGCAGGATTAAATAAAAAGCCAAAAAGTACCTCTGGCTTGAAAGAAACACACCTCTTCTGGGGGCAGGCTTCTCTGGTTGAAGCCCTCCCATGTTCACAAGCCTAGTCTGCCTATTACCACCACACCTCAGGTGTGAAACTTGTGCGACACCTCTCCTCCCCTGGTTGAAGCACCCTTTGGGGAGAGCAGAGGCATTTGCTTTTGCAGGTACCTTTTTTCTGGTCCAACCTGCATAAAGCACAGGGGTAGGAAGAGACAGTTCCATCTCTTCAGCTGTGCACGAGAGAGTGTCCATACTAGTACTGCGTGAGGATGGCAACACCAGTCAGGGACAGAGTCAGAAAGGTGACTGTGTGGCTCATGACACCCAGAAATTGCAGGCATGGATACTCTGCAGGGGTAGACACACTGCAGTATGGACAAAAGTAGGCTCACATGATCCCATGTTCCCCAATTCCCATCAGCAGCTGATCTCCATCCAATCTAGCAAGGGGCCATAAGCTTCAAAGATATTGATGCAAACAGGAGAGGTACCCAGGCAGCCAACGAGTGCTTTGGCTGGGTGAAAGGCACAACAAGCAGTCAGGGGTTGCTGAACACCACATGGGAGGAGCAACAGGGGTGGCCTGGCTTCCCACCCAACAAAAGCTGCACAGCAAAGCCTGAGGGCCACCAGACACTCATACCCCTGAAGGCCAAAGGGAAGAGGGAGCTCCAAGCACAGCAGCCATCAGCCTGCCACACCAGCTTCTCTCCTCTCTGCGCTGGTTTTGCCAGGAACCAACAGGGAGAAAGTCTGAACTGTGTCCATGGTCGGTGGGTTGGATGCACCCGGAGGGGGTGCTAAATCTTGGCACGAGAGCCAGGAAGGGAAAGCAAAGACCTGAAGGGGTTTCTTCTGTTCCATGGTGCAATGAAAGCTGCAGACGGTGATAATGCCTTCTGCCCAGATGCTCGCCTCCAGACAGGTAATTTGTTTTTATGTATTTATTTAAAACCACCACGTCACCCTGGCACACAGCATAAGTCTCTCTCACCTGGGGTTCTGCCCAGTGATGAGAAGCAGGAAAAGCAAACAGCACCTTTCTAAAGTATTCCTCCTGGGCTGCTCCATGGGACTTCAGCACAACCCTGCAGGGAAAAAAAAATCTCCCCATGGCTTTGTGTCATGTCTTTATGGACATGCTACTAATGGCAGTTTCCAGTATGTCACACCAAGCCACCGTGAAGCTCTCTGGATAGAAAGGCAGTACCATCAACCCCGCTTTTCAGGAGGAGAAATGTAGGCAGAGGGAAGGTGCAGCTTCTCCTAGGTCTTGCCTGGGCCAGCAGTGGAGGCATCTCCCAGGTCCTAGCTGAATGTGCTGACTCCCCAATGAGCACAGTGTAGTCCCACCATTCACGTCTGTCGATGCACAGTGGTTCCTCCCAAAAAAAAACACATTTCACGCTCATATAAAAAAAATAAACCCTATAAGTTGCATATTTTTCTGGAGGAGAAAAATTCCTTGTTTGAATATGGAATTCCTTTCTCCCTCCACCACCACAAATTTTAAGGGGTCTTCTATGGGAAAAAAATTAACTTGCAATCTTTTTCCCTTTGATTTTCACCTGTTTGAACGTTTCTCAGCCCACAAACACCAAAGGGACACCCGTGGAGTGTGGAACTGATCTGTGAGTTAGCAGTGGGGGGGAGATGGGGAGTCAGCAGATGCCTGTGTTGGAGGAAAGACCAGGGGAGGCAGATGTCCCAGGACCCTCTCCTCCAGCACAGGACATGAGCGCTCCATCACCTCCCACAATGCAGAAAGGGCTGTGGCCAGACCCCTCTTGGCCGAGGGCAGCCTGGGCAGGACAGGCAGGTGTGCAGATGCACTGTGGGCACAGGATTCGGGTTGTACCTGAGGCTGGGTGCTGGGTGTGCCTGGCAGAGGTCCTCTGTGGGACCCAGCCACCCTTTCTGCCCCTGCCATCCCTCTGGTCTGCTCAGGGCAGGGGGGATAGAAACCTTCAAACTCTGAGCTTAACACCACCTGAGCTTACACAGATTCCACACCATTGCTTACTCTTCTGCTCCTGTGCACTAGCAAAAAGCAGACAATCCGTCTACCTGCATTTTGTTAAAACTCTTTATTTCTGTGTCATTTGAAGCCCCCTCCCCTCCAGACACACCTTAGGATGAATTTCTCTTGCTGGGCTCAGGCATCCAACACGTACCCACTATTGCAAAAGGGGCTTTGCAAAAGGCCAGCAGCACTTCTCCATCTCTGCTGGAAAAACCTTGCTTTAGACACCATGGGATCTGCCACATCAGCATTGAAATGTATCAGGAGGTTGTGAAGCCTGACACACCTAGGAATGCTTATTTACCCAGAAAAGCTGAACTGGTGTAAAGGGAGTGCTCTGAACGTACTGCATCTGTAACAGGACCAGTGAACCAGATCCTGAGTAGAAGAGGAAGAAATAGAAGAAAAAGAAGAGGAAAAAGAAAAGAAGAAAAAGAAGAAAATAAAGAAAAAGAGAGAAGAGATTTTTAAAAAATATAGAGAAATAATCTTTTAAGTAGTTTTCCTTCCAAAAACTGTAGCAGGAAACCTCAGGCTTGGGGAGAGGTTAAATCTGTGTGTGAGGTGGCATCAAATAATGCCAAGGTAAATCCTAACTCTGAATTACTCTTCTTAGGGCAGAGCCATGTACCTGCACGCTGCCGTTCGAGAACATGCTGTGCTTGCTGCCTGCACACAACACTTTGTACTCAGGAGCCTGGATTTTTTTATTAGCAAATAAAAAAAAAAAAAGACCTCTCTGAGTAAGTATACGATTACACCGAGGTGCCAGGCTGACATTTTGGCCAAGTGAGGGGTTTGAACCAACATGTGGGTCAGCAGCGTTTGACCACGCAAGCCCAGACCTCGCTGCAGCAGCACAGTATGATGGCTGATGTTAGGGTGTCAAAACATCAGGAGTTTGGGGCTTGGGGAAGTTTTCGGGTCTGCAGGGGGGAGCTGGGAGTCACAGGCGAAATTCAAAGTCCTGTTTCAGGTTTGCCAGAGGTACCTCACTTGGCTCCCCACCCCGAGACAACAGACTGGTATTGAATTAACACACCAGTGGTGTGGTTACAGGGTGGCTGCTTGTGCCAGCCCTGTGATAGCAGCATTGAACTCTAGCAGGGGGAAGGCACCCCAAAATCTTAAAAAGCCCCATTAGGCTTTGCCTTGTGTCTCTAAGGGGAGATCTAGGGGATGCTTGCAAAACACCTCTTCCCTCAGATGCACCACTGCTCATCCCCTGCGGTGTGCCTGGCTCACCTGCTCACATTTTAAGTTCCACAGATATTCATGCAGCATCTAACACACCAGTGACTTCAGCCTGGCCTGACACCTCGGTGCTATTGCTTTGCACTTCAGGTGTGCTGAAACGAAAACCGCTCTGGAGGGGGAGGCACATCCCCAGCCATCCGCACTTCGGGTCTGCACTCCCGGAGTGGCCGCGAGCACTTGAAAGCTGTCGCCTACATTTTGCGCTAAAAGAAGACTCTTGGCCAGCAATCGCCTTGGCAAGGGGCGGCGTTATTTGGTATTTGACAAGGGCCTTAAAAATAAAACCAGAGCTAAAGGAGATTGAATGGGAAAAAGCTGGGGAGTAAGGTCATTGCGACACTGGTCAGTTTGAAGTGCTCTGACACAGCAGAGCAGAGCCGTCCCGTGGGTAATGGCCTTTGGCGCGCTCGCACCTCCCAGGGATCCGAGCGCCCGCACCCAAGAGCCCAAACCCGCTGAGCGTGCAGACACAGCACAGACCCGTCCCAGCCAGCAGAAGCGGTTCTCGTTTTCACTGCCAGGGGTGGTGACTCTCGTAAAGTTAATTGATCTCTTCATACAGCATAATTAACCTGTGGGAATCACTTATAAAGAACAATATGTTGTAAAATCCAAGAGTTAAGATGTGACATAAATGCCAAGTTTATCTTAAAAATACCCGCACTGAATCCCTTCAAATAATACACTTTGAGGTCTTTCTGACTCAGCAGCACGTGCTTAAAACTTAACAGAGGGCAGGGGGGTCACACTCTCCAGACTTTTCCCCGGCCACCCTAGTTAGAAATGATCGCACACGCTGTAATTTCACGTGTCCGCATGCTGCTGGAAGAGCAGACTCCAAGCAGAGGTTCCCAGCGGCAGCCACCCATGCTAGAACTGCGAGAGGTCCCAGCAGCACAGCAGAAGAGGACGGGGCTAGCATTGACCCAGAATAAAGCTGTCATAGTTGCTGCCAGAAAGCTGCTGTTTGTCCCCAGCTTTATATATATATTGCAAGCTGTACTTTGACTCTGTGTACTCAAGGGAAATATTTATGTTGAGAGCAACAATGCAAAGTTTGTCTGCATAGCTACCTCTGCTCCCAATTGTATACTAATATATATTAGTATATATATAATATATAGATTATATATATTATAATATATGACCTTTGAAATGCCAATCTCCACACTAGCACATGAACACCTTCTTCAGGAAATAAATTTCATATGCAAAAAGGCTGTCTCTTACAAGGGAATGCAGGTCTTCTTGGAGGGCTCAGAAATGCTCAAGGGGGAGAGAGGCCTGGTTTAAAAGTTGGGGTTTTTTCCATCTGGTTCCCAAAATTAAAGGACTATTTTGACTCCTGGATGAGATGCATTTTCCTAAAAGAGTCAAACTTCCATTAATACCTAAAAAAGCGAGAATAGATAGATACTTGTCAACCTGCTCTAGTTCAAGTGGAAAAGCAAGTTACACACTTGTTTGCAAGTCTGTAGATATCATTGAGGGCACTTTGTTCCAAAGAGCAGCTTTGGGATTAAATGCACTTTGGTAGCAATTCAGGCAGGATCATCAAAGCCTTGCTCAACCATCAGCACCAGCTCTCCTGGGTGAGAGGTTGGAAGTGACACAACCACCCGCCTCCTGGGAGATGCAGTGGGGTGGACTATCTCCGCTGATGGCTCTCCATCATCTGCTGGGACTCCAAGGAGGACCCATGGGCAACACAGCGGCTCCTCCTGCTCTTCTACAGTCTCTGCTCTCCAAACCACCCCCTCACTTTGGGTTCCTCTATTTTTAAATGTCAGACCACATTGTTTTTCAGAAGGTGCTAACCACTTACAGCCAGGGCTTTTACTAGAAAATTTTCTGCGTTTATGAGTATTAGGTTAGTACTAGAAAAGGGAGGGAAGGGCTTGTAGTATGGACTGTGCAAACTCAGATCCTTGTTGCTCAAAAAATGGCCTTTCACCCTTAATGGATAAAAAAGCTGTCAGTCCAAGCAGACAACACATGGGTCTTCATGCCTGCACTGCCTCTGAAAACCACAGTACCAAGTTGTACACAAGGCCACAGGAAGGCCCAGCATGAACCCGCTCTCTCCCAGCCCAAAGGGCAGGTTTGTGACCATGAAGCTATGCTTCCTCCCCAGTCACCTAGAAATAATACACCATCACCCCAAAATTTATCTGCATCACCCTGCAGTAATTCAAATAAATTCTAGCTGAGTCAATCAGAATATTTGCTTTATCCATGCTTGTTTATTAATTGAGTGGATTGATGAAGCCACATTCATTAATCCAGCTAATTAAATGCTCCGCCCTACTCATGCCGCTGCTCAGGAACAAGAATTTTTGTGCTCTGGCATTCCTGTCTTTCCGGGAGAAGCGCTGCCTGTTACGTGGGAAGAGGCAAGGCTCATGCAGAGATCAAGGTCAGTTATAGGTGCAGGCAGGGATCAGGTGCAGACAGCGCTGGGAAGGCTCAGGCTGTTGCTGTGCCTGACTGCGACCAAGTGAATAAACAGGTAATAAATGCAGAGCAAACACGTCTTCTGGGGAGCCCATGCCTTTGCAAAAGAGTGTCTAAGGCTCAAAAAGAAAAGAAAAATACTAATAATGCTGCCTGACACTCCTGAATCTTCTTTAACTGCACCAAATGGTTTGCAAGAGGCAAGATCACAGAGGATCTTATGGTGTTTTAAGAGTTACATGTGGCCAGCTGGAGAGGGGGACGTCCAGGGACATGCATGGCCAATTTTGAGAGAGCAATACTGCTCCTGTAACCAGCCACTGCCGGGAACTTTTTGCAATCAAACGGCAGGAGTTAAAGAAAAAAGCAGCCTGGCAGTAAATATACTTAGGAAATTCAAACACTGAACAAGTTCCAGGAAATTGAGATAACCCTGTAGGCACAAAGATTCTGATCCAAAGCCCACGGAAGTCAGTGGAAAAGCAAATCATGTTAGCTTTAGCAGGCTTTGGATGAAGCCCAAGGAAAGTCAAATAAGCGATCCAGTCCCAATGACTCTGTAATTCTTCCAATTAAATAGCCACCCAAATCTCACACACCTTCCCTGGCAGCTCCTCACTTGCAGCTTGGCCCCCACACTGGGAGTTTGTACTGAAGGGTACCTATACATACATTTTTTTGCCCACTGCTACTGGGTCCTGCTCTCCTGGCAGCTCTCTGGTGTCTGCGGCTTTGTCACGAGACTGAGCATTTGGCGTTTCTCCTTGAGCCTCCTGTAGTTACAAGGATATTTGAAGATTTCAAAAGGCAGCAAACAAAAACTGGGCAGCTCCAAAAGCACTGAATTTCCACGTAACCTCACGGCATTCAAACCCAGGGTGTGGGATCCACGGGTCACCCAGCAGGGACTGGCATCCCACAGCATAGAGAGGGCACATCACAGGAGCAGCCAGACACTTGCCAGGCTGAAGACGACACACTCCCATCACCCTGCACCCATCATAGGTTGGGAGCCCCCAGCCTCCCACAGGCACCTGTTTCCCAAGTGAAGACAGACCCAGAAGCATCTGTGAGAGGCAGCAAAAGTCAGCTCTTCATAGACCCAACCGAGCTCTGGTTACACACTCTGCCAAACAGCTTTGTCTCATGCTTGCTGGAAAGAGCATCGCATGCAAGCTGGCCACCGTCCAGAGGTCCACAATCCAGCAGGCAAAGGAGAAGACCCAACATCTCTTCTCTTCCAAAAACATTTAACCAATCTGCTAGCTTTAAGCCCACCAGCCCTGACTCAACCACATCGAATGCTAACGGTTGATGATGGTGAATCATTTCATGTCATCCACCCTCCAAGATAACAACGTGGCCGTGAGTCGGATCCTGAGCTGAGGTATAAGCCCAGTGCCCCATCCACATCTGCAGAGCTGCACCCTTCGCCGTGCTGGATGCAGCCTACATGCACTGTGCATGGTGCAGAAACACCTCCGCTGGAGCAACTGCCTCTATGAATATTGAAATTACTTCAAAAAGTAGAAATAACCCACAACCCCTCCTCCTCCCAGGAATACTCCCAGCTGATAAACACAGCAGTTTCTGTAAGCCCTTGCCCTCTGTTGGAGGTACAATCTCAGCTACTGCTCACTGGTGTGGACAACGTGGGTTGCGCTGTGCTCTCCTTCCACAGGCTCAGGCAATGCGGGCATGGCCGGACCTTATAGAGGTTCACGATCGGCTGGATTCAGATTCCTGATGTGCTCACCATAAGGTCATTGGATTTTTCTTTTTCCTCCCTTCTCTTCACAAAGACCTTCATTTGTTTAAAACACAAAATCCAAAAAAAGAGAGTAAAATCTCTCTTTTAAAGAGGACAGCCTCAATTTTCCCAAGGGGTGAGCAATTCAGTATCTCTCTCTCTCTGCTTTGGGGGGGTCTGAAATACCTTGGTTTAAGCAGGATCCTTGTTTTGGCTGCTCAGCAGCCAGCAGACCTGGCCTCAGCGCTTTACTTTTAAAACAAAATGTGGGGGTTTTAATTTGCTCCCTTTAACTGCAATTGTCTGGATAAAAAAATAGCTGTTACACAGTTCTGCAGTCAGGCCTGCTCCAGAGACCACTGACATCAACAGCAAATTGCTCCTGCCTTCAGTGCGCTTTGAATCAGATCCTAAAAATGCAGCCCAGCCCATCCACATCAGCAATACCACAGTCAGAAATGAGTTCAAACATCCTAGAAATCCAGAGAGGCGGGGGAAAAAAACCCAAGGTGACATCTAGGAAAAGAAATGTGCTGCAGATCAGCAGCTGCGTTAGAGCTTGAGGGGGGATCACGGGGAGGGGGGTGGATTGCTTGGCACTGCTGCCATGGAGTTAGAGGGACAATTGCTCTGTTAATACAAACGTTAGTCCACTCCAGCCAGGCCACTGAGTTTCTCCACGCTGACAAGTTTTACTGTCCCTGGGCTGTCAGGGCAAAGCTAATCAACCATTTTCCAACAGAAAGACCCCTGTCAAAAAGAAAGTGTCTTCCTAAGAACAATATGTTTATATGAGAAAATACAGACATTTTATTTCTAAGCGCTCCCTTCCCCCACTGAATTCATAACATTAAAATGAATTGGAGAAAAAATAAGACTGTTGGGTTTTTAAATTACAATATTTATCAAAGAGCGGCTTTCATGGTGTTGGAAAGGAAATCGAGTTGAGACTTTGGAAAACTTTTCCTGGAAACAACTCTTTTTTTTTTTTAACATGGTTTTAGTATGGTTTCTTAAGGCCATTAAAACTTAAGCAAGAGCTGCATCTGCTCATCATTCCCCCTCTTTTAACATTTTAACCCACTGAGCTCTTTCAAACAGATTTGATAGAGGGTGAGAGCTTCTAAAGACAGTAAGTTCCAGCAAGTTTTCTGTGGAAAGAGCTCTGGAGAAGAGCTCTTACGAAGTCCTCCCTCCCCATCAGAGAGGCTAGAGCATGAGCTGAACCATCATTAGACATCAGAGAAGCCATCGCAAGGCACAGATCCACAGAGACCTGGCACATCAGGCTGGCACAACCATTTGGGATGGGTCCCTGTTGCAAGGGACATGATCCTGGAGGGGTTCGGTGGATTGTTTGCTGGAAGCAACTGGAAGGCAGCTCAGCTGCAAGGGCATCTGGTGCTGTAGGGGTATGCAGCTTTGCCACCCACGAGACCCAAGGCCAGTTTGTGGGCAAGGAAAAAAGTTAAGGCTGGATGACACAGCCTGCTTCAAGGCAGAGATATTTCAGGTTTTCCATGCCTACCATTGGCTCCCCGGAGGTCACGTCCTTGGTGAATGAGGCAGGCAGTGGGTTGCAACCCATGTGCTTCCCACCCACCGTGTCAGCAACAGCATAGGTCCAGAGCTGACACCAAAAATCAGCCCTGTTCAGGATTACTGCCGGTAGTGTAATGCACCCCATGCTATGACACGACCTCTGTGGACATCTGACATGGGATGGACCATGCCCTGTTCTCTCCTGGAAGGGTTCGGGCTTAGGCCAGATCTTTGCATGACAGTGTGAAGGTCTAGGCTGGGTTGTGCTACTGATGCAGACTCAGCCCTTGACTCCAGAGGAACATCCATCCCTTCATTATGGTCCTCACCAGGTGCCACATAGGAAAACCATGCAGCGGGTCAGATGCACATGCTTTCACCTCACAGCAGAGCCGATCTCTTCCTGCTTGCCCATATTTGCCCATCATGGAAATTATCACTTGTCTGGCAGCAGGGAAAGCCCCGGCAGATGCACTGCCCTGGCTGGGGGTAGCCACTCTTCACTGCTAACACAGAGAGGATGTGGGTTACAGCTATTTCAAGGGGACATTCCCTGCAGCAAACTCACGTGCCTCTTTCCCCATTTTTTTCCCCTCTATGGTTTACTTCTCACCAAATCAAAGGCAGCAGATCAGATCTTCCTTAGCCTGGCCAGGTCTGTGTTGCAGAAGATGGTGGTTACATGCATAAAGTGAAACTCCTCTTCTCTGTGCCATCCTTTGCCCCAGAACCTCCCAGCACCAAACCTCCTCCCAGAGTCAGCCTGAAGAGCGCAGTGCTCAGACTTTCTGCTTATTTGAGCCGAGTGTCTCTGGGGTTGTTTCTTTCTTCTTCCTTTACTGAGGTGCAATATGATCTTCTGGCATTTGTCAATGTTACAGCTGATCTTCCTATTGACTTCTCCATTCACGAGTGGAGTCTGTGACTCTGCCAAGGAGGTTTGGGACATGCATGCCTGAGGGCCATCAGCGTTACAGGAGTGTCTCCCATCCTGTCCATTCCCAGCGCTAGAGATGCCCAGCTTTTGCTGGAGGAAGGGCTTGAAGTATTCCTTTCCCAAGCTGTCCCTTGGGGTTTTTGTCCAAGGGCTAGAGGCATGCTGGTCAAGGCAGAGAGCTAGCCTAATACTCTGGCCAAAGCAAAGCAACTTCTTCTGATGTTTGATAGAGATAAGTTAAGTCCCAGCTACATTGATGTAGACAGAACCAGGCAGAGAAATGCAAGATGCCCACCTAGAACTAAAGAAAATGGCCCAGAAGAAATAGAGAGCCATCTATCCATTAGAGTACAGAAGAGCATCTGGTCAGGGCAGCCACCTCCCAGGCTTGGTTCGGTGTTCCCTAGTCAAAGAGAGCTCTCCATCGACACAGATGGGTGTCAGTAAGGCTGCTGTGAGTCTCCCATCTCAGCAGTGGCTCAGATCAAGTGCATGACAGAAATTAATTTCTCTGGAGGCCAAGACCAAAGGACTCCATCTCCTTTTCCCCTGAAGGAGGTTACTACAACTGCTTGCCAGAAGAGCTGAGCGTGGCATCTCCTCCAGCTTTCCAGGCTCACATTTGCTATTGTAACTAGCTCTAGATGCAGCTTAGATTTACAGGTTTTCAGCTTTGACTCTCCCTATATCTGCATGGAATAGTCTTGGGCTTCCTCTGATACAAAGATGAGGACCTGTGCAGAGCATGTCTTGTTGAGTGAAAGCCTTAGTATTCTGCAGCACATGATCCCAATGAGTCTCCTGCAGAGACAGGAAGGGAATGCTGTCACCCACTGTCTCAAAAGTGCTTAAAAGGAAAAGTGAAATAAACTATCCCCACACGAAAGCAACCTGACCCCAGAGGGTTAAAGCAACCCATACGTTGGGAAGTGGGTGGCAAGGGTTCAAGTCTCAAGCTTGGCTCCATCAGACCAGGCTTTTGAACCCTTGGATTTATAAACAAGAGCTGTAATCACCACGCTCTCAGCTCTGTGGAGGGCATGCACTCACCCTTTTCATTCCATCCTTCATCAAACTGGAACCTGCATTCCCAGGAAAAGTTTGGCTGCCAGTTAAAGCACCCACACACAGAGTAAGGCTTCCCTGCAAAGCCTCTGCATGCCTCCCCTTCCAGTGAGGGCTGGATGGCAGGTGTAATGAGAGAGGGAAGGAACAATGCAGTTTCTGAGTTGCTTTCTGAGCACATTCCTGCTTGAGACAGAGGTTTTCAGCTTCTTGCAGCATTTCAGGGGGCCACACCAGTAGCAGTTGAAAAGCCTTGGGCCAGACCGCCTGCAGCTACACCTCTGTCACTCTAAGCTGATGTGCTTCTGCTCATCCACCAGATCACCAGAGGAAGACCTGGTCTGATCTATTTTCTTATAGTTATTTCCTCTTTCCCATAGCATTTTGAAGTGTCAGGAGGTTTCCTCTATATACAAAATAATGCTTTTTCCCCCATCCTTGGGCAGCTCAACACCTAAGAGTAATCCTTTTACAGAAGCCTAGTGGTTTAAATTACGTCATGTCTGTTCTGATTGTCATTAATAATATTGGATTAGCTGCTCTACAGCCAGACCTGTAACAAGGAGAAGGTCCCATCATGCCTGGTGCTGTCCAGGCGCATGGGCAGGCAGGACCCTTCACATATCACTCCTTGGGAAGCCGATCTGAACCAAGGACCTGTCCCACAGCAGCTGGAAACTGCTGTTAATTACCTCTGAAGCAGCAGAGGCTGCGTCCCCTCCAGCCCCAGCCAGGGAGGTTTGTTTTCACCAGCAGCCAAGCCATCACAGCTGAAGCTGCCGATCTTGCAGCGAGAACACAAGCTTCATTCGCATCCCTGCTCTTTCCAGCGATGTCAGGAGAGAGTTGAGTAAATAACACAAGATATCTCTCAGCGTTAACATCCTGGGCAGAAGCTGCAGGGGAGAAGTGCCATGTAGGAGGGCACTGGAGACCGAATCGTCACAGGAAGATATGCTTATTTATTTTCCCAGCACAGATCTCGCGATCTCGACATCTCCTGGGGCTTTTCTGGCTAGCCTGGAAGGTCTCTGTGCTGACGTGTATTAGCCAGCACATGCTCTCAGGTTCGACACAGGGGCAGCATGTCATCGGAGTGTATCGACAAGGGCCTGCCCCTCTGATGCTGCAGGCTTTTCTGGCACCCGTGGACGTGCAGGGTACACAACAGCAGCCGTGCCAGCTCCGGGAGCCTCTGCTGCTTGGGGACCATCAGTCAGTATTTTTGGTGCTGGTTTTCCCAAGAGATTTTAGGGGCTCATGCCGGGGGTGAAAGACACCACCTCCTTCCCACATGGACAGCTTGGACTGGCTCCTGCTGCTGTAGCCATGAGGGACAGAGCAGGGCGGCTGTAACTGGGATGGCCTCGGGATGCAGGAGAGAGTGCAATGACTCAAGGGGCCAACTGGAGGAGAGCTATTGCCTCTCCCTGCCTGAGTCTGGCAGTGCTTTTGGTAGCAAACCTACCGGGTGGTCCTGTGCTGCCTGGCTTCCCACAGCCATGGGCAGCACACCCCTTCCCCGCTCCCAGCCACCCGCCCCAGCTCACCGTGTCCCTGAATGGGGGGACAACCTGGTCAGGGAATGGATCCAGCTTACAAAAGAAGTCAATACTGGGGAGAGAGAAGGAGCAGGGATTACTTTTGGAGGCAGGACCTTCCCCAGGTCATGGTGCTGCAGTGGCATTACTCCCAACCTGCCCGCAGCGACAGGAGCTAGGGAGAGACAGTCTGGGTTGAGGGGAGGGGAAGGAATTTGGTGAAGCAGGTGAGTGGTGCCAATTGTGTGGTGAGTACGTGCATGTCCTAGCTTGGCCGCCAGCTTTGTACCCCGCCAGCCACACGCTGCTCCAAAGGTTCCCGTTCCCTGGGGCTCTGCTTAACTCATGCGCTCACAATTTCCTATTGGAAAAAAACCAGAGAGATGAAGATGTAAAATAGGTCTGAGGGAAACATCCTCTCCTCCTTGCCGACTAGCAAAGAAGAGCTGGCAATAAAAGGCCAGTTCTGCCTGCTCCCTGGTGCTCTGTTTTATTTGCCTTTCCAACATGTGGAAAGAGACTTTTGGCTGGCACAGCCGTATTTTAAAAGGCTGAACTTACAGCCTTTCCTGGCTTTCCAGTGGGGGGAATGCTCAACCTGTCCCTGGCATCAGCGCTTGTGTGGATCCCCATCTGTGTGGGGTCAGACTTGCACATCGTCTTTCTTTGAAGCTGGAACTACTTACCCAAACATCTCTCTAAACACCACTAAGTTCATTTTTATCTTGGCTTTCAGCCCACAAGATGACACAACACCAGATACTGCAATACTAGTCCTGAAAGTGAAGCCCCACAAGGTACATCCTGAATGCAAACGGCTTCAGAGCTGAATGAGAGAGGTGCTGACCTGCAGATGTGGCAGGAGACAACAGCGCAAGGCTCGGGCTCAGCGTGTACCCCACCGTGCTGGAGGACAGGCCCATGCTCCTGCCACAGCCTGGCTACATCCCTCAGCACAGACCAAAAACCTCCAGCCAGGAGACCTGAGGGGAATGGCAACACAGCCATTATTAAGATTTTGGGATGTTGTAGATATAAATCCATCCAGCCGCTACCTCTGAGGCCAATCTGCATTACACCGATAGCACTGCTCAGAGACTTTGGGGGCATGAGACAGAAAGCAACTCGCTACTTGATGGAGAACAGGAAGATGAAGCAAAGGCTGATGGTGGATCACCGAGATGGTGAGTGACCCTGTTCCTCACAAATGCCACCTTCCAGCAGCTCTGAGTGATCAGCATATTGAGATGGATATCTTCAAAAGCACAGGTTAAACATCCATCAAGCAGACACTGTTCAGAGTTTAAAACAGAAAAAGGTCAAGGGCCACACGGAGTACACGAAAGTGAGTGTAACTCCCCACCAGAGATGTTTCTGCCCAGCTCTGTCTCCAAAGGGATGCAAGTACAGATTAGAAGACACTAGCTCTTCTTAGGGATTTTTACCCATTTGAATAATAGAGCATGGCATTTAAATTAGCACGTTGCAACCAGAACCAGCACCGATAACCTGTTCTGACGGACACTACGAACACATGTAGCAGAGACCAAGCTGAAAGTAAAAACAGACATAGGCAATGAAAGGGACATGCAAGGAAGTGGAGGTGAAGTGCCTCTGAGCAAACCTAGTGGCACAGAGAGGTTTCCTCGGCCCAGCCCAGCATGCCCAGCTTCCCCGGGAGGGTACGTTCTGACCACCCCAGGCTGCAGGACAGACCCGCTGTCAGTGCTAGCTGTCTGAAAACCGTGACACTGACCCTGCTGCCAGGCTGTGGAGCATCCTGGGACCAGGCATTTCTCCTGTCCCAGTGCATCACGCCCTCAAAGGCAGAGCCCACTGGAGTCAGGCTGCTGGCCAGGTCACACCGAAGCACACTGGAGACTACCACAGCGTGCAGTGCGAAATGCTGCCTGGCTGAAACTGTGTCCACCATCTCCCCATGGGATGCAATGCTCCTTTGGCAGCACAGCCACATCTGGAAGAAATTCAGGCAAGCTTGGTGGCTGCAGGCACAGGTCCGCAGCCTGTCCCAGTGGGTCTGGGGAACCATGGCCCCAAGGAGGCCTTGTTTGAAACAGAAAGGTTTCCAGGAGAGCAGGCTGCTGAAGGAAGAGAAGCAGAGGGAGAAGACTATGTTGCCTCACCACACCTCCACATCCCACAGGGTAAAGGGACCCAGCTGTCCCCATCCAGGCAGTCACCCCGATGGGCATCTTCACTCCAAGCTGGGGCTTGGGTGTCTACAGGCATGTGAGTTTGAATTCACCCTTGGGCTCCTTTCTCCCGGCCTTGAAACCAACTCTGGGCTTCCCAATGGTGAGTGACCGAGAACTAGGGAAGATTTCTCTTTGACCTGTTTGATACATGCCACCACACTGTCCGCTGTGGTGGACCACCGTGAAGCAAGAAGACGCAGAACTGATGTTGTTTTAGCAGCTGCTGCTGTGTCTCCAGAAGCCGGTGCCGTTCGACCTCCTCGTGGTGACTGTGCATAGGATGGCTGGGCAGTGGTCTGCCAAATGCCTGGTCTTCCATGGTGGTCACTGGCAGAGCTGAGATTTCTGGAGTCACTTTTGGAGATAGTTTCTCTGTCTGCCTTCCTCCTCCTGTCTTTCAGAGGCACTCCTGTGAAACATGGAGGGACACAGGGGCACAGTCAGAGATAGCTGATCCCTTAGCCCAACATGGTCCAGAGGATGTGAAGTTCACATTGTCCTTTATCAGATAAAACTTGCCATGAGTGACTCCTAATGGGGTACAGTCTGTAACCCACAGGAACCATCCAAATCTGCTAGCAGGACTAGAAAAGGTGATTTTTATATCCAACTCACTTTTTGCATATGTTTTCATGAAAATTGTCACTTTATAGAGAGTTTCAAGTGGTTTTTGATGGAAAAAGGAAATTGCCCAAACCTATTTTGGCTAATGCTCCAAAGCAGGCAGATTCAAAACATACTGCAACAGTGGCTTACAGGATGTGTAGTCTGATGATCATTTATCCCTGTTGTCCACAGAGAGACCTCATCTCCCGGGATGGACTCCTGTGAGCGACTCCATGGTAGTGCTGCATGTTCTCCAGAGATAAAAGCAAAACACCTCATGGAAGAAGTGGTTGTCCAGAGTAATTCAGCCACCTGGGAAGATGGAGAGAGGAAGACACCTACCATGCAACTCCTGAAAGACATGAAAAGTTTGAATTAAAAATTTTTTTTTAAATCTTTTGGTAAGATGCTTGCACTAGCCAGGCAGCTGCCTGCAATTGGCAGCAGCTTCCCTTAGGGCAAGAGTTGCTTTTCTCCTCCCTGCCAAGGAGGGTCTGACTGATGTCAAGCTGCAGCACGTAGCTTAAGAAGGGGAGTAGGAGAGAGAAAGAAGAGCTGAATTTTCAAATACAGAGAAATACTTGTCTATGGACTGTACATTGCTGTGTCAAATCATGTAATTTAAGCCATTGTCCAAAAAAATCATATCCAAAGCTCCTGTCGCAGGTTCTCCAGATTCATGCCCAGCCTGTGCCCAGCACAGACGCTTGTTCATGTGGATATACCAGAAAACACTGCAGCGCATCGCTGCCCGTTTCTCTGACCAGTTGCTATATTAAACATAAGTCCTGGGGAAAAGACGCACCCTCCAGGGTTGGGAAGGGTAGTTACATGAAAGCAGCACCTCAATAGCAGAGCACAAAACCAACGGAATTCTGGTCTACACTGCCAAAAGTCTTGACTACCAGAGATTTGTAGCAACAGTGCTATTCCCATGAGGAACTGGCACATAGAGCAAGAGCCTTCATATAATCACACAGCCAGCCCAAATCCTGGCCTCTGCCCATATTCACCGACAGCCCAGTTGCAGCAATTTGCCTTTCTAGAAAGAGGAAACAGGAGTTGAAACAAGAACCACAATGCTGCTGGTAGACACAGCCATCACCAGCTGCTGAGCTCGTTCCCTTTCTGTGCTACAAAGGAACAGGCAAACCCAGAGTGGCCAAGAAAGATGTGACCATGTTCAAATAAGCCTGCAAGCAAGTAAGTTACCAAATCAGCAAGGCCACACTGCAAAAGAGCTGAGGCACTCTGCCCAGGGGCAAGAGCAAGCCAGGTAGAGGAAGGGAGTCCTGAGCTAGGAAGAAGGGAGGTCTAGGATAAGGGGAAGCTTCCTCAGAAACACAGAAAAAAATATGAATGGGAAATAGTCTAGTTAGCAATGCAGCATTTAGCTAATGAAAAGCACATAAATGGTTCTGCCCAAATATCTAAAAGCAGCAGGGAATATTGCCATAATTAGTAAGAATTCCAGATTACACTTGGTAAACACAAAAGGAAGCAGGCACACGCATACTGAGAATCAGTCAGCCCCTAAGAGAAGCCACTGCCAAGAAAAGACTGTCCTGTACCTCGCCACTACCTGTGCATAGCAGGGCCATTATCCCAGCGGTGTGAAAGTCTGGAGCTCAGCCTCTAAAAGCACAAAAATCTGCACGAAGGGAAGACACCTTTCAGAAGAAAGGATGCCTTTTTCCTACGTGTCAATGAGAGGACCTTTACCGTAACAGCTCTGTCCTGCTCACCCCAAATTCTCCCTCAGGACCAAGCAAGATATCTGAAGGGAATAGAGGTGTTCACCTGCCCAAAAGCATCATGAGAGTTTTTGTGCTTTTGTTGGACTGAACTGAGAGGACTTTGACCACCATGTTGCATCAGCAAGGAGAGCCTGCCCTCTGCTTGCTTGGAGAAAGAGGAGGTCCCCAGCAGGGATAAGTCACTGCTCCCCACTGATGTTCAGAGCGATGGTGATTTCTGCCAGCTGGCAATAGGGACAGCCACGCCTGGGTCATGTAGGTGCAGAGGTTCCCCTGGCACCACCTTTGCTCAGGAAAAACTTTCTGAAAAAAAGAGTGCTGGTGAGACCCTTGCCCCGGGGCAGAGGTGAGTTTTACCAGGGCCTGGTGCTGGGTACAGCTGGAATTGAGCCTTGCGAGAGGAACATTGCCCGTGCTGAGCTCTTCCGTCCTGCCCTGCTCTTGGCCCATGCTGAAATTCAAAGTGGCTGCCAGCACACCTGCAACCAAAATCGCCCCCATGATGGGAAAGTCTGAAGGTCACAGATGCAAATAAATATTTGATGAGTCGATGCAAGGCAGCCTTGAACACTGCACCTCCAGCATCGGGGAGGACTCCACTCTGCAGCGCGTGTGTGTGAATGCCCTTCAGCGTACCACCCACGCTGTGTTTGAGCTGCCCCGCTGTGTGCACACCGCTTGCTTTGTTAATGTTTAGACTTTCCCTGAAAGGCCTGTCTAGGCTCAGCGAGCGGGAATCAGTGACATAAATTAGCTGGAGACACAGTGTTTACCTCAAATACTGCTATCATCTTTCTTTTCTGTAGGTGGAGAAGCCACGTTCCTCCTGAGCTTCTCTAGGTGACCTTTCCTCCACAGCCCACCTTCTCCTGGGATCGTCTGACCTACATCTCACCCATTCTGGGGATGGCCACCAGAAACCCACCTGGCCACATTCCTTCCAACCCTCCTTCCAAGCCCGACCAGGCTCAGCCCAGCTCCTTAAAGCATCTGAAGGGCGTTGAGGGGCAAACACACCTTCTGACTAGCGCTCTCACAGCGGAGCAGGGGAACTAGCTGAGTGAGAGACTTAAGACCGAGCTTTTGGGTGAAAGCCCTGGTCCATACGGCAGCAGAACATGAGGTTGCTCATGGGACGACAGCCCTGCTTCGATGGACCTGCTCTGCTGATGCATGTGTGACTGTGTGACTTTGCCCTCGGGATGCATGAGACTGTGCTCATGGGAGCACAAGGGACCAGAGCAGTCTCAGGGTTGTACTTAAACTGCTGTTGCTGATAAACCACGGATATTGTCCCTGTAAAATCATGGGAGGTTTGTACAGGATGCCAGGAAACATGATTTTGACAAGCTCAATAGCCTGTTCAATATCTCAGACAGCCTCTCCTGGTACCCAGCTCTCTGTCTCTCTCCATCTTCTCTTTGCCTCTTCCCTCCCTGTCTCCTTCCAAGTCCTGTGGGATTTCTTCCAGCCCAGCTCCAAGGAAAACCACCAGCCTTTGATCCCGATGCAGGAATATCATCACTTTGGGTGTAGATCTTTTGCTCCATCAGGACCTGTGAAATGGGGGGAATTTTCCTCCCCTCTAAATTTTGTTGCGGGAGGCCTAAAAATTACACGGCACAGTGCTCTCACCTGAGGGGAATGTCCTTCATGACATAAAGAAGAAAGCATTTTACTGAAACCTGAGACTTGGTGGGATAGAGTTTATGTCTTGTCTCCTGACTCAGCAAACCTGGGTGGACCACCTGCATATGCCCCGAATGACTGCTTGCTCTGCTGGGATTTTTGTGGAAAGCTGGGAGAGAGAAGTTTTAGGGTTTCTTTTTTTTTTTCCCTCACTGGAAATTTTCATATAGAAAAATAAGCCTGGCCATCCCACAGGCCCTCCAGCCAAATTTACTGCCCCGTCACAGTGTGGCAGGAGAGCATGAGACCCACCAGCTCTTCCAGCTGGGTGGGGACCCAGCATCTCAGCACAGCTCACCCAACCAGTGCAGATTCAGGGCTCTGCTGCAGCTATCCTGATGAAAGTCCGGTTTAAAAGGAATTAAGAGGATATTGCAGCATTTTTACAGGATTAGATTAACTAAGATCTGTGCCACAGACAGCGATGAGCCCCAACCCTGCTCCTCAGAAAGAGGAACCTATAAGACAGGCCTGCTCACAAATCTCTCACAAAAGTCCGTTATTTCCCCCAAATAGCTTGGCAAAAGCAAGCCATTTCACGGTGCCAGATTAAAACTCCCCTCCTTTCTCAAGAGCTCAGCTTTCATCGCCCAGACTCCGTGTACCACCTAAATCAAGAGCCACAAGATTGCTTGCCCTGGTGAGCTATGATCCCTCTTGCTGCAGGAGCTGGGCATTTATTCTCAGTAAATCCTCCCAAACCCTCCTCAACACAGAGGTGCAAGAGCAGCAAAATGCCCCATTAACCATTTTTTCCCCAGCCCTGCCTCGTCTTCCCAGCAAGGGTTTGCAACAGGTTTTGTTTGAATTCTCCAGCTATGTGGCTTTTTCTTTTTTAATGCCTGGCTGCCCAAGTGTAGCCGCAGGGCTCAGTGAAGCAGGCTTGACTTTCAGCCTTTGAGGTGGTTTCAGACTTAAAACACCTAAAATCCTGGTGCTAAAAATATACCCTGCCACTTTCAAGAACTAAAAAAGTGGTTAGTAGTCGTGTTAATTTACCTGTCGGCCTGGCTTTAGTATCCCCATATGTCTGCTGGTGAGCTATTTCCTGCTTTAAAGAGGTATGTTAATGCATCTTTTTTCACTTTAAGTCTTAGCTTATAATCCGCGATGAAGGGGCCATTTAAAAAATAGCAACGTGCTCTTCTGCAGCAGCTTCAGGTGCTCTGGTTCCTCCCAGCTGTACAGCTGCGTGAGCTTCTGGGCAGAGGCCCACGTATAATAGCTATTTCTCTAAAAAGCCTCTCAAAAATGTCAAGGGGTTGCCCAGCACCAGGATTTCCAGGCCTGCATATGGATGTGGCCCCATCCTGCCGGCCTCGAGCACTCCGGGTCTGGTGCCTCCCACCTGGGCTTGGGGCAAACCTTTTGGTTACAGACCCTGTCCAGTCCAGAAACATCAGGGCTAATTAACCTGAAACAGAAGAAAGTCCCAGGATTTCCCCTATACGTTCTAGCCTATATACTGTGTGGTCCAACCAAAGCTTGACAAGCTTGATGCCCTTGGTGCAGCTCCGGGAAAGGTTACCCAGGTAAGCCTTAAAGAAGGGGAAAGCCCTGAACGGTTTTGTTCCTGCATGCCTGAGCACCGCTCTGCCCATCCAGACTTGCTCCTGAAAAGGCTTAGGATGTGTAAATTTGGTAACGTAGCAGCTTGGGAACAGAGTGGGTGCCATCTCCAGCCATGCGACTGCAAGTGCCCTTGCACATCACCTCCTGGATGGGTACTAGCTCCCATGCTGCTGTGGGTCTGGCAGCACCACAGGCTCTGTGCCCACTTTTCCTGGTGCAAGAGCTGGCCCTCAGAGAGAGATGTTGTGATTTGGGCCCTGAAAATGCCCCTGAAGCTGCCAGTACACATACAGAGCCACCACTGGTGTAATCAAGCCGCTGCACTGAGACCTGAGCAGCCACCTCTGCCAGCACTGTCTGCCTGTCCTGACCCTCCTCTGCTGCGGGACGCCCCAACCATCCTAATGGACCCACAAATTTCTCTTATCCAGGATGCAGTGGCAACTGAAGGACAGGGAGTTACGACTGTTCACACAGCAGTTTGTTACCTTCTCCAGGAATCCTGCATATGGCTTTCTCTCTTAAGTCGTATCAGGATGACCTTTATTATTCATACTTCCTCTGAGCAGAATGCTTGGTTCTAAGGAAGGGACTCACCAACTGGGACATCACCTACGTGGCTGGGAGCTGGAGGCATATGTAAGCATCCAAGCCAGCCTATGAGTGCAGACATGAGCTCTGATCCAAGCATGCCAGTGAGGTTGGCAGAGTGGCTCACGGTTTGGGTTGGGGGTCTGGGATGCCATGCAGCCACTGGCTCAGAGCGTTGTTGCAGATCCATCCCCGGGTCCATGCTACCATTACCATTGCACCCAGCTGCAGGGCACAGGGAGGATGTGAAACCTGGCTCAAGCTTGGGATTTGTAATCATGGGTATTTCAACCTGTAGATCACTGGCACTTCCCACTCCCACCTGGGCACCAGCCCGGCACTGGCAGACCTCAGCATGGCTGCTATAAGCATTGCTACTATCACACAAGTATCACCATAGCATCTGGCAGCCCTGTCTTCAGGCTCAGCAGCATACCTAGAAGGCAAATTACCCAATCTCAGCTGTTTCTACACATGTTTAAGGCCGGGTTCATCTTGCATCACTCCAGGCTTTCTGCCACACAAACAGCCTGCAGTTACTGAGGTGACACCACAGAAGTGATGGAGCACTAAAACTGGAGTAATGCATCAAGGGGAGCGGGCTGGTTGTAAACAGTGTTCAAAAATTCTTGTATATTTTAGCTCCTTGCCTGGGAGTTGTTGTGGAGCTTAGTGGAATTCAAGCAAAATTAGACAAAAGCTGCAGAAAGGACATTTCCAGCACATATGTTGCAATAAACCCCATCAACAGGTCGGTATCACCCTGGCATGATGCAGTCCAGCCCTTGAGGAAGGAGAGGAGGTCAGCGGCAGTGTGGAGTAACTCCCCTCCTGAAGACCCTTTGGCACTGCATAATGCAGGCTGCATGGTGGGTCTCAGCGTTTGCTACCCCTGTAGCACCACGGTGGCAGTGGGCTTAGGTCTTAGGGGGTCTTAAGAGGCAGCTTAGTTATAGAGGCAGTCTCCATGCTTTATCACCCCGGCATGGCACTGTCTGGAAAAACAACAGCAGATGTCCGCCTGGTGAGGCTGAGGGAGAGATTAACATGCTCACAGCCAATGGGGGAGGCAGCGAGGGGGACTCTGGCTGTTGGGTTTCCCAACAAGGCGCCTTGCACGAACACGAGTTGTGCCACGCAGGCAGAGGCACTGGGAGGAGAGACGGGAGAACATCTCCCACTGTCATTACCCACAGAAGTAAATGGATGAGAAAAGGGTGAGAAACCATTTCCAGAAAGAGTAATCCAGAAACCATTCAGTTCAGGCAAACCAAAAATTGATATTTTGGTTTGAAAACCAAACTGTAAAAACAATTGCTCATACAGTTGTCCCTGCAACTGAGAGAGAAAGCAGGTGCAGAGGGTTTGGTGGGGTTTTTTTAACATGAAACCGAGCAGCAGAAGTGTGAAAAAAACCTTGCAGAGCCAAGATTTTGCATACTTACATGTAATTAGGAGACTCTTGGCAAGGTGTGCTTTACTAAGTATTCCCCCCATCATTTCTGGGACCTCTGACACCAGCTTGCAAGAGTTGCAGTCTTCAGTGCCTAATGATGCGTCTGGTGACTCTGAAGTGCCATTTGGGGACCATCGTCAACTCAGGGCTGAGCCAGACCCTTGGTGTACCCTTAGGGCACCTACCTCCCCTTGAATGTGATGGGAATTAATCATCCCGGGGGCCTCACTTCCCCATCCCGGCTCTCTCCCTCTCAGTTTTGGTCCCTTCGAGGGACCCTGCCAGCAGGGCTGCTCCCCACCTCCCGCCTGGCTTCGCCTCCAACCCAGGACCACGTCAACCCCCCCCCCCCACAAAGAGGGGCCTGTGCAGAAGCTGGGGCTCACGCTGTGCCGAGAGGAGTCATAAAGCTCCTTTTAAGCCAGCCAGCACAAAGCCGAGCCTGTTCGGCCGCAGGTTGGGGGCTGCCGCCTGCCCTCCCTGCCTCTGCCAGGCACTGAGTCATCGCCCCATCGTGGGGTTGCCAGCCCAGCACCGGCAAGAGGGCCGGGTCCGGCAGCCAAGAGGGGGAAACCTGCCCCACTAACCACTGCAACAGCCAAAATGTGTGCCTCAAGGTACTGCTTTTTCCCAGAGATGCCAATAGGAAATACTGTCAAAAAGACCTGGGTCTGCCAGGGAAAGGGGCAGCCATGTGGAAGGGGTCACATGAAATCTTCCTTGGGTTTGTATCTTCCACCACAAACCCCTTTCAAAGCTCTTTTTGACATAGAGAAAGAAGTAAGGGTTTTTACCTGCTTCCTTTTACAAGACAAGGGAGGGAAAGTGGAAGATATTTTCCAGCTTGCAACGCTCATGACTCTCACAGTGGGGGCTTCTCCCTCCAAGACTCAGCACCTCAAGTCAAGGACTGCAAAGAAGTCTCCACTGTTGTCTAAAGCAGCACAAATACAAGAGACACACAGTCTTCCCACCCACAGAGAAAAAAATCAGAAGTGGGTCTCAGCACTTTTTCTAGCTTTTAAAGTGCTTTTATGATTCTGAGTCTTTCTTTTTCTGACACTGTGAGCTGGCAGCAAAGCAATGCTCACAGGTGAGGGGCTTTACTGGTGCCCAGGGGATCAGGGTGTTGGTTCTCTTCAGCTCCCTGGAAAAGTACAGCCCAATTCCCTAAGGGTAAATGGACATGCGAGCCTCCTGCAGTGATCTGATGCATATCATTAGCAGACAGGGAGGAGAGCTAGAGATACACATCATGATTTCAATCTACCATCTCTTAAGTCATAGCAACATCAAAATTAAATAAAAGGTGGGATAAAGCTGGGAAAAGGGTCCTGCTCATAGCCAGGAATATGAGATGGGTTGGAGAAACGTACTCCCGACTCCTTTACCCTGCCCATGACCATGACCCAGGTACACACTCCCTTAAAGGCCAGTTAGCACCAGCAGGAAAGAGCAGCAGCCAACTTAAAATTGAGGGAAATAAGAGACTGGGAGCCAAAAAAATAAAGCCCTTGAGCACCTCGCCTGCGCCCAGCTGTGCAAGTTCAACAGCTGGGAGCCCTGGGCACTCGCTGTTGTGAAGGCTGAGTCACACTCCTAAATATGTCCCAACTGGCTGTTTCACTTAGTAATTGCCTTGTTAGATCGAAGAAGAAAAAATGGGGGGTGAGGGGGAAGACAAGCCAAACAGCTTAGAAGTCTGCAAGTTGAGAGAAAAATAACTTCAGCACAGGAAAAAAGACTCAATGCAGGCAGGACATTCATCCTCTCCATTTATTTTTTTGTCTTCCTGACTCTGCCTTTCCTCTCCCTTTCTCTTCCAGGTTTTTCAAGGCATACTGTCAGCAGAGCCACAGTCAGTGTCACCCTGATGTCCTTCTGAGAGTCTAAATCCAGGGCAAGTGCCAAGGAGCAATTTGCAAATTGGCATCAGCGCTGTGCAGGCTGACAAAGGCTTCCCACACCTCCGCCCTGCGCTGAAGCCAAATTCATTCCACTTCTGTCTCCATAGATATCGTGGGCATTCTCCAACAGAGAAATGGTTTTTCGTCTGACACACTGGCTGATCATGCCGTGATCCCGCCTGGACTCACCCACGGGTCTTGTTCTTCTTACAAGCATCACAGATTTTAGTATTGACCTCCCTGGTCACAACAGGCGGATCAGCTCCAGCTTTTACGTGTGTGCTGAGCTGAGCAGCGTGTATTTGCTCTCCAAGGAAAGCCTGTGGCCTTGACTGGCAAGCAGAAGGCTCTGAAGGGATGAGCAGACTTAATCAGCACTTGAAATGGCTTTCCACTTGGCCTCTTGTGCAAGGGTATGCCAGCGCAGCACATTTCAGCCATGCCAACCAAAAAGCTCCAAAGCTATAAAGGGAAGGGGTCAGACTCCTAAAAAAAAGAAAAAAGCAAAGCCCTGCAGCTACGGCTGACAAGCAGAGAGAAGAGGCTCCCCTCCCCTTCCAGGGCTGGCTGGTTTCTTCTGCAAAGGGGATGGGTACCTTGGGCACATCGGAACATCCCGGAGCTGCTCGCTGCTCTGACTCAGCCCCCATCCAGCCTCGCACAGCGCAGCACCGGGCACTGCCTCTCCACTGTCTGACCAGCAACCACAGGGTAGCCCCGTGCCACTGCCCACCTTAAGGTCTGGGGAATCAGGCCTTCACCCACACACACCACTTTTTTTTTTTTTTTTGTTTCTTAACTGAATTAGCTGGTTTTGCAGGGATGCAGGCTGGAGTGGGTCTCACCAACAAAGCTATTTTAAACTGATCTTCCCTTTGCTTTCCAAGGGCCAGCAATTCCCTCCTCCCAGCAGGATGCTCTGCCCACACAACCCACAATGTGCTTGAACACTGAGGCACAACAGGGAGGAAGCACTGCAAAGCTGCTGGGACGGCCGGGACTCCCAGCGTGGCTCTTGGCTCAGCCACCCCAGCCCAGCCCCCAGCTCCAGCTTGCTTGTGCCAGCAAGCCTGCTTGAAGCTCCTTTAGCCCGTCCATCTCAGCCAGCCAGGAGCAGTCTCCCCTGAAACACATCTGGCAAACCCAAACTGGATAGTTTCAGGCAGATCGAACCAGGATTTGCCATTGAATAGGTTCCTTGAACAGCACTGCAATGTGTTGTGGGCATACAAGAGCAGAACAGCCAGCTGAATCACCCACTGATGCCCTCCGATCAGCCCTGAGCCCTTAATTTGCCCAGGGATCAAATTAACCTCGCTGCAGTCCTTCCCCCTTTGCAGCTTCTGGAAGTCACTGTGTCCTGCTCCCCAAGTCCTGGCATCTGTCTCTCCCAGGGCTCCTCTTGAACGGCACTTCCTTGCAAGGAAAAGCCCAGGTGAACCATATCCTTTCCCTCCTTTTAAATGCACTCCTGTTTAACTTCATAACCCTGTCAGGGCTGGCTGTGCTCCACAGCAAAGCCATATAGGTATTCCCACCTCCAGGCAGGCTTCACCTAACAAGAATGATCTATGAGATTTTGTAGGGTGGTCTATGCTACTTAGAGCCAGGCACTTGTTAGGGGAGAGAGAGAAGGTGGTTTCTCAGTTGGTTTAAGCTTGCTCCAGGTGACCACTTGGTAATCAAGTTTACATTAAAAAATACTCAATTTTGGTGGCAATTCTTTCCTTTCCCAGTAATAAAAAGTCAAGCCAACCCCTGCTGCACAGGGGAGTAACTTTTAACACCTCTTCTTAGAAACAGGCTTGCAATATGTTAAATTCCAGGTGCACAATAAACACAGAAATCAGATGGGAAATTACTTAGGGAACCACCAGGCACTGATGCCCTGCAAGTCTTCACCCAGCTGAGCCCCCTGCAAGGACCTGACCTGCAGCCTTCATGCAGCATCGGCATGGAAGTGCTGCCAAGCATCAGTAACCACTCCTGACAGCCTCACATGAAGTCCTCGTCAAGATGTCAGGACCAATTAGTGAGCATGCGGACATCAGGGCAGAGAGCGCTCCCCATGTTGGGTGAATGTAGTCTGCTTCCAGGGCATCTGCAAGCTGTACACAAAGTGACCAAGGGACTGTGACCCTCGTGAGATGCTCCAGTAGAACCCTTCAGCAAGGAGACCCTGCTCCATCACACACCCCTAAAAGCTATACCTTGTCAGCAGGTAGTGGGGAAGGACCTGCAGCTTAGCAGCCCTGGGTTTGGCTTCCTGCACAAGCAACCAAGTTTTGCAGGGTAAAAGAGACATAGGCTCGATGCTGAGAAACTGCAATATTTCTGTCCAGGCACTGCAAGGGAGAATAAGCTGCCCAGGCTTGGCATCTGCAGAAACCACCAAGGTGAAGAACTTAATTCTTACCCCAGAAAGGAGGTTATCAGCTAAGGAGGGGGACACTCCACTCCCACACACACTCCAGCCCACCTCTCTTCAGGATACCCAGCTGGGAGCTCTCTCCCAGACATAAACATCCAAGCAAAGTCAGCCCTGGCCTCAGGGATGAACAAATCTGGTCTAGCTGCATCCCACTCACCCAGAAAGTCATTCTGCCCAAAGGGAATAAGAAACTCCCACCCAAAGTGACCAAAACATTCTTCATGCCCCAGAGCACCTCCTCCTACCCCATATTGAGTGTTTTTGCTTATTCCCCCACTTTCTCCCCTAATCTTTACTTTTCACACAGTCTCAACCATGCTCACTAGGGATGCTCTGGCTAACCAAGACCTCTATGGCAGCTCAGGCACTCTTACGGGAGTGGGAAACTCCACCTCAGGCAGAACTGGAATCTGAAAAGAAGCCATTGTCCCCCCGTGCAGGGATACAGAGTCCAATGGGACAGGTGTCCAATGTCTGTCCAACAGCAAAGCTTGATGTGCGATAGACCTCACCCTACTCTTTTCCAGAGCAGCCTGACTAGGCTCCTTGGCCTACAGAGATCTTCCTGCTCATCCCCTAGGACAAGGGTGGCCCTGTTCATAGCCCAGCCTCCTTGAAGTCCTACTTTTGGGCAAGGAGCAGAGTGGGGTGGACCTCTCTCCAGCTCTGGTCCAGACAGGAGGGGGAGGCAGCAACTTACCTGCCATGAAGATGTGCCCCATGCTGTTCTCTTCTCTGTCTGGCTGGAGGTGGGAAGGAAGGATGGCAACACAGTGCCTGCCAGCTGGAGATCCTTCCCTTCCACACCACATTGACCTCAGCAATCATCCTTCTTCCTTAATTTTCCTTTCTCTTTTAAAGATTTTCTTCTCTGCTCTCATCATTCAGCCCTCAGGTCGCCTCTGTGGCTCCTTGCTGGGTGGCAGAGGGGCCTTGGGGGAGGTTTGAAGGTGGTGGGGCAGAGGTAGCTTTTCTCTGTATGGAGGTGTTTTTGCAAACCGGCCCTCACATGTGTTTCACAACAGGCAGACTGCCACCAGCAAATGGTGTACTGTGCCTGCAATCCTGGCCCAGAGAAGACAACACAGTCTGTTTGGCTGCAGAAGGATCGCAAGATATATTAAAAGAGCTTATTAAACTCACTTTGGTTGTGCTCCAAAGTGCACTGAAGGTTGGGGGAGAGTCCGCCATTGACATGAATGGGTTTTGGATCAGGGTCAATACCATTAACCTGTGTGCTTGGGAGCTGCTGCAAACCCAGCCGAGCCCTGCGGTTATTACTGTGCATGTAAGCCGTCCCTAATAAAATAAAGAAGACAAACTGGCCTCCTGTGTTTAATAATCTGTGATGACTAATGGATCGTCTGTGTTTGTTAATATCCATCTCTTACGCAGCCTCGTCTTTCCCTAGCTAGCGCCCAGCTCGTCCTTCATTACCGAAACCACAGCCAGCTTTCCTGCAGAAGGTGAAGCCCTTTCAGAGTCGCATTTAATTTGATGCAAGCTACCCCTTTAAATCCGGGCTTTTACATCCAGTTACTCCAGAGAATATGAGGAATGCCTCTGCTGGTTTTTCACTGAGCCCATTTAGCCTTTTTTGGACAGAGGGAAGAATCTGAGAGGGAGGGCACATTTTTCCCTCTTTGAATCACAGAAGGAACACCACAGCTCATTCGTCATGTCCAGGCTGCTTAACCCTTCCCATATCCCAGCGGTCCTCAGCCACTCTTCCAGTGGCATGGGAGCCTCTCGCTATCACATTGCCTGCTGGCCAGAAAGCCCAGGACATGTATTACATACCATGGGAAACAAAGACGTGGGTTTTTCCGTCCTTTCAGGGCTATAGCCAAGACAGTCACTCCCACCTTGATCCCATGATACAAACCACAGCCTAACATGCAGCCCCGCAGCTCCTCGCACAGCAGGGCCCTGTGCAGAAAACCCAGAGAGATTCTTCTCTCTCCAAAACAAGGAAAGAGTGTTTTTTGCTTCCCACTCATTTATCCGCTGCCACAACAGCTGGTCTCCATGGGCTTACTGCACAGCCCTCCAGCTTAGCTTGGTTTTCAAGTGCACTAAATTTGCATCCATGCCACAGGACCTAGGCATTAAGCCTGCCCACACAGTCAGCAAAGAGTTTGCTGGTATAAGTCCTGTTGCAGGGACTGACTTTCTGATGATCATAACATTGCTAAGAGATTCCCCTGCCTTCTCCTCCTCCTCCCGTTCCCATGGGATGATGTGGCATGCCAGATCACTGAGCTGAGAGCACAGGAAAGGTCAGAGCACAAGCTGTGGGACTTGAGTCTTATGTATGCACAGAAGGTGTCCGAAGTAATTTTTTTCTAGTATTTGAAAGCAAGTTAAATTATCCATGTAGGCAGAGCCAAGGATGAAAGCAAAGCAATCACAGCTTCTCTCCACCCAGAGAGTGATGAAAGCTGGTCACATTTTTACAGTCATAGGTGCCACGTTTTTTATATGCCATCCTTAAGTTAAAACATTCCCCAAGATGACCTCAGGTAAGATGACCTTCAGATATACTTTTTTAACTGAGATGGTAATTGAGATGCTTGTTTGGTAAAAGCCCTGCTCTTAATAAAAAGAAAATCCCACATAACAAAACACTAAAAACATCAAAACCTGACAGATGTGCCTGTTTGGAAGGCTGCAAAGTGAAATTACGTAGCAGCAATTTTACAGTGAAAGAAACAATTGATTTCAGATGCTACAAACTGTGGGGACTTAGGGAATTATCACATCTCAGCTGAGCCACGTCACCATCTGCACCTGCACTCCCAGCAGTGGAGAAGACCCAGTGATGGAGCAGCACTGCCTACCCCAAGACAGGATTAGACCCTGTCTGCCATCCCAGCAGGCTGTGCTGAGACACAGGGAGAGTGTCTGGGTGCTCAGGCTACACACCCACCACCACCAGTAATACAGCATCTGTGCACCAGACCACTCAGTAGCATACACTTCGTCTCAGTTTTGCATGAGCAGAACATCTAATTTCTACCCAATTAGCCATGGTGATGGAGTTTGTGCTGTCTTTGTGCGGGGAAAACAGGCAGTATGCAGTCCAACATGCAGTTAGTTGGACACGGAGACAGGCAGCTCCTGATGTGGCACAAGACTCTCCGGTCAGCCTGCCAAAAATATTTAACAATTCTGAACCAGAAAAGTGAGTTTGCATCGGTCATTAGTGCCTTGCGTCAGGGGCCTGGGATATTTTTTGATGTGGTCACCAGGAGCCCTGAAACCACAGCCTCCGGTCCAGGACACGAACATCGCAAAGGACAGGAGGCGGCACAGGATTTGCCATGTGATGAGCAGCACCGTTACCCTTGCTTCATTCTGGAGAGCAGAGCCTTGAAATCTGGTTATGTGAGTACCACACAGATGAACAGACAAACCTCAGCTCTTCCAACATGGTTCCAGAAAAGCAGAAGAACCTAAGAAACTTAAAATGTGACAGTAAAAAAACATCATGGAAAAAGACCTACATGGTTTAACATTACCCAAGATGCAAAGACAGCAGCTGTGCAGGGGGATAGCAAAACATTTCTAAACCGACCAGATGTACTTCTGCAGTTGTGATGGTTTCTGCATGTGGTTGAAAGGACAAGAATATTCCATTTCCCTTGACAGCTTCATCAGCCGACGGGTGTGCCAGGACTCACAGCCACTTCACCAGAAGTTTAATGATCTCCTTGTCATGGTGCCCAAAGGCCAGGACCCCTTTCTGCAGCAGTGTTCAAGCACACACAGCAAAGACAGCCCCTATCACAAGCAGCTTACAGGCTGAGAACAGATGGATCGCGTTGTAGGGAATTAATTGGTAGCCTTCGGAGGAGACCGGAGCGCGGCAGCTGTTGACACAAGGTTTCTTTGCCCAGCACTGAAATACTTCTGCCTCTGGGGAGAAGTGTGGCAGCTGCTTCTGCAGGGATCTCGGGCGCAGCCACGGCTGGAGCGGGTGGTGGCAGCTCGTAGCAAGATGCCACAACATCTCAAGAAACCAAGGGCATCTCAGCCTAGACACCAGCCATGTTTTGCCTTTGCCAAGAAGCACACACTCACCAAACATCTACTAGGACAGAAAATACACAGCAATTTACTCCTTACCTGTAACTGAGGCAGGGAACATGTTTCTAGCACGTCCCTGGCCACATGCAAAGCCCACAGAGTTCAGACGTGAATTTTCACCAATGCTACGGGCCTAGTTTTGCAACTGTGTAATGGACCAAATGGATGAGCTACTGAAACAGGCCAAAGGGAGGCAGACGCTGTGTCCCCGTTTGTGAGGCTCAGGCACCTAACTCTCTTCTGGTCCTCAGGAAATCCCAGCTCTCTCCTCTGAAGATATGCAGAAACACTAAGGTGTGATGCGCTGTAGGAAGGGGCTTTCCCAGCACTTTCCCTTTCAGGAGTAAAACAAGGTCTTCCATGAACACTGAAGCATTGACAGGAGATGCAAGTAGCCAAGAGATTCGCACCTCCCCAGTTCCCACCACTTTCCAAGGATGGGTGCAGAGCAACCAAGCTGAGAAAGAAACAAGGAAAATAAAAAAAACAAACAGGCACAGTCACAGTCCTTTTCCACATCAAATTGAAACATCCCTTCGTGAGTCTGGCTGGTCTGGAGATGGAGGTGGCCATGCTGGATGGTAGATATACGCGGCCTGGGGAGGGGCAATGGATTAACTCAGCTCAATTATGCTAAAAGATGCTGCCCAGCATGGGTGGAAACTATCATGTTTTCCTACTGCAGAACAACAGGAGGAAAGGTGACTATCTCCAGCATACTCTGTGATCTCCTCTGGAAGAGCAGAACCTGCTAGAGAATGGCAATAGCACTTCCAGCTCTTCCTAGGGGTTTCCATGCTTCCTTTGATCCTAAATAAAGCGAGGCTGGGGACCAACCTCTGGTCAAGGCAGAGATGTAGCTTAGCTGTGCCATGCTACAGCAGGCAGGAGTCCCTCTGAGCCCCGCACGGTGCTGTTGTGGCCCTAATTACCATTTCCTTAAATCATATGAAGGCTACAACCCTTCTTCCAAGCAGGTTTTATTGCCCTGGTGCAGGGGCGGTTGAGGGAGCCAAACCTGGGGCAGTCACATGCGTACCACTCCCCTGAGCAGCCTGCTGCATGCTACCATGTCCAGCCATGCCCCAGCTGCTTCTGGGAGAGCCTTGCTCGGCTTCACTGGGCTACGAACCAAGCCACATGTGCCACCAGGCTGGAGGCAAACTGGCCTTGTTTCATTTAGCAGGACATGCAGACCGGACCTTTTGCACACAGGCCAGTCTGTTCTTTCCCACATTTGGCAAGGGAGAAGAGCCAGTTCTCCACCCAGGTCCCCCCACATTGAACCCACAAAGAGGTGAGAAATGGGGAGAATAAAGAAAAATATTCCTCCCAGTGCCCTGAGACAGGCAGGAGATGCGTGGACAGAGCATGGCCACATGAGGTGAGGCCAGACTTGCCAGGACAGAGCTGTAAGCTGTCCTGTACTGAGCCAGAAGAGTGACAGCCCATTTCTGAAGGACCAGTACCTCTCCTTTCAACCCAGCAAAGCCATTAATAAAACTGCTATTACGGTCAAAAGAATGAGCACTTCCTGAGGAAGTGCGAGTACACAGCATGAAAACACGTGAGTGGAGGAGGCAGGGACTTACCAGTAAAAACACCAGCTGCCTCCTGCCTCTTTAGGGCTAACACTGGCTAATCCTCTTCTGCTGCTCCCTTCCCTTTCACTAGGTCAAAATAAAGAGTTTCTGACTCCATGCCAGTGTTACTCCCCTCTAACAAGGGCAAACAACTCCCCAACAAGTCGATTAGAAAATGGAATGACATCAGACTTGGGCTGGTGCATCATTCACTCTCATTTTGGCCAATTCTGGGTGTGATTGATGGGTTGGGGCTTTCTTGCACTGAAATATGCTGTTATTACCTTCAAGAGCTGGCATGCCAGCAGAAGCAGAAAAATTTGTGAAAACCCTTCTCCGATACCAGCCTTGTAGCTTCTCAGACAAAACATACCAGTACCCAATAACCTAGAGCAGTTCTCAGAAGGTCCACCTAACTTCTCTGACCACAGCCACAGTTTCACAAGCAGTGTCAACAGCAACACCTAAGCCATCAGTTTTGCCAGGTTATTTTTAGCCTGGGTCAGTTCCCTGCTCCATTTTACTCCTGGCCCCACAAACTGGTGTTGTGGATAAACAGGGAGGCAGGAACGGGGAGCATTGCTTAAGCCTGTATTGCTGCAAAGAGAAACATTTGGCAAATGTTTCCCAAAAAGTGTCTTTTGTTTGAGCAGGGAGATGGTGAGTATTCCTGAACAGCATCAGGAAAAGGGCTAGGAATGAAAGCTTGTCAGGCAGACCCTGGCAGAAGTTAGCGGTACATTAACACCCAGGGACATAAGCAGGGATGCTTCCCTCTGCTTGAGAGGGATGCAGTAACAGAGTGCTCCCTGCAACATCAGCACCAGCGCAGCCATCCCACTCGGCAGCAAGCTCTGTGGCTGATAACGTGCTCGGGGCTGCTGCAAGGGTCAGAGGAGCAGTCCACGCACCACCCTGTTTCAAACCAGCTTCGTCCAAAGACTGCAGTGTAGATGTGCCCTTAAGGTGTGCGTTACAACTTCTACAGTGATTGCAGCATTTCAGAGAGGAAGAAATTAACCTAATTACTTTCTCCATGCCTGGCTCATCTCCCCATCTTTCTTCCTTTTAACACCTCTGACAGTGGGATCGGGAGACCACCACAGTTAGAAAGCCATGAGATATTTTTTGGTATGGTGGAGCAAGGCTTGTCTGGGGTTTTTTTGAGAGGTGGTGGAGGATGCATGAGGAGGGAAGAGGGCCTTAAGTCAGAGCAGATCCCTGGTCCAGTCCACTGCACAGCCCCTGAAATCATGGAGGTGACATTCCTCATACTGTGGAACCAAATCAGCATTGATGAATTCACACACATGATGGAAGGGAGGGTAGCATTCAGGCAGGGACTTGCCGAGCGAGATCCCCAAAGAGTTTAAGGTTGCTGAGACCCCAGAGTGAACCTCAAATCAGAGCCCCGCCGCCTCCCTTTGCTCCACACGGCAGCAGAAACCCACCCGTTGCACTGGGAGTACAAAGGAAAGCAGCACGTTGCAGATCCCAGAGGGGCTGTGACTCTGCATGAGTGCTGGTGAGGGATGCCTGCCCACCTGTCCTGCCCCTGGGCAGTCAGGCCAACGCAGACCCACGGGGAGTCTTAGAAAAAAGAAACAGTAAATCTGTAACTACTGGAACTGGTTGACTCAGGAAAGGATTAAAAGATGAGAGATTAGACACATCGTTCATTTACCAAGAGCCCTGTTCTTCAGAGCAGCCTACAAACACCAGTGCCTCAAGCCGAAAGCACCTCTTAGTTTTGCGGGCAGTTGCTAGATAACCTCAGTGCCCCATAAATCCCCAGATGAACATTGCTGAGGCCATGCCCCTTGGCAGCATTACACAGCAGAAGGAAACGCCACTGCTTCCTCTGCTTTGCAATGCTGCAGTCCCACCAAGAAGCCTTCCTACACAGCTCCCGTGAATGGGCTGCACAGAAAATTAATTCTTCAAACATCTGTTACCTTCTCCCTGCACAAATAGCAGGCTGTTGATGGATGAGGGAAGGATACAAATATTTACAGACCAGGCAAAGGTGGGAGCTCTGCCAGACGTTGTGCTTGTGGGTGCTGCTGAGCAGCAAACAGAGCTACCAGGGTGCCTGTGGCGCGCCTGCTGCAGACAGACCCAGCAAATCCTGGATTCAGCAGCGAAGTATTTTTCTCGGGCTGATTTCAAGCCATTTGGTTTAAAGCTGAGATGCTGACCTGGACACAGCTGAGGGTGGGGGAAGCTATCCCGTTAACCTGCTAAGCAATCACAGGCCCTGGTTAGATACACAAGGCTCTCCAGCACACCAGCCTCGCTACAGGCCAGCCGGCTCACCACAACACCCCACACCGGCCATCGGTGCAGGGAAGGCTGGCACTGCTGCAGGAGAGATGAGCAGCCACAGGAACCCCCTACCACCACCTCCCAGACAACACCAAATGCCCAGAACACCCTCCTTTAGATAGCTTCAGTCTCTTCCTTGTCCAGCAAGTCCTGGAGCTGGAACAGCCCCCTGCCCTCACGTGGACCAGTGAGGACAAACCAGCCTCCCCCTGGATCAAAGGAAGGGGAGACAGTTTCTATATCCTGGGAATAATATCTTTAAACATACCAGCGAACACTGCTGGGAAGTGGAACCGTGACTGTTAGGATGGTCCTTGGTGTGGTTTCAGCCCACGCCAAGTACTTTCATTCTGCAGCTACCCCAGATTTGGGAGACAGTTTGGGCCAGACAGCATTTCCAGCAGGCAGCATGGATGTGGCTACCCTGCTCTGGAGATAATTTAAAAACATACCGACTTGGCCAAACCCAGCCACAAAACACTCCTGCATACTTTAACTACCTTGTGACAATGTAGCCCCCTGCATGCTCATTTCTCCATTTGCAGACCTCAGGACAAGCACCCTGGGTCGGGTGGACTCTCTTTCACTCTAGTTTTTGCAGGCTCATTCATGAATTCCGCTTTGATCTGACCTTTCCAGCCATCCAAAGCCTCAAGCCAGTTTCCTGGGGTTTCTCCTTTTTCCAAGGCTGGAAAGCAAGTTGCGGTGATGAGGGGAAGAGTAGCCAGAAAAGCAGAGCCTGCCTTTGATGCTTAAGGGGGAGAATTTCACCCAGCCTTGCCTTAGCAAAGGAGTGTATACCTCCCAAATTTACAGCAGGACACCATAGTATGGAAACACACGTTAGAAAAAAACCTCTCCTACCTGTTGCAGTGTCCTTATCACAACTGATCACCCTCCACTTTCTGCTTTTCATTCCCCAGCCTAATGCTACGCTACAAGCACCACCTCACTGAAACATGCCAAGTTATTTTTCCAATTCCTGTCCTTACCAGCCCCAGGAAATCAGCCATGATATTGCTTTCACATATCAGATTTCTGGCCTCACTCATTCGTGGCAACGAAAAACATATGGCGAGAACACATCCTGCGTAGCCCAATGTGGGGGCACAGGAGGCCTAACCCAGCGGCCAGGCAGCGATGGATACAGCCACAGTGGGGAGGTTCAGGGCAGAGCAAAGGTTTTCTTTACCCTCTCCTCCCAACAAGCAACGTGAGCTCACGGTGCAAATGGGCGCTGAGTGGCTGGCACACGTACACTCCTCATGAGCAAACATGAAGGTCATTGATATGGAGACATCCACCTCTACATGTTTGGATGGGAGAGCTTAAGACACATTGTTCCTGCAGCCAGGGGATCCTCAATTTATTCCAATGTGGTGGGCAGCACTAGCTGTCTCCCTCCCCAACCATTTCCCCCCCGCTTCAATCTGTCCTCATTCACTGTAGCACTGCAAATTTTCTCCTTGAAGCATCCCTGCAATTCCAGACCAAGGGGATAAACCTGTTTTCTCTGGCCCAGCTCTGCAGAAGTCTCTCCCATAACTAGCACAGAGACTGTCTGCCGGCAGCTGGAACCCTGGCAGAGCCTCCTCCTTTCTCTACCACTCAGCACATATCTGGCTACAGAGCCCTGCAGAGCAAAGAGCCCCAGAGGCTCATAGAGCTTGAAAAGCACCCACTCCCAGGACGATCGCTTGGCGCTGGGATCAGGACTCCTCCACACAAGGTGTTACACAAACACTAGTAAAGGCCATTGCCTATCTTAAGAAGCTTGCAGCAGAGATTGCTGGGAGGGAGAGAGCTTTTTGTAAAGCCAGTGTAGTCATGATGTATCCGTACTATGCAATACATCCAGGCTGAGGTTATAGGGACAGAAAATGCCTCTGTAGAGCTCAGCAGGCTTCAACCTACTCGTGAACCCACTGATCTGGCCAGGGCATTGTCTCATTGGCCGACTCCCCCGCTGCATGCCCTGGGCAAAGTAGCTCAGACAACCTTTGCCTGCACATCGGCGGCATGTCCATCCATCACAGCACATTCCTCGCCTCCTTGGGACAGCAAGGGAAGCCATCTCTCAGCACTGAAAAGTCACATCACTGTGCTGCTGGGGGGGTGCTGAAACTGAGGGTAAACTGCCACACCTCTGGCCAAATGTGTGAGGAACCAGCACCCCAATGTCACACACTGGCATGCTGGCCCCCCCTCTGCACCCACCTGGTGGACAGACACCTGCCCACCTCTGCCCTGCCCGCTTCGTTACACCTCTGCAGAGCTGCACAATGGCCTCTTAAACAAGGATTGTGTAATTTCAGCACAGAGCTCAGAGTCACTCACTCAGCAAACACCGTCTCCTTGCAGGACTGCCTTATCTTGCAGCTTTGATAGGCACAGGGCAAGCACACACTGGCATATCAGGGCAGACAGAGGGCAGGGGGTGCCCTCAAGGCTCCTGTTTCCTTCTCTGTTGTGCTTTTGAAAGAACTGATCCTTTTTCATACCTCCTGCAGTGTCCCCAACAGTGCTCTACCTATACAGCCCATGGAGGAGCTGCCAGAGGACGCCAGACCCGTTGCTCCACCTTGCCTCTTACAGAGCATAAGAGAATAGATGGGCTCTCCGCTTTGCCTGCTCCCCAGCCCGCGCTGCAGGCCCCTTCTTATCTGTACAACCCACCTTACAGCAGGCTACTGATCACCAAGCAGGAATATTCAATAGCACAATGCTAACGTGTGATAACATGATTCCTACATCCTTCCTGCCGTGGTTGAAGCCAGGGGAGGAAGCTGTCACCACCTCCGTCTTTCACCAAAGCAATCCATCTCTCACCAGCTATCAGTCAGAGTGTCTGTCCTCCCAGTGTCCTTGCTCCTTTTTTAGCTCCTCTGTAACTAGACAGAGTAAGGTGGTTTATTTACAGAGATTTCTCCACTAAGACATAGGGATGTTTGTCTCTCACAGAGGACTCCCTGTTTGTGTTGTACCTCCCTCTGGTTGTTGCATGCACTGAGGAAGCTTTGGAGGTTGAAGGCTTACGTACTCACGCACCACATGGCTTCTATGATTAACCAGTTTCTGTAGACTAAATTACCCTGCCCAAGGAAAGTTTTTCAGCCAAGCATCATCTTTCTTTCTTCAGCACACATCCTCCAGCTTGCAGTTTCACTCAAGCAGGCAAACATTACACACGCAGTTCCAAGGACAGCAAATAAATGTTGCGTTTTTCCTCTTCCCCTCTACCCAAGGCTGAGCCACACGCAGCACTGAGGTGCCATGTTACATTTTGCACTGGTGTAATGCGGGCCAAAGGATTTGCTAAGCCACCCTCTCCAGAGCCCCTTGAAGGGTCTGACAAAGGAAGGCTCATGGGTGTGTGCATCCATAATGCAAAAGATGGTCACACACACACCTGTTTGGTGTCCTGGTCCTTTTATTTGGTCCTTCTTTTGGAGCATTGGCTCCATTGGCACTGCCTCCCTCCTTCCTAGTGCAGAAGGTCAAACTCTGACTGCCCTGTGGCAAAGATTTGCAAAAAGAAGGAGACTAATGTGAGAAACAATTCATTTGCTCTCCCCTGAGCCATGTTCCTTAGCTGCTTCTTTTAATAAAAGGATGGCCTGGTCCCTCTAGAAAATAAAAGACAGACTCCATGCTGCACACAGTTGCCAGAACAGTTGTCACTGACAACTGAATTGAAGATCAGGGAGACCGTATCTGTTTTCATTTATTGCCTTTAATTCCTCCCTTTTGTTTCTCCCTTTGTACACACACAAGGGACAGGCAGGGCTTTTCTTTTTCACGTTGTCTTGCTGACAACAGTGACTGGTTTCTGTGTCACCTTGCATGTTTTACAGGCCAGAAGACTACAAATGCCTTGAGGACCAGACAGCCTTAAAGAAACCCAGCCAGGCCCTACACCAGTGGGCCAAATGGTGCCAGTCCAGACCCAGAACACCAGCCCCAGGGTTGAAGCAGGCTTTCTAGACTAGATGGATGCAAAGCCTAAAAAGCATAGTCTCACATCAGGGCAGAGGAACCACGTCATGTCAAGGTGAAGACATCTAAAACACACACCGTCATCTATCAATGGGAAAATAAAGCAGCACAGAGGGTGGGACTTGACTTGTGCAAATATACCTAGGGAGGGCTGGTATAGAATGAGGAGGTGGCACTCTGTGGTCAGTCATAAAAAGAAGATGCGAATCAGGTCGCTGCATGTTGACTCCAGACAGACTATTCAGGGCTAGGCAAACACAGCCAGAGAGCCCTATTGGCGTAAGTCAGCCTTGCCTTCATGCAAGTCAACGCAACGATGCCAGGTTACATCAGAAGACAGTCTCCCAACATGAGAAGAAACAGTTCAAGAGGGTTGTTTGAACTAGGATTGCATCATTCTGCACTGCATAAAAGCTGGGCTGTGGCAAGTCCGGGAACAGCTGCCAGGGAAATCCTGGAGTAGCTTCAGGGAGGATCCAGGATTTTAACCCCGACAACCAGAGCCCTGGGATTTTGATGCTGTTCCCACCACACTGGGTGCCAAAGGTGCCTCAAATCCACCCACACCATCCCTGTGAGCAATTCCCAAGAGGTATGCCCAGAGGTCTCACTGCTGATTTAACAGCATACAGCATTAGGAACAACACAGCTCCGTTAAACACAAAGGAAGTACCACACCGTGTTAAAAGCAACAACAACTGGTGTACAATAAGTTGAAGGGCACAGCTCCCTTTCCTCTCCAGCCAGGACACCTCCCATAACTCATGGTCTACATGCAGGAGTATCCTCTGGAGCTTTAAAACAGCAAGTTCAGCTTCATGAGTGTTAGCACAAAGACTTGGCCCAGAAAACATTGCCAAGCAGAGGTTAAAGCTCACCAAGTCAGACATGGCTTTCTCTGTTTCTGTTCTGCACTTAACGCAACTCAGGACTGCAACAGCACGGACAGACCGGACAGCAATGGGACAGAACCAGACCTGAAGTAGAGGACTGACAAACCTGTCTCTGGAGGAAGGGATCAAAGTCCTGATCCAGCGGTCCACCTAGAGGTGATCAATAATCATCGGTGCGCATCAGCGGTAATCTGCTCATCTGGCCTCTGAAGCAGACCATAGGGAAGAAGGACAAGTACTGGTGATGGGTTAGGTATTCATGCCTAGCTGCAACCAAGCAACTCAACCTTTGTACAACTTGATGATGTTAACAGTGATGGCTTGACAAAGCTGAGTAACCCACCACAGGTGTGTCTCATCTCAACTCCTGAGGGAACTGGGTCTGCCTGCAGAAGAAAGATGGCACCAACATGTCCTAAAAGATCTTCCCCAAATCTCACCTCTTCCCCATCTCATAAGGACAGGCCAGCTCTAAGCATCTAGGTGTTTGCAGGAACAGATGACCAGCTGCTAGAGCTGCACAAACAGCCCAAGCTGCTGTTCCCACCTCCAGCAATAGCAGCCAGGATACATGTCAGGTTGCCAGGTGGAGAACACAGATCCACTGCAGCAGAGATGCCTCCTGCTCTAAGAGATCCAAGGAAAGAAAAGGCAGAGACCTTCCTCCATAAACAGTAGAGGGAAACAGGACTAAGAGGAGCTGCAGAGTTAAAAGGAGAAGCAGATACTGTAAATTTGCTAAATATCTTACTCCCAAGCAAAAATCTCTCCTGCTTTCTCACATTAATCAGGGCACTTAAAACTAGTCCTAACCAGCTGCTCCCACTTCCTTTGTCCAGCTCTTCTTCAAACACACATGCAGCCCACTAAGAAACAGAGCAAAAATGTGCAAAACTTCGCAGACAAAAACCGAGACCTTTGGAAAACACCCCATAGAAGCAAGCACCCCTCTCCCAGCACAGAGGCAGCTGTGCTTTACAGTAGGACAGTTTCCAATGTTTTCCTTCTCTGTGCAGACGAGGGATTTCCTGTCCTCCATGGCAACAACCTTGCATTTACTGAAGGAGGCTGTGCCAATAATCTCCAGAGCAGAATGAAAAATTTTAAAGTGGCACCGCCTGTTAGCTGAGGGATTCAACTTGCTTATGTTTTCCACACCCATGGTCCAAAACCACTCTGCTCCCCTCCTTAAAAGGTTTGTGAGTGGGGGTAAATCTCCAGTGCTGCACTGTCCATGCAAGGGGAGTTATTAGTTTCTCAAGCACTAGTGATGGAAATCTTTCTGAAGAAGTCACCAACCACCACCGCTTCCCAGCAAGAGCTGCGTATGCACCTTCCAAAGCACATGCTTTTTCTAACAATTAACGGTTCCCAGTTCAAAGGGGGTCCCCATCATGCAGACAGCCCTGGATTTAGATAGCCCAGGCCTTCCTGCTGCGGGTTTAGAAGTAACGGCTGCCACTCTCTCCTGAAAGGTCTCCCCTCTGAGTCGCCCTTGCACAGGCCCGCACGCTTCTGTGCTCCAGGAACACAGATTCAGTGCACTGACTTGGCAAAAAGCCTGTCTTCGTTTTGGCCCATCTCCATTTTGGCCCATCTCGTGCCATTTTAGTGAGTTACATCAGCTTGGCACAAGGCCACGCAAACATTAGGACCAGCCCAAGGGATGCAACAGGAACAAAACAGGAGGGGAAGTGAGGCCATCCCCTTTCAGTGGCAGCAAGCTCATGATGAAACTACATCCATCGCTGTCTCAAATTTAACTAGACAAGTTAACTTTACTGGAACATCTCTGTTAAACTGCTCACTAACCTCTTGTGCCTAAAGAGGTTTTGTTTAGCAAAGCCTTCAAGGAGGAACAGTTCAAGAAAGAGCTGGAAGCCCCTGACTAAAGTATACCAAACCTGAGGTATACTTGGTATATTTCTGGGCTGAGCCACAGGTGCAGTCTAAACCTCTCCTGTTTTACAGAGCCAGGCTTTTTTTTTTTTTTTTTTACCTTTTAAACTCCCCCAGAGAGGGAGCAGAACAAACTTAATCCAAACTAAACCAGAAACAATAAAGCAGTGTGTTGTTTTCAAAGCAGGTAATAGGCTAGCATTAAACAGGAACCTTAAACTTCTTTTTACCCTTGTTTTATACTAGTGAATCAGACTCTCAGGGGCATTTCCCCCCCACCCCCAGAACAGGCTTAGGAAAGTTTTTAAGTAACAGCAAAGCAACATCAAACACAAGAAACAGATAGGGAATGAGAGTCCCTTAACTGATGGGGAAGACTTCTACAGCCTTACCTAAAAAAAGTTAAGGTGCTGCAAGCAGTTAAGAGCATACAACCTGGCCACTGCACTCTACCTTTAAGTGCTGACAAGAAGCTAAAGCATCAGCAGAGAAGCACTCACAATGCATTTCCACCTGCCTAGGACTCCACCACCCTCTCTTGCAGAAAGTGACCTTGCAATTCCACTGCCAAGTAAAACAGTCCCACAGAAAAGAGCACTAAAAGTCATTTAAACCGACACGTTTCACTGCATCGGAGTGGAGGCAGAACAGTCACACGAGCAGTTACCACGTCTCCACAGAAGAGCAGTAAACCGCAGCCAAGGGACAGCCAAACTAAAAAACACAAGCACTCATTTGACTGCTTCCAACAGCAGCGGATCGAGACAGCAGGAGCCCTGGAGTGGAATTTCAGATCCAAGTTAAATTTCTGGCTCTGACAAAAATTCCCTCTGGAACAACAGGCAAGTCACCTTTTCCACACTCTACCTGAATCCCCTCCCCTGTAAAACAGGCACTGTTCTTGCTTGTCTGTTCAAGTTACAAAGCAGTCCTAGCAGGGATTATTTTTAGCATGCAGGCACAAAAACCCAGCTGAGCTGGACTCTGATCTCAGCTGGGCCTTCTCATTGGCTCTGTAATATAAAAAGTAAACAAAGGGCAAGGCTGAGCCCACACCAGAGCTCGGCCACTGGACAGCATTTTGAGAGCAGAGGAGCCACAATTTTCAGAAAACAGTGAGCTGCAGGTCCAAAGCTGGAGCCAGGCAACAATCTGAGGGATTAAAATGGATCACCAGTGTCTGTATTCATTCACTGGTGAGCAGTGAGCTGCAGACAGATTTCAAATCCATTTCCAATATTCCACTGTCAACAAGCGATGATGCAGGTGTTTAAGAGCACAAGTTGAAATAAGTCATAACTGTGCTCTCAGACATAGCAGCAAGTGCTGGGATAGCAGGAAAGTACTGAAAGCTACATCCAAGAATGGGAAATCTGCAGAGCTCTTTGCTTCACAGCATAAACAAGCAGCTCCTCCCAGTCTTTTGAGAGAGACTGCAAGTGCCAGAAACTAATAATACCTGCTGAGAAAACTTTCCCAGCTCCATGTTTTGAGAAATTCACATTTGGTGCTATCAGAAGCGTAGCATAAGACTACAAAACTGCTAGAGGTCAGGGTCTCAGATCAGCGCTTTCCTACAAAGTGTGCAGTCAAGAAGCAACAGGATGGAATGGAGAGCAGCTGAATAAATTGGGAACATTAAAAAAAAAACTAGTCATGATGAATCTCTAATTAAAACATCAGTAATCATCCCAAGATAAGTCAGACTGCAGCTGTATTTCTGCACCCAGTCAGGGTGTTTAGCAGTCTCGCAGGCTTGTGAAGTCAGTCATAGCTGCAGAACCACTGTGGGAAGCACAGACCCAGCAACAACTAGCATAAAGGGTCCACGCTTGCAGCTTTTCCAGGCTTTCTGTATCCCAAAGGCACAGGAACAGTACTCTGGTCAGTTTACCAGCCTTAGCATCAGTGATGTGTCTTCCTAGAATCATGAGTACTTGTATGAACTGGGGCAAACCAGCTTTCTTGGAGTACACTCAACCCTTAATCATTCCCTTTCTATGGCTACAAAACGCTGTTTTATTGCACCACCTGGAATCACAATCTTGTGCAACAGGACACATTCATAAGCCTCTCTTATGCAACCAGGTTGGTTCCCATCTGCAGTTTTCCAATATCCAGATGCTGCCAACTCCCTAAGTACAATCGCCACCTGTTTCACCCACCCCAAACACGCTCTACATTTTAGTATGCCCTACCTGCTGCAAACACCATACCCAGACTGCAACCTTCTACACCCAGCTATCCTGCTGCTAGCCTCTCCTGGGTTTGCACTGTGATCCAGATCCACTGCTCTGTGCCCATCTTAACTGTTAGCTCTGCTCCACTGGAAACAGCCAGCCAGATACCTGCAGCACCCAAGGACTGGGTTCTAGCCCACCTTGCCTGCACCATCCCAGTCAGCATCGCTTCTCTGTAAGCAGAGATGTGCTGCTGCTATCCAAGGACACGAATCACCTCCTTACTCTCTAATGCTGAGCACACAGCTGGATTCCTCAGGATCCATGTTTCTGTTGGGAGGATGAAAAACATCTGCTCCTCCCCAAGATGGAAGAGAAAAAGCTAGACTCCAAACTTACCATGTGGAGAAGGGAGCACTGTATCCTGTAACCCCCTATGCAGCCCAGCAGCTGTAGGCCAGTAGAAACATTCTCCCTTGGAGGGCAGTTTCTCTATGCTATCTCCTGTAACACAGGCCACAAGCACAGCACCAAGGTACAAGGGGATGCACCTCTGCTACCGGCTGTGTTAAGAGAATATGTCCTTGACTCCAGGCTGAAGATTTGTACCTGCTGAGCTGCTACGGGGAGAACCCCTAGCCCATTTCAGGCAAGGCAAGCTAGATGAGCAGAGACCTGCTATTTAAACTCTCTGAGGCAACATTGCTGCAAGGGATTGCATAGAACTAACCCAAGCACTTGTGCTGCGGGCCAGTGGCATGCTTACCTCCAGGTAGTAGCAGTAGCAGCCTTCATCAACAACACTAGAGCTGGATGTCTAGTACACGTTACTAAACTTCAAACATTAGTTTTCCCTCTGACCTCATTCAAACGGACAGAGAAGGATTCAAGTGGACAGAAAAAACCTGACATCTGATGTGAAAAGCCACATACCGCAGCTACCATCACAGTGATGAGGCTTGTGCCTGTTCTCCAAAGCCCATTTGCAATCCATAAACCAGAACAAGCTTGTAAAAGGCAAACTGCTTTACAGATGTGCGCATGGTGTGTACACTAGAGTCAATCCTTGTTTGGGACATATATGAAACTCTGCTCTCATCCCCCCCCAACCAGCCTTTTAAATTAAGTCTCAGCAATATTTTTAAAAGCTTATTTTCACATTGCTGATAACCTGCCTTATCACACTGACTTGCCTGTGCTGATCTTTGTTCTGCTAAGGCTTTATTCAAGGCCCTGCTACAAAGAAAGTCAGGTCTACTCATATTACATTAGTTAAAGAAATATTTCTGTCCTTCCTTATGAGCAGACTGCTCACATATGCAGCTAATTTCTCTTATATCAACATATGTCCAGCTGCCAGGTAAGAAACTGGGGTATGCAGCAGCCCTTCCAGTACTTCAGTACAACTTAGACTGAGGGTAAATGTCATGCAATTAGTTATCAGCAGCTGTCCCAGCCTGCCACCCACTGGCCTCCAGGAATGTGATCTGTGCTGTGACTAGTATTTTCCAAGTCAACACATTTCAGACATTGAAGCTGACTGCAATGCACTCTACCGGCATAGCCGACACAAAACAGCTTCCTTCAGAGCAACAGTGTTATTGGCAGACTGCTTTATAGCTACCATTTCTTGCAGTTATTGTAAATTAACTACAACTACAATAACTACAACATCAGTATAAAGCCATAATTACATCCAAAGTCTTTTGCATACATTTAACATGATCAGATTAATACTTTAATCCAAGTCAAGCTATATCAAGAATTTAGAGCACAAACACCTCATTAAAAATATGCTTTTAGAACTTTTCAAAGCGTGTCTCACTTAAAGCTTCAAACACACTGTTACTGGCAGCGCATGAAGCCCACAATAGTCTAGACTGCTTCTGGAGTAGGGACACAAACTGTTGTTTGTCATATCAATGCTAGCTGCAGCCTTCCTCTGGGGAAAATAAGAAAGGCCTTTGAACAGAGTTGAGGTAGCTTAGGATAAAGAGAGCTCAACTTCTTCAAACTCAGCCCAAAGGCAGTTAGGTATAGGCTGCAAGTTCCTCCTGGCTACTAACTTTGATTCACAAAGACCACCCAGCTACTGGAGCTAGGTTCAGAAAGAGCCAGCATATAACAGTATTTTACTGTAAAGCAGCATGAGCGAGATGCTACTTCTCCTGTGCCAGAGACAATAGGTGCAAAAAGGCATGAAGCAACCATGGCTTCTGAGAGTCACAGCACACTAGGAGAAGCTCCTCCTGGCACAGCTGGCTCACCAGCAGAGCCTAGGATGAAGCAGCCAGAAACAAGGCCAAGAAGCACAACATGCACATTTAGGAAAAGCCAAAGCTTTGCCAGCATGAATTGAGCAGCTTGAGGCCACTAGTTGCCCCAGGACAAGTGGCTAGGAATTTATATGACATCAGTCATAGGTGACAGTGATGCTGCCTATCAGCTCTCTTCTATATAGGGGCCACATACCCACAAGCAATATACTTATGTGGCTGCTGCTGGAACCGAGCTATTTGGGCAGAAGCTGAGCACAAACTCCAGAAACCTTGATCAACCACAAGTTAAAACTGTTCCTGTCAAACAAAGGTAAAAGGAGACAGAATTCAGACATTTTTCAGCTAGATTGCTGCAGGATGGTGCAGCTGGTAAGAGCTGCACAGTTTTCATGTGGTACTGAAAAGAAAAAGCAATAGGTCACAGAAAAGTAAAAACTATCGAACAATCCTTGGATACTGCCACTGAGTTGCCCATTCTCAAAGCTTCTCTGGTTGAAGCTGCTTCCGGCAGTCTGCCCAAACCATAGCCACACAGCCTACTTTGAGCATGATTAGATTAGTCACAAGAAATTAAGCAAGGCTCAGATACCCTTCTTACTCAGAAAGCTGCCTTTAGAAGGGTATAGCTCACTGACCTATATCCACATATGCCAAATGGTAGCCAACCTGTGGAAAGATGACCCTAGGATTTATAGGCTGAGTTGCCTCAGCTACAGCAGCGTATGCCCGGTTGGCCATACTAAGTTTAAAGAGGTTTATCTTATAGAAGACTAGCAACAGCTATGCTTCCAGAAGCCCTGAGGTTTTAAACAGCCTCTTGTTGCTAGCAGCAGGTGTAAAGATTGACAAAATATGAAGCATTTTAAAGTAGTCTGAAGGAGTCCAAGACACTATACATATCAATGCTTTTGAAAGGGTTGGTTTCCTTCGTATGCAGCATATAGGAAGTAAAACTAAGAGAGCTACTCAAACAGCAACATGATGGGAAGTCCCCACATTTCATGTCAACACCCATTCCAGTCTTACTGAGTAAAATATTTCTTTAGTGCTCTGAATGAATATGAATGCGTAATTTGTGATAGGTCTGTGCCCGAAACCTCAGTTTGTTTTTACGTCCCGCACAAAGTCTTGCCATACAACAGCTTGTTGTATCAGACATCTTTATTTGCTGTATTGCCCAAGTGTACAAATACTGAATGTAGTTATAGAAATTCAAAATATATTGTAGTAGAAATCTGTCTGGGAAGTGGAATGTTAAGGTATTTACTTTATAAAATTACTACACTTATACAAGTCACTCCCACTTGCAAGTTTAATATATCAGGGCTATGAAGAGACAGATTACTTTATGATCCCACAAAAAAGGAGTTCTCCTCAGAAAACATTTTCGCTAGATGAAGTCAGTCAACAGCAAATTGATTTCTTACATTTGACTCATTTTGAGTTATTAGCCAACAGGATGTTAGCTACATCCAGACAATTCATACACAATCCGGCTCTCATTTATACCAAGAAAGGTCAATGTATCACTATCAACATATTTATTAGTCAATCTCAGTGACAATATTTATTTTAAGCTAATGAAGTCAAGCCAATAAGTTGCCCCTGGCCATTGAGTGCAATTGATGCTTTTTTTCACATTTTCAGAATAAGGCGCCTCAGTTCTTGAACAAGTCAATACAGCTTTGCAGGAGAGAGACATTGTTCTGGAAAGGAAGAGAATTAGTTTTAGATGAGTATGACTGACAATTTAGATCCTGCCTTCCACAATGAAGTAGCTTCCAAAATAGTAGGTCCATCCCAGGATTTGGTAGCTTGTGACAATGCTAAAGAGCTTATACTGCAAAAGACAAGCATTCAAGCAGTAAAGCATCAAAACCAGATCTTACAGTCTGCAATCTGCCTCTTCCTGCATGCTTACAACCATGACAGTTTGTGGGAGAGAGGGGCAAGAGGTAGCAGTAAGTTTTTAAAGTGGGCTGAACTGAGCAGCATTGTCAAGCCTTTTATATGTCACATTCAAGCTCAGCAATGAAGTAGCAACCTGTGATGAAGTCCAGGACTCTCACGGAGTGGAAAATTAGGCTTTCCTTCTTCAAAAGAAGCTGAGTATGCACAGTTACCTCTTCCAGAGGCTTCCTGCTTTGTTCTCTACACTAAATTAGCAGACCCTGTAACCTCTTGTACACTTTCCTGGATTAAGCTGGCAGTACATGGTGTGGTCTCCACAGCCTGCTTCAAAAGCCTGCTCAGTAAAGCTTGGCAGAGGCTGCTACAAAGCCAGCGTCCCCCTTCACTGACAAGCCAAGTGAGATGTGCTCTCGCAGCACTCAGGAACACTTGAAGCAGCAGTTGCCTCTAGATGCAGGAGGGGGTCAAACCCCACAGGTGAGGCTGCCTCCTGGGAAGTTAGGTGAGCTGTTCTGTACTACCTGCAAAATTGAGACTTCTCACTTGCAGTACAATAGGCTGGTGTCCTCGGAGTGACAAGCTGAAAACAGATTTTCTGCATGGGACAGACAAGACTGTCAGCATTTGGTTTTTGTATGCACTATACCTACAGCTTTTTACTTCTTACCTTCCCCTCTACAGATCTCAGCTAAAGAGCCCAGCTGTTCTATTTTACACTTCCTAGTTTTAAAGGGAACTCAGCAAATCCTCCAAGTTACACGGTACTCACTTCTCTCAAGCTATGCCTGTTAAATTCCAAAAAGAACACACCTTTGCATGTTTTATTTCCAGTTCTGCCATTTCAATTAGGTTTTTGCGGAATGCTGCTATTCTCTTCTGTTTGAAGCTCATCAGTTCTGTGGGGAAGAACAAACAGGTAAGACAGATGTACAAAGTGTGACTGAAGTTTCAGTAATGCCCCTTATGTTTCATGAGTTCTGTTGTACAGCTCTAGTTACAGTATTTGACCACAAAGAGGTTCAAGAATTAGCCTTGCTGTTTCTAGCCAGAAGATGCATTCATCATGTGACACTGACAACTTGGTGAGGAAACAGCTTGTCTAAGACAGAAAGGTTTTGTAGGAAGACAACTGGAACAAAACAGAAGTAAGCCACACAAGCTCTGTGAGAACACAGAACATTTAAACCAAGAACATTAAAGGAGTAGCATGTATACCATGAAAGCATGTTTCTTCTATTGTATATTGCCCAAAGGCATCTACTAAGAACCAGTGTTTGAAACTGTACGAGGCACTCAGCTGTACTGGGACAGAGCAAAAGACTGTCTGCACAGTTTTAACTGAGATAATCAGAACCCTGAGTAGTTATCTTCAGGTGGAGGCTGAAAACAAGATTTCAGTCTGGAAAGCAAATACTAGGGGCTTATAATTAAGGTAGGTCTAGTACTGACATTGCTCTGCTTCAATCATTCCTAAAAATATTTAGCTGCCTTAATTTTACAGGCACCTATTCTGCCCTTGGAATGTCCAGACTACTTGCTTCAGGAGTGTGTTCAGAAGCCTTCAGTAGCTGAAGGTCAGATAGAGACCTGGACTGCATTAACATCTCCCTTCAGTATAAATACAGCAAAGCCTGTTTTACCTTGTTTTGCAGATTCTGAAATCTTTTCAAACTTCTGACAACAATCCTGTTGATGTGCCTCAGCCAGCCTGACGTCCTTGCTCTTTAGTCTGGCTTTATCTAGAGCTTTGTTTGAGTTTTCATAGTCAACAAGAGCCCTTGTACGTCTGTACAGAAGATCCTGAAAGTACACAGGAATAGTGCATCAAAGCCTTAAGAGGACTACTTCCCAAACTGAGGTTACAACTACCTTAACAACAGGAGGTTTCACTTCTTTCAGCACCAGATTCTGTTTCTTCCAACAAGCTGTTGTAACCTGCTACGCTCTTAGCATAGCAACAAGAGCCTTTCACCAGCACAGTATCAAGTAATCAGGACAGCCACTTGTGCCTTAGTCAAGGAAGTCTGAGGGCTACTGTGGGCATCACTTGTTCCCTTAAAGTAGCTTTATCCTTCTATAAGGTGGACCTCTCCACTAAGCAGTAATAGGACGTTCTGAATTCCCTCAGTCTTCTTCCAGAAAGGGATGCACTATCATACAATTCATTGGAGACCTGGCAGTTTGACTGAAGCACTATACTAACCTGGACATGAGAAGCAGTATAGGTCTCAGTGCAAATTCCTTTCTAATCTAGCAGCAGTAGAGTCTTGATATCTAAATAGCAGTACACCACACAGAGGGAGCCTGCAGTGAGTGTTCCAGGGTACATGACATTAGAAGTATGACACTAGATGAAGAGGCCCATCAGGTTATACCTAGGATACGATTTCTCAGCATAGTCACCCCCTTGCCAAGTCAAGTATTGTTTAGAAAGGAGTTGCTGGCAAGGCTTTTGCAGTCACATCAGTTTGCCAAACCCCTCTTGGAAGTTCAGACGCCAATAGCCTTCACATGTTACTGCACATTCATGATAAAATACTTTAGTAGTTGGGATTTACTTCAGGATTTTTAATCAGCCATCATTGGTTTTATTGACAAGTCATGACTACTCAGGCAGGGGAAGGGTTAGAATGCTGCTGCAGACTCAAATTCAGTTTGCTCTAACTTACAGAAATCTAATAAGTTCTTCCTCTCTACATGCCAAAGAAAAACTGGTTGGAGATCTTAAACAGCCCTTCTGAAAGTGGACTGGATTGCAGCTAGCCAATATATAGTTTCTATATTCTGCTGCGGTTTAGGGGTGCCAGGCTTCTTAAGCATAACAAGGGTCCACCTTCCTGTCTTCTTAAAGCACAAAGAATACCATGAGTGAGTCATGATGCCCATAATAAAACTAAGCTTCAAAAAGAAAACTATTCTCACCTTAGCAGCTTCTATGTTGAGCATGTAGTATCTCAACAGTTCAGACAGCTTTAAGTCTTCATCAGATGAAACTCTACTCTCTACCTTCTGCAGAAAAGATCAGATAATTGGTACATAACAGGAAACAGCAACATCCAGATTCAGATATTCTTTTCTCCCCAAAGCTTCTCTTACCCTGAGTTTCTCAAAGAGCTCAGCAACTTTCAACAAGTACCTACGGGAAAAGATTGCATAAATAAGTTTTAGATACGTCTTAGTCTGATAAGTGCCGGGATCAACAGACAGGAAACCAAAAAGCTGAAGGTTGATGTTTACTCCTCCGTACAGATGCAGACAACAGCCTGAACAGAACTCAGATCTAGACAAAGACACGGACAAAAGGTTCAGTGCAAGAGGTGCTGATGCCAGCTTAACAGACTAGTACAGTTGAGCAGCTAGACACCATTTAAAGTAACACTGACCTTTACATCGGAAAGGTCTTGTGGAGAATTTCCCTGCTGCTGCTATCCAAGAGGGATGAACCACCTTGTTTACTCAGCTATATACTGTTTTAACAAGGTCTTGGTAAATTGATAGCAAAGTTTAGAGAGATGGAAGAATTCACCTTAAAAGGTGACTAGGCTTCCGTAGCTTAAAAAACCCTACTATTGTGGAACTTCAAAGGTCCAGAAGATAATATAGGCCTAGTGTAAGCTGTGGTTGAATTTAACAGCACATTAAAACACAGATGCATAACCCCATATCCTCTGGGAGTTTGTGACCTGAAGAAAATTCAAGGAGACTTCTGTTTAGAAGGAGCTTCGATAACCAGCACAATTCAGCTCTAGGGCACAACTAGCAAAAGATCAGCTAGTTAAGAGTCAGATGCAATTGATAATTTTAGGTCTGTCACACCAGGAGCATCAGAGGAAAGAAAGTTTCAATGCCACTTGCTTGAAATTCGAGAAACTCAAACCAGCTATGACTCAATCCCCCTGGCTTTTGCAGAAGGAACTCGATATTCCCAGACTCAAGATATGTTTATGAACAGTTATAATTGCTTACTTTTTGATAACTGTAGGTTCTTCTAGTGCCAGGCTGTTCAAGCAAGCTGAAGTATAAATATAGTCATCTGCAACATCTGCAAGAACAAGACAAGGTTTTCAGGCTGAAATCAGCAAGACTGCAAGGTCTTTAGAAAGGTCTTTGAAAAGATTCACTTTTGTGAGATCTTGTCATCTTATCTGCTTTTGCACATGCATCCTTGATTCTGTTGTAGTAGTTTACAAGAAAAGTCTTCTCTTGCTCAAAAAAGTCTTCTACTTCCTGAAAGAGAGTATGACCTGTTAAGTCAGTTACATTACTGCAGAATACAAGCTCTTCCCTATTTTGGGAAGGGCCAAAGAAATAACCACAGCCACCTGAGCATTATGCCCATCAATCTCTACTGAAGAGCAGAGTTCAAGACAAGACCCTGAGCCAAGGGTTTGACAAACGAAGCCGTTTGGCAAGTTTCTTCATGATGAAGTGAAGATGGACTTGACACTCAGCTACTCAACACTGCATGTTATCTGAAGCAACCAGTAAGTTGGTATCAGAAGGCTACCAACTGTTGGAATTTTATTTCCCAGGCCTACTGCAACACAGTAGCTAAGTAGTAAGCAGTACAAGCTTGCTTCTCATCCACACCAAACATGTACTGTAATGTTTTGTGACATTGTGTTTAGGACAGCAAGTCTATTAGAAAGAGCTACCATGGCAACGTGATAGAAAAGCTGGAGTCTTTGGTATTTGATCTCATCTAGTGCAAGTAGAAACCCATAAATCATGTTTGTTCAGAGCTCCAAAGTAGACAAAAGCCACAAGCAGATTTACTGAAGGTGTAATTTCTTCCTCCCCAGTATCAGGTGTTAAGGCAACTCTTGTGCATCCACCAGAAGCTTTAAATATACACTTAAATTTTTAACAGCCTATAGCATCAATGTCTTATTGCCATAGAAGTCAAAATTAATACAGGCTACTCCACCCAGCTTGGTACAGCAGTAACAAGGAAGGTCATCATTAGTAACTGAGCCTCATGCACACCAAGCCTGAAGCAGACATAACTAACTTCCTTGGAGCAGGATGAAGGAAACAATCAAGATTAGGCTAATTAAGAGGTAAACCAACTACCTTACCTTGACTCCAGAGAAGAGGACTTCATCAGCACTCTTCACCACACTTTTTAAAAAGCCACCAAACATCTCTTTTGTGTTTTTCCTCCGAACACTCAGCTGTAACAGAGAGGCCAGGACAGCTTTGAAGTCATCCCAAGGTGGGGAAAAAAGTGACTATTTTGACACTTGCAGGGTTGTGATATCATTTATATCTAGCATATGACAGAGCAGGCTATTTCCAAGCTCTCCATAATACCCATATAAGCTGTACAAAGATGGCTCATGTAACAAATGGCTTGACTTGAACTTGTTCAACTATTCTGTGCCACAGATCTTCCCCCTTCCCAGAAACAGCTCAGTTTCTCCTTACATATCTTGGATCAGCATCCATCGCTCAATTAGGTGTGGCAAAAGACATGCAGTACTAACTTTAATACACCTCCATTCTTCCATTTTAGGACCATGCAACACACAGCACAGGTACACCTGAACAATACTTGTTCTTAAGATGTCAAAACATGCAAAGCTGACTTCCTAACCAACTTGACCAGGATTAAGAAACACTGAAACTTCTAGCAGAAAAAGGTCTAAAGGTCAGGCTTTCATCCTTTAATTGTCACACGGAAGTACTGGCAATATCTGCTTGCTGATGCTGCACATAGATTTATATAATTTTGACTGTGCCCAGAAGAGTGACAGCACTCCTAACACCTTGCCTCACTCTGAAAGGAGGTAACAAAAAAAGTGTCTTACATCCTGGTCATACTCCAGGAAAACATGAAAATTGCGATCTTTGCTGAGCACAGGATGAGAAGAAATCCGCTGAAGGAAAATTTCATGTGATGATACAGTCTTCTTGAAAACGGCGAGGTATTCACTGAAAGCAAAGAACAGACTGAGATCCCCTCTTGTACTGCCTCCTTCAATAAACAAAGAATTGCTTTAAGTTTATCCAGTGAAAATATTCAACAGCATGCTTCTGAACTAGCTAGCTAGTGACAGAGATGCTCTTTTTAATCTCTTTAGCTAGGAAGTTTTTGAGAGAAACTTTTGGCAACACCCCAGCTGCAGGATTTTAAAGATTATGCAGCAGCAGTCACCCTTCAAAACAGTCACACTCAAGATCAGTTACCACCAAATAAGTTGCTCTCCCAGGAGGCTTCTCCATGTGCAGCTTTTCAGTTGACTTGTTCTACTTACGCTTCTAGCTCTTGCTTCATTTTGGCAAACTCTTCTTTTGTCATAGACACTTCTCCTTCCCCTAGCTTCTGCATCTTCTCTCTAGGACCATCGAAGTCAGGCTTTGAAGGTGCTGGAGGTATCTAGCCAAGGAATTGGTTAGTGATAGATGCTAGCAAGTTTCCCAAAATCACTTCTAGCCTTCTCTGGAAGGAGGCCCTTTTGCCTGGTCATGGCAAGCCAGCAAGGCTCTGCACCCAGGAATTCTAAAGGCACATCGATGTCTAGGTCCCTGTTTGCCCCTCCCAGCTCTGTGCTACCCCTGCCCCAGGAGGGAAACCAACTGAGAGGAACAGCCTCTATAATCCACCCCATAGCCAGCCATCTTCTGTGGCCCACAGGGCTGCCTAAAGAATCTTGATAGAAAATACAGACTATATATCACTGTTATCTTCAGGCAGATATTAATACCACCATAGAGTCAGGAACTCTCAGAGCGTCAAGCTTTTTTTGCTGCTCCAAGCTATATGGAAATCTAAGACAGAGCCATACCACTCAAGTTGTTTGGGAATTAAAGCAAAGGGAAGCATAAAGACTACCTGAGTCATGAAACACTAGTAACACTGGTAAAGCAGACTTCATGCCCTTACTAGTATGAACATTAAATCGCCATAGTCTTTCATTTAGAATTAGATTTTTTAGGAAGTACTTACAATGAGTCCTGCATACTCTTCGGTTTCAGTGAGTGTATCATGCAGCCACACAAAGTCTTCATGCTGCCTTGTAACTGAAAACTCAGGGCTTTGAAAAGCTGGCAGTGTAGTCTGGAAGAGAAGATATAGAAGCCCTACTGTTTTGTAAATTAGTGCTTTTAGAAACAGTTCTGTCCGTTTCCAAAGGAAGCTGTTTTGCTTAGTAAGAGCTTCGCCTACTCCCTTTTAGCTGAGCTGGCACTCATTTGAGAGCCTTACTACTAAGGAGACTATTTAAAGAAAAGGCACTGTTGTGGAACAGCATTAATGCAGTTTATTTTGTGAAGTTTGAGTAGATGGTTTCCCCACCCCTACCCCCCAGCGTTCTGCTGTCAAGCTAGGACTCCTCAGCAAAGCCAGTCTAGTGTATTAGCTACCTTGCCTCTATTTAGAGAACGTTCAAGTCTTAGGTAATCTGAAGTTTCTGCATATACCTCAGGGTATACCCTCACACCACCTTTAAGTGGAAAAGCTCTATCTAATTAGATTTTCTTCATTGCCAAGCCCATCTTTACAGGTATGTGTATTGCAAATACAGCTTACTTGCATAACATTTATGAAGACCACTTTTTACACCATAATCTTACCTTAGTATGCACAGTGAACTTCACTCTGTCCTTTTCACTTAGAGCATCAGGTATATCAATTTGGAGAGAAGGATCAACATTCAGGTCTACAGATACAGACCTCAGCTGCAACACAATGCACAGTATAAGCCTTGGTCAAGCATCAAGTAGGTTTAGTGAAGCTAGACTGGTCATCAGCTGTCAACAAGAACCACATTGCACTAAACCGCTGCCTCCAGGAACAGCACACATGGACAAGCATGACATTGACACTACCTGCACATCACTGTGACAAGCCTTCCCTTCCAAACAGAAGAAAGGAAAAAGGCTTGTTAGCTTCAAGTCTGAATAACTGATTGTTAGAGTTCACATTAGAGGTATTTGGGAAGTCTTCTCTCAAAAGAAGCATCGTCCTTCCAGTACTTCTCCAGCTTGTTTACTTGGAGCACATTAAGCCAAAGCCTATTATGCCATTTAGAAGATTGCAACAACCCTAGTAGTTCTCTCTTCATTACCCTGTGCCTCCACAATGTGGCAGAACAGCTGACCTTGAGAAAAATGGGGCATGAAACCTCTTTAGGCTCCCATAAAGTCTAAGAGCCAATTGTTTACCAGAGACAGGACCAAAACCCAAGAACACTGTGGCACCAACTGCACCTGTTTAATCTTGTCAGGATACCTGGCATGTTATTCCTTGCTGCTAGAATGCACATTTGCTATTAAAGAATTTGTACCAGTAAGATGGTACAAGAACTAGCCTCAAAGATATCTGAGCTTTGCTTTACAAAAAGCTATTTACTGCTTGTAACTGCAAGTTTCTTCCTCTCCTAAACTGAGGTCTTGCCTTAACCTTTCTAGACAGAGCTTTGTCCGGCAACATCTTAATGCTATTTGTTTCCACTTAGAGCTCCTCAGAAGAGATTTCTGAGCACACTATGTGAGGAACCCTTTACAGGAGACCTCAGAGCATACCACGTTCAATAAAGACCAGACTTGCCTTCCCAGTGCTTCAGACAGGCCTTCAGAGCCAGCATCTTCCCTTGGGACTTATTTCTTCATTCCAACAGCCTACACCCAGAATACGATTTCAACCATACTTAAACTTTCCTAGTGCAGTGAAATGGCCTGCTCAGTTGAAGATGCTCTAGGTTATACACCACTAACATCCTAAAGTCATAGTCCTACTGAAATTCTTTACAAGGACAGCGCTTTCTGACTCAGAGCAGACAAGGCCTTGATGCTCAGCGTGCCACCGTGTTCTGGGAAGCCAGGGAAGTGGCCAGGCTGTGCTCACGAGCAGTAAGATTCAGCATAGCCACCAGCCCATTTCTGCCTCTGATTTACAATTTCAACTTCCTTCATCAGGTTGTACTTCACTGCTTGTACCCAACCACTGAAAACAAATGGCTTCAATTGCCTACAGGACCTCAGAAGCAAGCAAAAAGTTTAGGCATATCCAGTATACTTTAAGATTAATGCATACATCCAGTTCTTACATCAAGCAGAATAATGTATTTAGATACCAAGGAATTGACTTTACAAGCTATTAGACACTAGTGAACACCAGCTTCAGTCATCTGTATTCCAGAAGCATGCAGGAACCTTAGCATTATGGTAGTTCCTGTGCTATGAAACCTGCCTTCTAAGAGGCCCTCCTGTGTTGTAGTGCTGCAGCCTAACAAATCATTCTTATTTTCTGCATAAGGGAGAAACTGCCAGAATCCAAGGTCACAACACAGGAAGTTTGCTGAAGACTGACTGTCAGAGGCAGGCTGAATCCCGAGGTTATCCTTTATAGAGATAATTCTGAATGCCTTCCCAGGAAAGCAAGCTAGCAAACTGGGCCATGACTGATGTTGTTTTACCACTCTGCAGCACACAAGTGGACGGACCCCACCAGCCAGGAGCTTACCCCAACCACCTGCTAAGCACAAATTTCAGCACTGAAGCCCACAAGCAAACAGTGCCAGACAGCATCTGAACAATCCTGTCATATCACAGATAGCCTGAATGCCGCCTTAAGCTTCTGTAAAGCTGTATAAGAACTGTTGAGAGGTTGCCCTTTTTACGGTAAAGCCTTGCTTCCAAAAACTTTGGAAACTGTCTCCCCCTAGTCTGGCCATCTGTACTGCAGCCCAGATCTGGTAGATGACAAGTCCCTCTGGCTGCCTGCAGAGGACACAGCTGTCAGGCTAGCATGCACTTGCCTCCATCCAGCCTGGCCCTGCCTAGACTCCCACTACCACTTACGGTTACTGCTATCATCTATGATCAGGCTCTCATGCAGAAGTGAGGGATACCCCAGTCACTCTACCCTCATCCTTCCAGCCATGCTAAAAAGACTTCCATCTGCTGCATACTAGCTGTTAGCTAGCATTAGAAGGAGGTAGGTAAGAGACACCTTTTTAACCCTTACGACTATGGAAAGATGTTGTATGCAGCACATTGAGCTTCCCATTCTGACTTCTGTAAGACAGAATGCTTTTGTCTCATCCTGGGTATTGTCTTAGCAGCAAGCAAGGACATGGAACTTACAGAGCATGCCCTGAAACACAGTTCTTAACAGTCCCAGCACTGCTCATGTGCAAATGGACATGGTGGGACTTGAAACACTACAGGGACTCCAACAGGATAGTCGCTTCTCTCCAGCCACCTTAAGGGACAGATTATTGTATCCCACTACAGGCATGTGATTCTGGGACTTGCTAGGAAAGCAGAGACCAAACAGCACAAAAGTGCATGGTTCAGAGGTTGCTGACACTGGTTTAGGCAGAAGCTGTCCCATTCAAGCACTAGAGGAAGGATAGGTATAAGGCCACTGTTCAGACATGTTTCACTGGGAGCACAGCTCACTGTCTGTTGCCAACTGAATGAAAGGCAGATTGGTCTGTGTTTCCCAGCCAGATAACACTAGCAGCCAAAGTAGTGAGATGCAGATCCCAGTGTTTTGCATCCTGCTTACTTATCTTTACTGTCCAAACAGAATCAGCAGTGCTAACAATATGAACTGCTGAGTCTGAGAAGTATGATAAGCCAAAGGAAACTGCTTCCTCTCAGCTAAATGAAGGAAAGGATTACACAAGTCAGCTAGTCCCGAATTTGTGAACTTTAAGTGTTGTGGAGAAAATAACCTGTAATTAGATGCTGTCTGCATACCCCTCCATGCCTGGTAGTTGTCTGCACAAGAGATGGGCAGGTATGGCAGTACAAGATGGTACTGCTTTGTCAGATTAAAGCAGTTCACATGTCACAGGCACTTCTCCCCTGCACTAGCACCATAAACTGCAGAGGCAATGGGACACATAACCTACAGCTTCAACAATCCCCAGGCATGCTACTGCAGGAGAGCTTATTGCCCCAGCAAGGCCTCATTTACACAAAAGCAACTGGGAGTCAGCAGCAGTGCTCAGCTGTGCACTCCAGAGCAGTACGTACTATACACAGGGCCCAAAGTGTGAGACCAGCCCAGGAACAGGAAAAGTCAAGAACACCCCTATATACAGTGGTGGGATTCTGCCCCTCAGGACTACATGAAGCCACTTGCTAAAAAATCATGTACCTCTCCTACCCTAAACAACTGCTGTAAATGTACATGATCCAGCCTATATTTAAAGGCTGCTGCAGGCTCAAACATCAAGTGTATCCCTGTTTGAAGACAGCACAGTATTATCACCTCTACCTTTCAGGAGTCCGGTCTTCAGTAAAGGACCTGGAGCCATAAGAAACAGAGGATTACAAAACCACTGGTCTGCTCTAGTTCTGTGAAGGTCACTGTGGGCTCCTAACTCCAGGCCAGAGACCTTTAGAATTACACAATCGCAGCAGCAAGGCTCAGACTACAAAGAGAGCATTCACACCGTCTGACTTCAGGACACAGTGCTTTGTTTCCCTACAGAAAGGGCTGGGACAGCATTTCTCCAATAAACTGGAAGCAAGAAGCCCCCCTCGTTACCACCACTCTAAGGCATCAAGCCAGTGCACCTAGAGGAGATGTTCCACACCAACCCTTGATCAACACAAGCACCTGCTCCTGCAGCATTAGCAGCTCAGGATCCTTCATTCCACCATCCCTCCTACACCCATCCCACAAGCAGGAATGAGGACCAACTTGCTTATAGTCATATGAAGGCTGTGCAGAGGAGAGGAATTTAACTTACATGTCCAGGCCACAGGCTTGTTCCTTTATCACAGCAGGCACCCAAACCAAGACCTTCCCAGGAAACTACTCCATCTTAGCTCTCCAGCCTGTTAAGCCTGGCAGCTCCTTTGTATCTGCAGGCATTTCTCTGCTAGGACTTAGTTGCATCCTCCCTGTGCTCAAAGCAGTGGGCAAGAGAACTGAAGTTTCCTTATCCCAGTTACCAGAAACTGGTCTGTCCCACAACACCCTCTGAGGGAGGGGGTAGAATACAATCCAAGCTCAGCAGCTGGTGAGAGATTATTCCTTACTTGCAGCACATGCCCAAAGAAGTACAGAGGATGGTGACTCCTGGAGCAGCACAGGGGGGAAACAGCTGGGTTGAGCTGCAAACTGAAACACTCACCCAGGCCCAGCACCATGCCCTCACTTTCATCTCTTATTTCCCTGTTCAGAAACAGCTTAGAGGCTTCTGGTTTGCAATGACTACAGCAACTGTTAGAGCTGCTCTGATGCCTTCCAATTCTAGGCTCATGCCTCTTCAGTGACTTGTATTGGGATCTCAAGGGTGTCTTGAGTATTTAAGAAAAAAACTCTTCCATGTTCAGTAAAGATACTGTCCACCACAACTGATCTGGAAATTAGAACAAGACATCAAGCAGAGCCCTCCAGAACAACAGTCAGTCATCATATTGATTAATATTTCTAGCTTTAGGACCAGAAGACTAAAAATAGCTATTATGGTACTAATTAGGGCAATATGACAGTCACCTGACCTAGAAGCCCAAGAGAAGAGACAGCAGAGAGCGTTACTCTAACCAATCCAGGTAGAGTTTTACTGCACTTGCTTTTTTTTCTATTGCTTAGAGATTTACCCAAAAACAAGAGAGCTGGATCATTTAAATAGAATCCAGTGATGACCATCAGCTACGCGGGCTTCAACTTGATAGACATAAGTTTCTGACTGGACCTCACCCAATGCAAACACATCTTCACACTTGCAAGCACCCAGTGGAAGGCAACGCCATCAGCCACTTAGGTCTGGTGAGTGGCCTGAGCCCCTGCTTTTAAAATCTCACCCTTCACAGTTTTAACATCAGTTCTGGATGACTCAATGTTACTTCTGCATTCTAACAAAAGAATCTGCCAGTGCAAGCAATCAGATGTTGTATACAGTTGATAGCAAAATAAGAATCTGTATTTGTTCTCAAAGTCAGATTAATTCAGGGGTTTTCCACATAGCTGGGCTCCCAGAAGGAGCAACAAGCCCTTCCACAAGGGTTTACATGTCACAGAGCTTTCTGCTTATTGTCAGCTACCTTATGAAAAACCTCTCCTCTTACTGACCACCTCCCTGCTGTCATTCAAGCAACAGCCACAAACAAGACTTCAATATTAACTATATCTGCCAGTACCCAGCATCCATTACTTTTTACAGAGTAGTCTTTCTAATTAAAGCAGTTTAAGTGCTCTCCAGAGAGCACTAAAAGATCATGATGCTTTCTGGCAGTTTATACAGAGTCCTCAGTTCCAGAGGGCCTTGTTTCAACACCCAGGAGTTAACCAGCAGACTTTCAGAGTATCTGGCCAGCAGATATTAGTGGCATTAGTTGCCGGAACTATGTTTCAGTCATATTCAGCACAAGTAGCTTAAGTTTCCCTTTAATCAAGATACTAAAAATACGTCTGAAAAATACAGTAGATGTGAAGCTTTGATTTTGCAGCCTTTGTGACAGACTTGCTGTTAGCTCTCTGGCATTCAGCTGAAACAGTCCTGAAGTAGTCCGAGTTACATATAATCAGGAAAATTGAACCAGCCTTCTTGCACACAGTCTCCATGTTGCTACTTATGCTATAGAAAATGCTTTCCCAAATTTGTGACTTTGGACAGTAGAATTCCAGTGATGCAATGGTTGAATTATTTTGCTTCAAACAAAGATAAAGAGGGAATAACAGCTCAATGTAGTCGCATTGAAATGGCATTCCTCACCAAGTGCAGTGCTTGCCAAGTAAGCAGAAGGCAGCTTCTATAGCCAGAGCACCTGTTGCCACCGGCTGTGCAATAAGCTGGCCTGATGACATAGCTCTCCTGTCAGAGGGATCTCTGCATCACTCTCCACAGAAACCAAGTGGTCACACACCTCCTTACAGAGGGAGGGAGCTGTGGGAAGGACACTATCAACATTCAAGGATCCCATATTCCTAGCAAAAGCCTCTCTAGCTCACCTTGCTCCACCTAGCAGCACGCAGAACACCTCCACATAACCCACTGCTTCCTCAGCTTGAGGGGTCAAACAGCTTCAGCAGTGCAGGTCAAACCCACCCTGCTGCAGCGGTCTGCCTACAGAGCACAGCCTATGGCTAAGCACTGTTAGCCCATACGCCATCTGTAACATAAAGCATGTCCAGCTAAAATGGAAATTGTGCAACAGAAGCCAAGCCCTAAGCCACAGTCAGCATCAACAAGAACGTTTTGCTGACCTCCTGCAGTGAGGCCAGAGCTGGTGGCAGGGAGCCTCACCAACACAGCCTCACCATGCTTTCTTCCCTCCCATAGATTTGAAATGGTGTCATTAGCCCAAACTGCTGGGCCAGCTTTACGGAGGCTATATGTCCTTGACAGTACATTATCCTTGTCCAGTAACTTTCACCCTGCTAGCAGTTCATCCCCCTACTTGCTTTTGGGTCCAGCAGCATGCAGAAGCAGTTTTCTTGCTAAGCATAAGCAAGATCTAGTAGGCCCTCATTCTTTCCAGAGCACGTAGCAGAAGTTCTCTAGCACCAAGAACTGCTGTTCAGGAGTGACAACACCAAGTCCCACACTATGACATACCATTGTCTTCCACTGACTGTTCTGAGAAAGAGGGGCTGCAATACTCACTCTCAGCATTTTAATCTAGAACAGTTTAACTCCAGACTGAAGCCTTTAAAATACTATCAAGCCACTGACATTAAGAAATGCCAGGGTATTTGCACAACCTTAGCTTGGCAGTCCCACTACCCGTGTCACTTTCTGAAGTGCCTTTTCCTCCCCATGACAGATTACACCATCTTTCCCACTGCTCTCCCAATCACCCTTATCCTACCCTCCCTTCCTCTTCCTACATATCCTGATCCTCTCCTGCTTCACCATCTCAGGGTCAGTTTTTAGTTTATACTTACCAGTGATTCCTATTCAAGGTTAATACCCAATAAGGCTTCCTTTATAGGCACAGGCTTTATCTACTGGCCACATACCAGTTCTATGTTACTGTTCCCTTAGCTAAACAGGAACAGACAAGATAGGAGTATTTCTATCCTCCCCCCTGCTGCTGGAATCCCAAGACAGCCCTACTACCTGAAACAAGATAGTTAATCTTTATCCATTTGGCATCAGAGTTTGAAGCTACTCCAGGCCTCACTTGGGAACATCTTCCCCTCCCCCCAATATTCCTGTCTGCTAAGTTAGAAAGGGCACAGAAACACTCAAAGTTACCGATTGCTGCAAGACAGTTTTACCTTCCCCTCCACCCATCACCTGCAGGTCCTGCAAGCCTACAAAGACTTTCACTCAGTATTCTCAAATGGCCGATACTTGAATACTAGTAGTTTCACATGCAGCAGAAAGGCTGAAGCACTGGCAGGTTCACAGCTCAACACAAATAACTAGAAAAACACTTGTTCAAACTTTTGCCTGTTCTACTGGATCAAGATTATTTTAAAAGATTCATATGCAAGAGAAGCAGATGAAAGGAAGTTATCTAAAAAAAGTTATTCAAGGCAGGTATATTTCTAGCCCTCAAGTCAGCTAATATACACCTTTCGAAAAGCAGATTTCAGTCCGTGAAAACACAGACTGAAGAGACTTAAGCACCCTTAACAGCTTAAAACACAAGTCATCTTCCTGCAAGTGAGTTAAGCTTAGTCACATGCAAGACTACATTGGGATGCAACAGTATGAAAGTCAAATAGGCAGCTCACAGACTGTTACAGGGCTGTCTTACCTTCTATTCAAGGTGTGTTGGGCGTAGTTATTAAACCAGGTAGACTAGGTAGATTAAGCCAGGCAGCTTGTCCAGTATGCGAAATAATTCCAAGCACTGTCTACATACACACAGATTAATTCATAAAGTTCCTGTTTTAGTGTTTAATATGCATTTCCTCTGAGAAGCTGAGAGTCTTAACATTGGGTAACACCCCACGCTCCGTCAAAGACAAGACATAACCCTCCTTGGCATGTAAAGCTTCAACATTAGTACAGAGAAAGGAAAACCAAGGCAGCTACCGATGTGACAAAAAGGAAAGAGGCATCCCAGGTGAAATGACAGCTGACAGCCTCGTTAACACAGGCCACACAACCAGGAAGGCTGCTCACGGACACACAAGGCACCTGACCTACTGAGGAAAAGCAAGTTTCGACGCCTCCAGCAGAAGCGCCCGCAGCACTTCCCCGCCAGCGCCCAGCCGCTGGTCCCGACGAGCGGGTCCAGCTCCCGCGTCCCCCGGCAGGCCCCGCTCCGGCAGCGCTCGTCACGCTGCTCCCACCGCACGCCGGGGGCTCCGCTCACAGCCCCCCGCGCTGCCCGGCGGCCGCCCCTCCTCCTCCTCCTCCTCCTCCTCCCGCCCCCCCATGGTTTTTCTTCCTTTTTTCGCCCCTCTTTACCTTTCTCTAGGCCCCTCTCCCTTCGGGGGCAGCACCCCACGCTCGCCCTGGGCAGCTGCCCTCAGAGGACCTCGCGTGCAGGGCGCAAGCAGCCCAAGGACCATGAAAGCTAAGAATTGAAATACAAGCCCTAAAACGAACCAAAATAAAAACCTGCCACTGCTCCGGTGCTGGCGGGGGGAGAGAGGGCGGGAAGCGCCCCCACACCCCGCGGGGCCGGCCCGGGGCTGAGCGCGGCCCTCGGCACGGCCGGACCCACGCAGCTCACCTCGGCCGGACCCGGGCCGCCGCCCTCACCTTGCTCTGCGCGTCCTCCCGGAGCAAAGCCATGTCGCCAAGGTACAGCTCAGCCGCTCACCTCCCTCCCCGCCGCCGCCGCCTCATATAGCCCGGGGCGGAGCCTCCGCCGCCTCACGCCGCCAGCGGCACACCCCCGCCGGCCCGGCGTCCCCCGCGCCGGCCCGGCGCCCGGCCGCCATCTTGGGTGAGGGCAGCGTGCTGCTTGCCTTCATCCAAGATGGTGGCGTAACGGGGTGGGGGTTTTTCTTTTGCATTTAAAGATTTGGGTTATTCCCTGCAGAGGTCTTCGAAGAACACTCAAAAAAGTGAAAGAGAGAAGGCACGCCGCCCTCACCGCCGCCCTCATTCGCGCTCCCCCAGGCCCCACAGCGGGGGAGAGGCCGGGGATGGCAGTGAGGGGAGAACTACAACTCCCGGCAGGCCGCGGGGCGCGCGCGCGTGCGCAGTGAGGGCGGTGGCGGCCGGAGCGCGCCTGCGCACAGGCGGCGGCGGCGGCGGTGGCGGGAAGCGCGGCGCTGAGGTAAGGGTGGCCCCGGGTTCCCTTCTCTGGGGTCGCTGTTTGTGAGGGGGCCGGGTGGGGTGGGGGGTGGCCGCCGCCGCCGCCGCCGCCTCGGTGGGCACCTGCACCCCGGCCGCACGCCCGGCAAGCCGGCGCCCACCCCTGCCCCGGGGCTGTAACGGAGCGGGCCTTATGGCCGTGCTGCCGGGGGTGGGTGGGCATTCCCGCCGAGGCGGTGGGGCAGGCCGGCGGCGAGCAGGGCTTCTTGCCCAGCGTGGCTGATCCCTGAGGGAGTGAGCGGGAAGCCCTGCACAAGCGTAGGGTATCCGGCCCCATCTGGGATTTTCAGGCACTTGGTGCCTCTGCCGAAAGATTTTCTGTCTGCTGGAGGGCTCTTGCTGGTCACCCATATTAGGCCAGCTCTTTCACAGGCTGCTTTGCAAAAAACGCTGACTTTGTGTTACAGCCCGATTTCCCGCTAGTTCCCTTTCCCATGCTGAAGCTCGTCCCTGTGGTCCGGTGTGGCTCTGCGGGCTTATGCTTTAAACTGGGTTGCTAAATTTAAATCCCCTTTTTCTCCCCACACTCTTAACTTCCCAAAAGAGGGAGGTGTATTTTTAACCTGGATAGGTTCAATGATTTAGCTAACAAACTGCAAGGAACCAAAGAAGAGAGGTTGGGGGCAGGGAATGGGTAAGTGTGCAAAGTCCTAAAAGTGATACAGCTGTCAAAGCCCTGCATTATTAAGCTGTAACCAGAAAAAAGAGAAAGTGGTCATTCCGACTAAGAAGGTAGGTTACTGGTGCCTTTCTACATCAAATAGTAATACTTCTTCCCAGAGAAAAGCCTGTGATATTAAGTAAAAATTACAGCTTCATTGGTGGATTTCCTCCTCTCAAATTAGGGACACGGGGGAACAGATCTGTAACTATGTTTAGTAGTGCTCTTCCTTATTCTCTCTGAAGTAAACTAGTGCTTTTGTTTGCTTGATAGGTGACTGTGGAGAAAAAGCTATACTGATTATTGTCTGAAACCATAGTTGGAGGAAGGCTTTTATGGATGTGAATGTTTTCTTAAGTAACCCTTTTTGTTTCCCTCACTTAGGCCACTCATTCCTATTCTGGAAAAACTTCCTCAGTTGTGTTAGTGCAGTTCTTGGGGCTGCAAAGTCAGCTAGCTTGGAGAACTTAAGAGAAGTCCCCATGGTTTCCTCCTTCCTCCCCAGGTTATTTATTTGTGTTCAGTTCTCCAGCGTGGCTCATCATGCAATACTTGAAGCAATTCTACCAGTCTTTGAACACAAACTGCTTCAGAGAGAAGGGAGACACTTCCCCTGAGAGCAATATCACTTAAATTCTGTTCTTTATGTACGAGAGTAGATCCAGAACACTCCAACTCCATTTCTTTTGTGTAAATGTATTTGCACAGAAATGCAAATGTGATTTATTGAAAAACACATGATTCTTTATTCCTCTAGATACAAGCGTTCTTTATTTCTTAGCAATCCTAGAACTTCTTTCCTTTTGTAGAACAGCACAGCAGCTGGCAAACTCTCCCTTTCCCAGTGGTTTAGTTCATAGAGTGCACAAACACTTCCACAGATATTACTCCAGAACAAAATAGGCTGTTAATTTAAAATTCATACTAGACATGACTGAAACACTGCATTGGTGTTAGAGTAAATTAGCTCTAGGGCTCGTAATATTGCGTGTTTTAATAGCCTCATGAATCAAAGCACTGATCTGTTATAAATATATTCCTTAAAAAATATTGAGGGGGCAGCTTACTACAAGTGAACTTTATGCTGGATCAGGTATCATCTTGCTTCCTGCAGCTGACACAAAGCCAGAATAAACTTCTTCTTTTGTGCTTTGGCTAATGTAACAAATACACAGTCATTGACCCAGCATTTATTCTGTACTGATTAATACGCTTGGGTAAGCATATTAATGGCAATCAGACAATAGCCTGAGGAACTACAAGCTTGGATACTGTTACATTGGAACAAGCGTATTTTTTTCCTGTTTTATTTTAAATCACAGATTCAGCAGCTCTATTTAGACGTAAACCTCGAGAGAGGAGAGATTAATTTTTCTGCCCTGCTTTTTATCATGAAAAAATATGGTGAAGCAATTTGCTTATGGTATTAAAGTCTGACCTTTACGTATCGCTTTGCTGCTTTTACTGTTTTTTGTTACCTCCTGCAGCAAACCGACACTTGTTGTAATGTGCTAACATCGTTCATTATTTCTTTTTCAGCAAGGGGCAGATTCTGTCCCTTAAACCGATCCCATTCCAACACCAAAAAATCTATTAAAAATGTGATTGCCTTCTGAGAAGAATGAGTTGCTGTAAATGCTGGCATAGCAGCTTTGCAGAAGTGAGCTGCTTTATGATAGTTGAATGACAAAACACAGGGAGCTTCTTAAAAATATTTGAACAACGGGTAGTAGTAGTGAAGACATGCAAAATTCACTGACTGAAAATCCAAGGAGAACTGAAAAATTGAAACATGTATACTTCATAAAAAGTGCCTCTTTTTGCTGCTACAAATTTCTAGCAAGCTGTAGAAACAGCTTTTTGACATCATATAAGAAATGAGAGGTAACATAAAATTTGGTTGTTTCACCTAAATTTGTAAAACTTCCTCACACGTCCATGAAATGAAGCAGGGCAGAACTTAAGTTACAGAACACAGACAGTCCAATTTCTTACTGCTGTATAACCTTTCTAAAGCAGGTTGTTATGGTTTTTGAGAAAACTTGCATACCTTTTTGGCAATAAAATAGTTGAAATTTTCTGGTTTGTCCTTCTGTAATGCACCTAACTGTGCTTTTCTCATGTGCAAGCAGGATAGTAGTTTTCACAGGAATCTGAAGGTCAGAGGATGCTCAGAGTGAGAGTCATGTCCATTCTTGCTGTTGAACACTGGAAAATGAGAAAACAAGCACAACGCCACCTAACCCAGTTCTGCTGGATAAGGAAAGCAGATTTAGATTTGGTTCAATATTAAGTATATTAAGTATGATTAAAAAAGGCAAGTGACACATTCAAAGTGTCTTAAATGGTAAAATTTCCCGTGTAAGGTAGCTTGCTTTTTATCTAATCAGACTGTAAAGAATTAGTAGCAGAAATAACCGGTTGGTACTTTCATTACTTTCCTCTATTATGCTCTTATGGACCATGAAGCAGTTTTAAAATCATTAACTATTTTGATTGATATGCATTGTAATTATAGGAAACCCTTACTAAAGACTGAGTGAGACCATCTAATAACAGTAAGGCAAAGCTGGCTGCAGGGCAGCTGGTACTGGGTCAGAAATGCCACTGCTACGTGATGCAAAGTTCTCATCCAACATAATTGTGTTTTCCTGGTTCAGATTTGCTTTTGACAGGTTAATTTTGTATCAGGTTACATGCCATCAGGTTACAGAACAGTTCTTATTTGCCCGAACCATACAAAGTCAGCATGAAAACATAAAGCCACTGAAGAAAAAAGCAGTGTATCTGCCTACTCCTGATTAAATGTCTACAGATGGAGGGTTTTGCCCTTCACGGATGAAGAACAATATTTATGGAACCTGAGTCCAAGGTCTCAGCCTCTTGCTACAAGAACCCTTGATCTCATCAGCTGGAGCCGATACAGCCCTGTTTTTGCAAACTGTTTTGTGTGACAGATGCCTGCGCCCACATGTTGGTGTCACTGCAGTTCTGTACGAGTGCAGGATCTGTCCGTACAAAACAACTCCTCCTACTACCTTTTTGTTTTCTGTGGCACCTGCGGTTTGGGCAGCGTATGATACGCTGTGTAAGAAGTGTGGGGAAAGAAAAGAGTAACATTAAAGTATTTTCAGGAACAAAAAGCTGATGTTAGTTGGCAGTGCCTGTTGCCTGTATCCTTTGTGTGCAGTGGATGGAAGGGAACTTTGTAATGGTAAGCAGATAACTTTCAGAAGGAGAATGGGGCCTCAATTCTGCAAGTATTTAGCGTTGATGTAAATGCCACTATTCAAGTGTTTACATTTTATCCACACGCATAAACCTTCCTAGGACTTCGCACTGCGGTTAGAATGCAGTTTTGAAAGCTATGCTGCGAACAATAATTCTGGTATGCTATTTTTGCTTTTAAACTTCCTAAGTGTCTTGGAACACAACTATGTTTGAAACTCAGTTTAGAAAAATACTTTTATATTTTACTCTGATCTTTAAAAGATGTATTTGAATCTGAAGATCCTTGCAGTACATGTGGTTTCTCTTTGGCTTTCCTAGTCTTGGGTCTCCCAGTTTCAGAATGCATATACTGCCGCTGTCTCCTTTGTCCTAGGTGTTCTCCAAAAGGTACTTTGTCCCCACAATCCCCTTAAGTTGGGCTTCCACTATAAACTTACATGTTTTTAATACCTTACAACAATGTATTTGCTTCATTCTCTTCTGCACAGCCTTTTTATTTTGTTCCCCCCTCCCTCTTTTGGGGGGTGTTTATTGCAGATCAGTGTTTTGTGTCTACCTTCATGATAGTTCTGATACTGATGTAAGAGCATCCTCTGCTGCAGCTGTTGCTACTTGCAACACCTTTATGTGTTTGCCCTGTTTCAGATTTCGCGGACCAGCACTGGTTTTTTTCAGGATCACTTCCTCTTTTCATTGCTTACGGGTTCTTTTTTTTATTGTATTACTTATCTAAAGGAGCTTTGGGTGCATAAAGTATATGAAGACACTTTATAACCATAACAGTTCTTCATTTGGCAAAGGGCAAAAATAGGTTGATGGTAGAGTTTTATGACTCTGGAAATCACAAATTTCTTTTTCCACAGGGGGAGGATATGGTAACCTACAGACTGTTCCTAACAGAAGAAAGAAAACTCTAACTACTCACAAGTGCTTCTCGTCAGAATGAAATTCCTACAGCTACTGTCCAGGAAACCGGGGAAACTGGAAGTGCTTTTTCAAATACCTTTTTGCCAAAAGCAATTCCCATATGTGTGTCTGGCTACCTCCACGTGTCTTTATAGTAAGAAGAAAAAAGTGAACAGTTATGAACACGTTGACCAAGAAAAATACAAGAACTTGGTCTACTCGGTTACATCTTACAAAACCAGTGCCCAGACACCAGAGACAATATCTGAAGAAAACAATTTGTTATATGGGCCACCCGATAAACACAGACCTCCAGTTAAAGCTGAAACAAAAATTCCCAAGAACTGGGTTCCGTTAATAAACCCCAACAAGAGAATTCCCCTTCCAAACAGTGATTCAAACTTCCCCATGAAAATTGCTTTACAAAAAACAACAATGCCCAGTGTTACCCGTATTCTTCAACAGACTATTCCTCCACAGCAAGCCTTTTATCTTGAAAGATGGAAGCAGAAAATGATACTGGAACTTGGAACAGATGGTTTCGCGGAGTATACTAAAAGTAAGTGTAACCGCAGCGTGATTGCAAAGTAGAAGGGATAGCCTGGGTAGCTGGCTGGGATGTGCTAGTGTAGAGGCAGTATCTGGCCCTGCAAGTCAAGTATTTTGGAAATCCATTAAATGGTTTCCATTTCAAAGGGTGAGAGCATGTTAGGAGCGCACCTGTTATCAGTGAATCTAAGCTCCGATATTTGTTCTAGGATCACTAAAATGGATTCAGAAAGGTGTGGGAATCAACAATTAGACTGTAAACATTCTTTGCTCTGTCCTGTCTGCCGCTCCTTTATTTCTATCTGCTAGTATCTGTTTACAAATAGATGTTCTCCAGCTGATGTTATTGAGCCTGTTTGCAGATACAAAGCTACTTTGTAACAAGATGGAAATAAGCATTCTGAAATTGTATCATCTTGAGTGTTTAAAAACCTTTGTGTCTTGCTGTTTATGTTGAAGTTCTTCTGTAACTGTTTATCCAGTATATATAGCCTAGTCTATGAAATTGCGATGCATTTAGAGGTTTTCATTCCGTAAGACCTACAAAGGGGACTTCTTCCAAGCTGTAGGACTGAAGGGGATCTGGGAGGACCTGGGGGATAGTAGATATCCTCTTGTAGCAAGGTTAATAAATACTCAAGCAATCCCTACATGTATTATTATGCTTTTTAAAACTGAATACCCTGTGTTTATGCTTTTGAGTTACTAAGCATTTCAGTGAATAAGGTGGCATAACAAACCTTACATATCTATTTAAAATTCATCTTTCTTGGAATAATTTCTGAGATAAGCCCGTACTCTTAGAACTGTGCCCAGCTATTTCAGGAGGAGCTTAGTTCCATTCAAGTGAACCAATACAGCAGAGGCAGCAAGTGCAGGAAAAGCAGCCTAGAATACTATTTTTAATTTATAGAAATTCACAAATGCCTTTGAATAAACAATAAATTAAAAATCATATTTTGTTTCTGAGTAATTAGTGAGACCAAAAAAGTAACGTAAGCATTAATATGAGATATTAATTTCACCGTTGACAACTTATTTTTCTGTCTTATTCCCTTCTCCCAACATCCTCAAGCTTCAGTACGAAAAACAGGACTGGTTTAAGAGCTATGTTGTGCAATATTTAGAATACAAATCCATCAGGTATTATGAGTAGTGTCTAAAATATGGGCTTTTTTTTTCATATTTTTCTTAGATCTTTTCCTCCAAGGAGAGCTCTTTCATGCAGCTTTGGAATCTATATTCATGTCTGAAGAGATGGCAACTAAGGAGCAAAGAGAAGATGTTGCTACTTCTGGCTACTTATCAAGTGTGCAACATGTCTTAAAAGACATCAGCGAAGTGAAAGCTCTGGAAAGTGCAGTTCAGCATGAGACTCTTCAGTATTTGGGCCTGGTAGACTGCGTGGCTAAGTATCGGTGAGGTACTGGTTCTCTAAGAAACCTGATAATGCCAGTGGCGCGTGGTGCTCCGTGGCACGTGCGAAGCTGTGCCCCAAGCTGGAGCAGGTGTGTTGGTGAGCTGTTGGGGGGAAGATGGACAGATCTCTAAGAGTGGCGAAACGGATGAACTCAGAGGTGAACCCGACGACAGAGGTGGTGTTGTTTCTTGTGGAGAATTCCTTGCTGGAGCAGGGTATGAGCGGGCAGGGTTAAGTGCTCCTCAGCAGTTGCCAGGAACTGCAGCAGATATTAGTAAGCCTTGATTTTTGAGATCTGAACTACCTGTGTGGAAGAGACTTGGTTACACATAATAACGAGCAATATGACATCAGGGTGAAACAGGCTGAGAGTGATACGACTTTCTTTGCTGTCCCATCCCTTGTTTCTTACTATGACTACTGTCTTGGGCATAGCAATCACAAAATGATAGAGTTTTCGATTCTTGGAGAAGTAACGAGGGCTGTCGGCAGAACTGCTACTTTGGACTTCTGGAGGGCAGACTTTGGCCTGTTTAGGAGACTGGCTGACAGAGTCCCTTGCGAGGCAGTTCTCGGGGGCAAAGGAGTGCAGGAAGGCTGAGCATACTTCAAGAAGGAAATGTTAAAGGCACAGGAGCAGGCCATCCCCATGTGCCAAAAGATGAGCAGGCAGGGAAGACGACTGGCCTGGCTGAACAGAGAGCTTTGGCTGGAACTCAGGCAAAAAAAGGAGAGTATATGACCTTTGGAAGAAGGGGCCAGCAACTCAGGAGCACTACAAGGATGTCATGACATTATGCAGGGGGAAAATTAGAAGGGCCAAAACCCAGCTAGAACTTAATCTGGCTACTGCTGTAAAACACAATAAAAAATTTTTCTCTGAATACATTAGCAACAAAAGGAGAGCTAAGGAGAACCTCCATCCCTTATTGGACGCCGGGGGGAAACATAGTGACAACGGCTGAGGAAAAGGCTGAGGTGCTTAATACCTTCTTTGCCTCAGTCTTTAATAGTAAGGCCAGTTGTTCTCCAGGGACCCAGCCCCCTGAGCTGGAAGACAGGGACAGGGAGCGGAATGGAGCCCCCATAATCCAGGGGGAAATGGTTAGTGACCTGCTACCCCACTTAGACACACACAGGTCAATGAGGCTGATGGGATCCACCCAAGAGTACCGAGGAAGCTGGCAGAAGTGCTCACCAAGCCACTTACAATCCATTATCAGCAGTCCTGGCTAACTGTGGAGGTGCCAGTTGACTGGAGGTTAGTGAATGTGATGCCATGTACAGGAAGGGCTGGAAGGAGGATCCAGGGAACTACAGGCCTGTCGGCCTGACCTCGGTGCCAGGGAAAGTTGTGGAGCAGATCATCTTGAGTGCCATCACACGGCACGTACAGGACAACCAGGTGATCAGGCCCAGCAAGCATGGTTTCATGAAAGGCAGGTCCTCCTTGACTAACCTGATCTCCTTCTGTGACCAGGTGACTCGCCTGGTGGATGAGGGAAAGGCTGTGGATTTTGTCTACCTGGACTTTAGTAAAGCCTTTGACACCGTTTCCCACAGCATTCTCCTGAAGAAACTGGCTGCTCGTGGCTGGGGCGGGCATACTCTTCACTGGGTAAAAAACTGGCTGGATGGTCGAGCCCAGAGAGTTGGGGTGAATGCAGTTGAATCCAGTTGGCGGCTGGTCACAAGCAGTGTTCCCCAGGGCTCAGCGTTGGGGCCAGTCTTGTTTAATATCTTCATCAATGATCTGGACAAGGGGATCGAGTGCACCCTCAGTAAGTTTGCAGATGACACCAAGTTGGGTGGGAGTGTCAATCTGCTCGAGGGTAGGAAGGCTCTGCAGAGGGATCTGGACAGGCTGGATCGATAGGCTGAGGACAATTGCATGAGATTTAACAAGGCCAAGTTCTGGGTCTTGCACTTTGGTCACAACAACCCCACGCAATGCTACAGGCTTGGGGAAGAGCGGCTGGAAAGTTGCCCAGTGGAGAAGGACCTGGGAGTGCTGGCTGACAGCCAGCTGAACATGAGCCAGCAGTGTGCCCAGGTGGCCAAGAAGGCCAACAGCATCCTGGCTTGTATCAGCAATAGTGTGGCCAGCAGGACTGGGGAAGTGATCGTGCCCCTGTACTCGGTGCTGGTGAGGCCACACCTCAAATACTGTGTTCAGTTTTGGGCCCCTCAGTACAAGAAGGACATGGAGGTGCTGGAGCGTGTCCAGAGAAGGGCAACGAAGCTGGTGAAGGGTCTGGAGAACAAGTCTGATGGGGGGCGGCTGAGGGAGCTGGGGGTGTTTAGTCTGGAGAAGAGGAGGCTGAGGGGAGACCTTATCGCTCTCTACAACTACCTGGAAGGAGGTTGTAGTGAGGTGGGTGTTGGTCTCTTCTCCCAAGTAACAAGCCATAGGACTAGAGGAAATGGCCTCAAGTTGCGCCAGGGGAGGTTTAGGTTGGAAATTAGGAAAAATGTCTTCACTGAAAGGCTTGTCAAGCATTGGAACAGGCTGCCCAGGGAAGTGGTGGAGTCACCATCCCTGGAGGTATTTAAAAAGCCGTGAAGATGTGGCACTCAGGGACAGGGTTTAGTGGTGGACTTGGCAGTGTTAGGCTTACGGTTGGACTTGATGACCTTAAAGGTCTTTTCCAACCTAAATGATTCTATGATTCTATTCTATGACTAAACTTAAGCTTAAAACATTGTCCTGTCTTGTTCTCTTATGCAGAGGCCAGTTGTGTGTGATTGACTGGAAAACTTCAGAGAAACCAAAGCCATCTCTGAAGAATACTTTCGACAACCCATTACAGGTTGCAGCGTATATGGGAGCCATAAACCATGATGCCAATTATGACTTCCAGGTCAGTAGGCCTGCTACCTGCCAAGACAAGCAGCAGTGCTCGTGTTATTTTCATTTCTCCCCTGCTACTGCCTTTAGCACCCGCTGTCCAACATGGAACTGTTGGTAGGATCTGTGACAAAGCAGCCCAGTCTTAGATCAGGTTAAGCTGACATACTGTGAAATGACTCCGCTGCTTTTGCTAATCCTGCTGCCTTTGTCTGTCAGCAGTATATTTTCAGTAGTTTTAAGGAACTGCTCAGTGGGACCGAGGGTTGCTCAGCATCTTAGGAGGTCAGATGAATTCACAGTGACTTGGCATCTGGGCAACCCCCAGTCCTTTGTTCTGTGCGGTTTTTGCTTCTGTCAAGAGTAGGAAGGGGGAGGAGAAGAAGTAAAGCAAAAGAGCATGCAAACGGGGAAATGGGGTGGGAAGGCATTGCTTGCATCGTATACTGCGATATCCCAGTAGCAAAGGAGGGACTAAGTGATTTACTTAGAGTGTTTGGAAGCGGTACAGCGATTCCTCAGAGGAAAGCAGGGTGTTGTCAATCACTTAATCAGAAGACAGTGGAATAATGTTTTTAAAGACTCCAAACGCAATTCCAGCCACGCCTGCTTGGCCTGAAGGATTGTTTCAATACAAAGCATTGAAGGAGGAAAATATAAAGCAGAAGAGAGCAGGGTAATTCATAGGTTCTTCAGAGGACTTTCTAGAATATTACAAAGATCAGTAAACACAAGTGTTTAAGAGACATGGTCCTTACAGAGTGAAATATAGGCAGTAATTCTAGAATTCTGCTGTTAGCCTCCTGTCACCCACCGCTTTCTCTTCACCCCAGTAGCTGTGTGGGGTTTGGCTTAGAGCTATTTGTCAAATATGAAAGATGTCGGAACACACCTAAGTAGCCATTTCCATTCAGAGTGGTGCTGGAGAAGGGCATCGGTCTGGTTATATGACACCAGGCAAAACCTCACCAGTCACTGGGAATTCTACCAGCATCTGCAAGGTTTAAAGAGAGCCTGTCACTCTGAATCTCAGAGTTTGAGTCCTCCAGTTTTCACCAAAGTCAGTCAGAGCTTTGAACTCTCAGCATTTGAATGTTAGTCTCCAAGTATTTTGTGGTAAATTATTGCTCTTTTTGTTCCTCATTTCTTATTTAAGGTACTTATATGTTAAGGATGATGTTTTGCAGTGAGGTTTAGCGTTCAGAATTGCTGGTTGAAGTTGCATATTAACAGTGAATTTCTGACAGCCTTCTGTTCTATCCGTAGGTCAGCTGCGGACTCATTGTGGTTGCCTATAAGAACGGCTCCCCTGCACATCCGCATTTCATGGGTCCCGATCTGTGCTCGCAGTACTGGAATAAGTGGCTTTTGCGCCTTGAAGAGTACGTGGACAAAAACTGACCCAAACTGAGCTATGCAGAGGCAAGTGGTCCGACCACAGAGCCCAAGCAAGAATCCTTTGTTTAAATCTTCCATATGAATACATGTTCTTTTTTGGCTAATTTAATATCAGGGGTTTCCCCCACCCCAAAAAAAAAAAAAAAAAAAAAAAAAAAAAGAAAAGAAAATTAGAGCTGGGAATGTGTATTTGCTTACGTTGTAGGTGACTTAAGTGGACCTGGCAGGACAGTCGACTTAATTAATCTCTGTTTTTCCCCACAGAGTTTATACAACCTGAGGTTGATAGGAAAGTTTCTATTATCTAGTAAAACTGTTCAGTCAAATCATCCTCCTCTTGTCATTTTTGAGAAGAAAACTGTTGCAGAACTGAGACTTCAGAAATGAAGTTGGTGAAGTAAAGCAAAACGACATCTGCATTGTCTGAGCTGAGAGAAATGCAAATGATAAACAAACGAATATAGTAGACTAGGTTTCAGTCAGCTTAATTCCTGCTCATCTCATAGGTATCTATTAACAGGCTTGTTACTATTTGTGATTTTTCTTACAGCAACAACTGGAAAAACTGCGTTAAGAATTATAACCAAAGTTCTCATAAGCACTTATTTAAAATACTAAGGCAAAGTGATCATTTAACAGAAGTGGCTTATCAAAAGAGGAGCAGAATTGTAACCGATGCACTTGGAAATTTCCAACAAGTGTTCTGAAAGGTAGGAAGTTTGCCTACTTCTAGCGGCTCCTCCTGCAGGTTTCTTAACGGGCTGCACGGCCCACATAAAAGAACTGTGAGAGCGTGAACGGGCTTTGTACCGTAGGTTGCGAGGCTCTGTGCAGGCCAAGTCTGCAACGGTCTTGAGCTCTCCTGACTTCGCTGTAGGCCTCAGCCGAGAAGGAGCCTCCCCAGGTGGAACCAGCTCCAGCGCTGAGTTACAGAGTTTGCCGGTGCGAGTAAATTGCGTTATGAAAGCAGGCTTGTGACTTTGAAGCCGGGCCTTCTAGGCAACGAAGAGCTGCCTGTTGGGTTTGGGGGTTTTTTAGGGGTGTGGGGTTTTTTTTTTTAATAAGTTTGTGAATAAATGTTCTAAAACAGAAGCGTTATTTCTGAAGCTTGTTTCTCTGTCTATAGACTTGATTTTATGAATAAGCCTTGATGATGTCAGGCAATACTGCTCTGTGTGTTGCACACCTGGAAGGTTCTTTTTCCTCATTCTCTTTGTTTTCTCTGAATTGTATGTATGAGTTTTCATAATAACATTGCAGATTACAAATAAAAATACAACCAACCCATAAGCTGCAAGAAAATCAGCCAGAACCATCCCTAAAAAAACCAATGGGCAGGCTTGCTGCTGGAGAAACTTCAAACCTCTATAGTGCCTAATCTCTGCTCCTTCGGAGTACTGAACTGCGGAATCCTGTGCAATGAAACTTACAGTGGTACTTGCTTATTCAAACCTAGTCTGGTGATGGTGTGATTACTCTATGCTTAATTCGATTTCTATCTAAAAAGACGACCATGGAGACTGAGAAACTGGGTTCAGAGATGACTAACCACGATGGCACTGCGTGAGCGCTCGGAAGTTCTACCTGTTTTACGAGTGTCTTCCCACATCACAGAATTTCAGCAAGTGGGTGGTTCAACGTCACTGAACACGGTCAATTTTCTGTGAAAGATAGCTCCGTGGATACAAAGAGGGTGGGCAGACACAAGAGGTGAGATACCCTGGGCAGAAGCAGGAGGTGATAAAATATGCTGAGTGCCCTGTGGTGGTTGGGATTGGATAAATCGAGAGAATGTGGGACAGCTGGGCAATGGGTGGGATTGCCTTCTTCACCAGTGCATCATACAGCCATTAGATGTCTCTGAACCATGTACGATTTCAGCTTCATCCTGCCTCCTAGTAAGTAAGGGCAAGCCTGGAGCCTGGGCAGTGCGGGCATCTGTTGGCTTCACCTGCGTTCATTTGTTTAACAAAAGCCTTGTGTCTGAGGAAGGCTGCCAGCTTTACTAGCAAAGGTAGTTTGTAAACCTATCTTTAAGTCTCGGATGAGCCTGTACCACCAGAGAGCCAGGAGGCGACAGGCAGCCTTCAAAGGCAGCAGTGGTGGAAGTTACTGGTGTCTTGCACTTCTGAACGTCCGGCTGCCTCTGGCATCCCTGTGTGAGCTCTGGAACGTTTCTGTAGGGGCACAAGCTGGTGCCAGTTTTGTTCTGTAATAGAACCGGCAGATGGCCATTGCCAATGTCATGCAAACACAAACCCACTTTGTGACCAGTTTAAAGTAACTTGCCAGACTCTTCAAGTGACGTGCCCAGGGCATCTGCTGCAGGGAGTATGTCCTCTGCGGAAAAACCAGCCAATCAGGGCAGTTACTCCAGCCATAGCATCCAGCTTGTCAGAGCTTTGTTCCCCATCCGGAGCAGTTTTTCTTCTGTATTGCTGTTACCTGCTGCTTTTCTCTGTTGCAGCGAACGCTTTCTTTGACTGGGATCACACAGAGGGACCCCCTCAAAGTGCCTACAGTTCTGTCAGCAGGGACGTGCTTTGGGCACTGATACTGGGGGAAATCAAAAGCAACATGCGCTACAGGAGAGGGGGGGAAAAAAAAAACCCCATGTGCACACACACAAAGTGTGTCTCCAGCTAGCTTGGGAGGGTTTAGGCTGCAACGCCGCTGCTCCAGTGTAGGGGCAGAGGTTTCAGCAGGGCGGAGCACACAACTCCTTTGCAGTTAGGTGAACGCTAGTCACTTTGCTCCGCTGGACTCAAGAGTCCCACCTAGGAGCTGAACTCAACAGCGAAGTTTCGTGACTGAGACCTCACTGAGCGGGTTACAGGGGAGTGTCGCCAGCACAATCGGCCGAACCAGCTGTGAACACTTTTCTGAGCCAGGCAATTGTGTCCATGTATTTGCAAGCACGCAAGCTTCGCTCAGAGTGAGCAACCTTCCGTTGATGCTACTCAGTTATAACAGCATGGTCTCTCCGAACTGGGGATCAGTGCATAGGCGTGAGCTCTTTTTGCAAAGTGAGAATCTTCTAATTTACCTCAGATGCTTTTTTCCCATGGACTTCCCATTTATTAAAGTATTCCGCAAACTTTCCCGTTACATAGGATGACAAGGTTGTTCTTTACACAGTAGCATCATCACTTTATTATCCTCATTTTCCCCAAGCACCGACAGTTGTGCTGAGGAGAGTATTAATATCACTAGAAATGCTTTAAAACCCCGAGAAGCTTTTCCCCACAAAAACCCAAGCAGATGCCTGTACACAACTGAGGCAAACTGAGAAGACTTTTACGGTTCTTGCAGAGATGCTTAGAACCTATCATTTTTTTAGTAGAAATTACTATGAAGGTCCTGGCTATGACTGTATTTTAGGTGGGTTACTTTTCAGCTGTTGTTTCAAGGTATACAGAATACAGCGTATCCTCCCCAACTGTACAGCTTTATTTTGAGCACGAAATGAATTTTTGGAACCTACAAATTAAATCCATTAATTGTTATGCATTTAAATTGATGTAAAACCCGTTTAGCGGCTGTGTCCATTCAGTTAAGAGGCAGATGAATAACGTGCGCTCGGACCCGACTACCTCGTGGTTGCGGAGGAGGTTACCACCCCGCCCTGTTGCTCCTCAGAGAGATGCTCAATTGCCCAGCAAAGGCTGCAGCAGCTTCTAAAGAGCCTCGAAGTGTCAGGCGGTTTCAGTGACGTCAGTTATATGGGGCATCCCTCTCCCTTTTTTTTTTTTTTTTTTTTTAAAAAATCCCTAAATTCACATTCGATGGTCCCTATAGGCTACCCTCTTGGTTGTCCTGGGTCAACAGGAGCTGGAGCAGGATATAGGGGGAGTCCTAAAAGCACAGAGAGTAGTACCAGTCCCTCATCGCCACCTCCTCCCCTTGTAGCATCAGTCTCACTAGGAGCCTTCTAAACTGACAGTGGTTATGGGTGGGAGGGCAGATCCGTGCCCGCGGGTTTGCACTGATCTCATGAGGCAGAGACAGGACAAGCCTCCCTCTTCACTACGTTGCACTGCTCTGCTGTATTAGTGAACAGGCACTTGATCGTTAAAAAGAAAAAAAAAAAAAAAAGATCCCTAAATGAACGCACACACACACACACACCATAAAATACACACAAAATTGCATTTCATCGTGACGGAAAAATACATATCTTCAAGTCATTAAAGTGTTTTCTTTGGGCTTCTGGGTTGATATTGATGTATGTTAAAAGGATGTGGTAATAATCCCCAAAGTGAGTGTGACAAGTCCAGGAACATCAGAGTTAAAGTTGCACTTAAATCTAAACATGATAAAAGAAGTTCACAGCTTAAAGTACCTAAAACATGACTGCAAGTCTGCCCTGGAATAATGCCATCCACTGGTAGGGAAAGTTTGGAAGGAAAAAGTTCTGCATCCTTTAAAAAAAGTTTCAGCTCACCTTGGATCACACTCCACGCTTGGTCAGCTTCCTGCACGGGGCGGCGGGGGCAGAGTTAAGGGTATTTGCACATTTTCTCTTATTTACCGATAGAGCGTACTCCTGTTCGTAAGGCCATTTTAATTCATTTTTCCATAGAACAGTGTACTAGTAGCTGCTCTTACACGGCACGTTTCACCCAAACCCCTCAAAAGTAATTTGGACGGGAAGTAACGGTTATTACCTTTACAAAATACACCAGGGAAAGGTGAACTTATTTGTCAGTGGCCACTTGGGCGTGTGGTAGAGCTGAAACAGAAAACAGGTTGCCTGAATGTCAGTTCAGTAAAATACTCCATCCAAGAGGTGACAGCCTCTTCCAAGCTTTCCTTTTGTTTTGGCTGGATAAAAAAGTCTGGTGTTAGCATCGTATGTGGGAGTATTTCTTTCAAGTTGGGGTTTTACCGACATCAAGAGAGTCCTGTTAACAAGGGCATCCCTTTCATTTCAAGGATTTCTTGCAAAGTTGTTTTTAAAAAAATAATATATATAGTCCTATATGTAAACTTCATTCCTTTAGACCACTGTAATCCACTGTGTTACTCATCTTTGTCATCATCTTTGGAGTTCCTCTGCAGGACAGGGCTCAGTTTGTTTTGCAAAACCGCTGCAAGTTTTTTTGAGGTTTTTTTCAGGAAAGCGCTTCCGGGGTGAACGTTACTAACATGCAGGTACAGGTCCTCCTGCGTGGGGCCCGTGTAGCCGCAGTCTTCGCACACGTAAAGTTTATCTCTCCTCTGTTTGTAGGCGTATTGCTGCTGCACGCCGTGGATCTTCTTAAGGTGGGACTCCAGGGAACAGCGCTGGGTGAAGGCTTTGTTGCAAACCTCACATTTGTAAGGACGAATTCCTGCAATGGTAAAAGACAGCCATTACCGTTCTGATTTCCGTTTCTGACAGCCGACTAAGGAAGGAACTGGCTACGAGCAAGGCTCCGGCCTATCAGCTACTGAGCAAATTTTAGCCTGAAAGTAAGACGTTTTATTCAGACAGTTAGTTCCTCGGGCTAACAGCTCGCTGCTGCTAGCCCAAGGAACTAGCTGTTTAAATAAAACATTTTACTTTCAGGCTAAAATTTTCAGGAATGGGTTGATATATTTAGGAATAGAAAGCCTAGAAATGTTTTGAGAAGACGTAGGCAGATGCTGAGGATAACGGGTGCCCGTCGGCGCTTGGGTCCTAGAGAAGAAGCCGTTATCAACTCTTGCAAAACTGACTCCTTCAGAGCCCCGACTTTTTGAGGTCCTGCGATTAGGTAAAACTATCGGTTTCAGCTGACCTTTCATTTTGGCTTTTATAATGAATGAACTCATGTATCTCGGTAAGACGTTAATTTTTCTCTTTTAGTGAGCAAAGCTTAACGAGGCTTCAGCAAACGGCAGCCCAACATGAACGTACAGCTATCAGAGTATGTCAAACGAGTGAGAGTGTTTTCACAGAATATAGATGTGATGACTGAGATTACAAGCTCAAATTCTAGAAGAGAAGTGCACTAAGATGAAAGAAATAGGTATGTGCGTCTCCAGACGAGGGAGAAGGGGCTGGTTTGTGATTTGAATGCCCGAGCAGTTTCGTTCAGTACAGACAACCAACATTATAAAAACACTGAGCCGTAAAGAGTATCCATTTCACCACCAGTCAGCACTGATTTAAGAGCAACAGCCTCACAGTACTTGAATGACAAATAGCTGAGGGTTTATCGGCACTTGAAAAAAAACCTACAAAAGCTGTGATTTTACTTACTAGACTAGCTCAGTAAGTTTTCAAGCAAAGGCCAGCCTCAACACTGATGGAAGGAGTTACCTAAACCCCTCTCTCTTCCCAATGAAAGGTGAAACGCGAGCGTGTGGAAGATTGGACCGATGGTACGCAATAGCCGGGCAAAAAAGGGCAAAGCACACGTGTTCATACAGACAGTGGTAACTGTGTAATCGGATTGTGTTAAGTTCATCTCTCAGTCGCTGATCTTTCTACCCGTTACAAGTTCCAATAAGCAGCATCTTGATTGCATTTTTGCAAGTCGTGTAAAAAGAGGTTGTCCCAGTGCGCCGGCTTAAACTGTCACGACTGAAGTTTCCTAACACCTACTGCCGTGAGACTGCTTCAGTTACATTTAACTGCAATTGGAAGGAAATTCCAAATCTTCATTACAATTCACACACAAAAATAGGTCTTTTCCACACAGTATTTTGGGTGCCGTTTCACGCTCACCTGAAGGCAATTTAAGCCTTCCCCCTCCTTGGTTTCTGATGCCAACAGTGCTCCACAGGCACGAGTGTGAGCGCAAGACGGGTAGTGCCAGGATGGCACAGCCCATCAGGGCTGTGGGAACCTCTTCATTACTTAGGAATCGTTTTAAAATTTGATATTACTGTGTATATTAGTTACTTTTTAACCTTTAAGTCTGCTCATGCCATGAAGCTAGACTGGGACGTTTGGCTTTCACTCCGTCTGACACTACCCTACTGTTGCACAGTCTGGTTACAAACACTGCACGACAGTTTCCACTGGAACACCAAAATTCCGCAAAGCACATGTAGATGAGCAACCGTAGCTACAAAATAAAGCCAACACTACCACTTCCAGCTTATCTGTCTCCTTTTTAACACACAGATATGCCCCAGCTTTCCTGAACAGCAACCAACGCTGTCATAAAAGAGGCCACTGCTTTCAGAGATGCTGTATTTCAGCCTGGAAGAGATACATGCCAAGAGGCTATCGGTACTGCTGCTGCAGCCAGCCTTCATCCCTGCCGTCACCCAAGGCGCCAGGCAAATGCAATATATGCGAGTGTCCATCCTGGCTTTACATGGGGGAGGAGAAACAGTGACACCAGATTTCTTCTAGTAAATTTGGGGACAATCTAACCATAAGAATCACATTTTCAAGACAGTGGTTTTTCACTCCTATCCAGTACAAAGATCTTTCCTCCCTTCCAGAGTTTCACAAAATTGGCTCCACTCCTGCACGGCGGGTTCAACCCTACCTGCCCCAGCATATATGTATTTTTAGCTTCTGAAGAGAAAGCCTCTCGGGTTTAGTTTCTGAATCTCAAAGGATGAGGGGGACAGGTTGAAAAAATCACTTTTTTCAGAAGCACCAACTCCACACTTCAGCCATACCCCAGCGGCAGCTCCCTGCTCACAGCCAGCAGCTTTCCGTTCCACGTGAAAGCTTTGCAAACAAACCAAAACGGTCCAAAACATCGGCTCCGGCCAATGCTTTCCCATCGAAATGGGCAGCATTGGTTTTGCGAGCTCTACTGCTAAGAAACAGCTCCTGCCCACCAACATATTTGCGTCACCTCTAGCGGTGCGCCTGCTTAATGGTGCGTAAGCCAAAAACGGGACATTGCAGAGTGAGCTCAAATAATCGGCAGGTTCCGTAGGTAATGCAAATGTGGAGAGCTGGAACGGGCTCGGGAGATGTGGATGCGTCTTCCGGGTGCCCCACAGCGCAAATTCAAAGCCTCCTGAGCACAGCCAGCTTGGCCTGCCAGAAAGCGTCTTGCTTGGTGAGGATGGGGTTAAGTATTTAAGCCATCACTCCAACTAAGAAATGGAAGAAAGAGAAACAAAAAGGCGGCCTTCTCCCTGCTCCAGGTTAGGATAAGCACTGGTTCTGTGACCAGTAAGCTGGATTTGAGGCAACCGATCCGATTCAAAGAAACACGACTGCCGCTGTTTGGGGTTGGCTCAGGAACTGACCCCACTGCAGAGCAGCCACCGAAAGTGCATCCCTCCAGCCCAGGGGAGCGACTCGGGAGCAAGAGTGAGCAGAGAAGGGAAAGGGACGATTTTTCTTTTCCTCCAGTGCCATCACGGGCTTAAATCCTCGCAGCATCCTCGGTTATGCCTGTGCATCTGGTGCAGATGCAAGCAGAGAGGAGGGAACTAGCCCAGGTTAAAGGCAACTTTTTTAACCCCCCTCAATCCAGAGCAGGAACTGCTGCAGGAGATTTTCAACCCGTGCTGGGACCCACATGAAAAATGAGTAGAGACAGTTTAGGCCAGTGGCCAAACTGATCGGGATGGCTGGATGTGCAGAGGGAAACGGGACTGGGGGAGCTGGTAGCCCAGAGCAGGCGGGGATGCAGCCTGCAGGGTTAGCAGAAGTCAGATGTGTTGCCTAGTTTCCTTAAAGAAGCCGGAGGCAGAGCATGAACCACACTCTGGTTGCTCCAGACGGTGCCAAAAATCAAGCCATAACCCCATCCCGTGGGACAGCCGGTGGGGAAGGTTCACAAAAAAAACCGAGAAACTGCGGCTCGTTGCCTCTAGAGGGCAAAGCATTTTCATCGCCCGCCCGCCCGCGCGCACCGGTACAGGCCCGACTCGCAGTGACTGTGCAGTGGGCGATCCCGGGTGGGTTACCCCGGGTGGGTTACCCCGGTCTCGCTGACCCAGGCACAGCAGCACACGTCCACATCTACACTGGACCTGGACGGCAGCTCCTGCACTCACGCTGCTTCACACGGATTTCATTAGTTCTCCTCAGAATTCGGCAGTCCCAGGGCTTTTATCTGCCCACACTCGTGTTTTTGCCTTTCCTCCACCACATCCCTGCTATTTTTTGCAAATGTTGTTTGCCTGGGTTTTGTATTATTATCAAGTGAAGTTACCTTCACCCTCCGTCCTTGTCCCATCTCCACCCCTTCTCCCACCTCCCGCTGCCCAGAGCCGTCCGCTAGCCCTCGGGGAATGCGTTCTCACCGGTATGGGTCCGGACGTGTCTTTTCAGATCAAAGGTGTCGTTGAAGCCTTTTCCGCAGAAGGTGCACAAGTGTCTCTTCACCTGGCTGTGACACTTGATGTGACGGTTGAGCATCCGCTGCAAGCGAAAGCCTTTGCCACACAGCTCGCAGCTATGCACCGTAGCATCGTTACAGGTGCCGGTGGTGAACTAAGGAATGGAAGAGGACAGGGTGAGTAGGCATCGAGATGACAAAGGCCAACAGAAAACAAACAAAATAAGGAGGGACGGCTTATCGTTGCAGTAAAAAATTCTTGGGATGTATTCAAAATGAAAAGCGAAAGCATTTGGGAGATTCTTTCTAGGTGAAACCTTCACGCTTCCCTTGCAATCAAGTGGGTGACTTAACGTGCATGGTTTGGGACTGATGCCACGCCGGCCAGCCTAGCTTCAGGAGTCAAAACAAAGCCTGTGTGCGAGATATACCTTCCAGGGGCAGGGACCCTCGTCCAGCTACATCCATAAGCACACACATCTATGCTACGAGCACCCCTCCGTGGGGCCGCACGCGTCTTTGCTCCTGCGCTCAGACTCTCCTGGTCAGAGGCGGGAGGCCCTCCCTGGCATGAGAAAGTCTTACCCATGCGGTGCCTTCGCTAATCATGCTTCCAGCTGCTCTGGGTTCCTCAAAAACCAGCCAGTGGTGAAAAAAATAGGTAGGTTGGGCGAGATAAACCAAGGCACACTGTGCTGACTCAGCAGAGACTGAAACAATGGCACTAATCATCTCCTGTTGGTCTCCCTGGCTCGTTAATTACCATCAGAGTGTCATCAGGGGTTAATCTCCTCATTCCCGCTCCTAACACCAAAAATATTGCGCCAACACCATGACCTAACTTGACTAAGGAAGACACTGATGATTCAGCTCTTGGGAAGAGCGTTCATCAGAGGGAAGGCTTAATGTGTGGAAGATGCAAATACTTCGCTATTAGTTTAATTATTCACGGGGGAGCGGACGTGCTCGCCACTAGCCACTTGGGCTGGGGAAAGCCAGCGGAGCAGGCGGCACCGCGCGCACACGTCCATCGGCTCTCGTGGTGCTGTTGGGCAGTTTCTGTGGCACGCTGAGAAAACCCAACTCTGCCGAAGCGAGGTTTCGCTCTGACTGTTGCTAATAGCCCAGATTAAATTATACAAAGTAGGTTAAAGTCAAACAGCAGCAAGGAAAGCTCTTTGTAAAGAGAGGAATACGTTTGGGGTTTCTTTTTCCTGAAGAGCCACTTATTTTTCCCATCCTCCTCCTTCACTTACTCCCAAAGCAACACTACCTGAAATTGTAAAGAAATATTAAAAAAAAAAAAAAAAAAAAGGCAGCTGGGAAACCACAAAGTGTGAAACTAGAGGGGGAGCCGGCTGGGAGGTATCTGTTGGGCAACAGGTGGGACTCCACCTCATGTGGCGGCACATAAGCTGGGTGAAAAACCTAGCATTAATCACGAGATCAGTAACTCGGTGGCTGAAAGGCTGTCAGCCCAGCAGAGACAGTGGGATTTTTTACAGCTCCATCCAGCAAAGCAACAGCCAGGGTTTAATGAGGTGTTAACTAGCCACCGGTAAACACATCTCCTTCCTAGCACTGGGGTGGCCTGGCTCCACCTCTGCTGAGGGGAACCCTGGCTGTTCAGAGATGGACGTGGTCCTCCCACCCCATCTGCATCACTGCCACACTTCGGGAGCTCAGTCTTGGCTTCTCCGGTACCACGAGAAGCCCGTGAGCGATTCATCTGCCCAGCCTGGGGACTGAAATGACCGCTCTGCTCTGCTGGCTCTGCCTAGGGGACACCCAGCCAGTACGAGCTCCTGCCCGTGCGGCAGAGAGGCTCTTCAGCAAAGTTAATGAACGGATAATCGCTTCATTTCACTCAAGCCTGCAGGTCCACCTCAAGGTGGCAATGGCCTTTCACGGCTTTGGAGGAGGACCTTTTCCTAGCTGCTATCTTGACAAATGAAGAGGGTAGGGGGACCTCGGGAAGATTCACCACAGCCCCCCTTGGCGAAGGCTCGACTACAACCTGGAAGGCGGCCTTTTAAGGAGGCCCCACGTTAAGGAACGAGATCCACCCACACACCGTGGGGCATGACTCCTAGCTGCCAGGGCTGGTCCTTCCTGGCTGGGTTCGGAGCTCCTGCGGGACCCGAGCCAAGCAGGTCAGGGGCAGCATGTCCCAGGCGGGGATAAGGGGAGGCAAAGGGCACTGCAAGATTACTGTACGTCGTTTACGAGGCTCGCCCCACCGCTGCCGTCCTACAGCCAGCCGCTCTCGCGAGTCCCCATCTCGGTGTGTGGGATGGGTGCTGTCACCTCTAGCAGAGAGAGCCCAAGGGACTGTTGTCACCTGGTGTCCCCAGCCAGCAGCCGGGCCCTGCCCTCGAAGTGGGGTCACCCCATCACTGGCGAAGAGAACGCAGGGGCGCAGGCGGTTACCTTGATTTTCGACCTGACCACGGGGCGCTTGACGGCCAGGTCCAGCAGCATCCCCCCGGCCGTGCCCAAGTCACCGGGGCCGGGCTGGGGCGTCGGGGGGTCGCTGGGCTCCGCGTCCCGGGTCCCGCTGCTCCCGCTGCTCTCCAGGCTGCAGCTGTCCTCGTAGCCCAGCAGCACGCAGCCGATCCCGCCTGCAGCGGGGGGGAATGCGGTGAAGGGGGGGATGCGGTGAAGGGGGGGATGCGGTGAAGGGGGGGATGCGGTGAAGGGGGCGGCGGCGGAGCCGCGGGGCGGCGGCGGGCGGGAGCGGCCGGGCCCCGGTGTTTAACCTGCGGGCGGGCCGCGGGCGGCGGGGGAGGATCCCCGGCTCACGCTGCAATCGGAAACTCAAACACGAACGGTCCCAAAGTTCAAACAAGCCAGCTCCGCCGCCTTCCCGTTATACCCCGGGCAAGGGCAGGAGGAGGAGGAGGAGGAGGAGGGGGAGACCAGGAGGACATCACCCCCCCGCCCCAGCTCCTTCCTTCTCCTCCTCCCCCCGCCACCTTTCTCATGCAAACGAGGTTTCCCACCTTCCCGGGGACGCACGCACCCCCACCCGCACCCCCACCGCCGGTGCCCCGGGGTGCGAGACGGTGCCAGGCGTGGGGGCGGCATCGCCCGGCGGGGCCGGCACCCGGTGCCCCCGCCGCCGGGCGGGGAGGGTCCCCCGGACCCACACACCCCCCCCCCCGGCGTTCAGCACAGCCCTCCCCAACCCGCCCGCCCCCTCGGGTCTCCCCCGGCCCGGGAAAGCCCCCTCCCCAACGCGCCCCCTCAGCAGCCCGCGGGGAGCGGGGCGAGGGCTGGGGTCCGCCGGGGACCCCCCCCTTCCCCTCGGTCCCTCCCGGCGGCGAGCGGTGCCGGGGGAGGGAGCCCGGCGGCGCCGTACCTGGGATGTAGGTGTCGGCTCTCTCCTCGTCGGGCAGCCCATCCCAGCTGCGCACCGCCGGCTGCGGGCTCCGGCGCTTCACCAGGAAGGCTCTGGGCATGGCGAGGGCAGGGGGCACGGCACGGCGGGGCTGAGCGGGGCTGAGCGGGGCTGAGCGGGGCTGAGCGGGGCTGAGCGGGGCTGAGCCCGCCGCCCGGCCCAGCCCGGCGGGGCGCGGGAGCTGCGCTGCCGTCCGCGGGGAGCGGGACCGCACGCACCGGGCAGAGCCGCCGAGGCGCGGGGAGGGGAAGGGAAGGGGAGGGGAGGGGAAGGGGGGGGGGGGGGAGGAAAGTTTCATAAGGTGGAATAGAAAAATGCACCAGGAAACTTGGGAAAGAGCATGCGTGCTGCAAACATAACGGTGTCAACAAGTCTGCTTACCTGTCCGACCGGTTGGAGCAGCTGAGCTTTGTTCCAGCCCTTCCTAAGGCATGAATGTTTGCAAAAGAATTTAACGTCTGAAAATTAAAAAAAAAAAAAAAAAAAAAAGAAATAGAGGAGGGGAGCCCTCGCCGTTGCTGCCCGCCCGCCGCGCTGGCGGGGACCCCGGCGGGGCCGGACCCGCTGCCCGCCCACCGCAGCGGGGTGCCGGGGGGTGCTCCCCACCCGCGGGTGTGGGTCCCGCCGGCGCCCACGGGGAGCCGCGCTGAGGGTCCCCCCCCCCCCCCCGGGGGGGGCAGCCCGCGGAGGGGAGGGCTCCCCAAGGCGCCGGGGAAGAGGCTGAGCTGTCCTCGGGGCAGCAGAAGGCAGGGAAAGTTGTTGTTGTTGTTGTTTTTCTTAATGACAAGCCTTTCTTCTGTTTAAAATAAAAAAAAAAAAAAAAAAAAAGGCTTTATTCTGTTTCAGTCATTTATTTAAAAGGAAAAACGCGTCGGGGCCTCAGCCTTTTCTCTCCCCCCCCCCCCCCTTTTTTTTTATTTGCCTCTTGTCCTCTCCCCCTCTTCCCGAAGCGCAAATGAAACAAAAGAGGAGACGACAGGGTGGGGGGGAAGGAAGCAAAAGAAACAGAAGAAAACCCAGAAAACTGCACTGCAAAGTCTCCGAGCCCGACAGAACCACGCGTGGCCCATCCTCGGGTATTTAACAGCATTCAGGGGTGCCTTCTCCTGCCTTGCGCCTGCTATTCAGTCTGCTTTTTTATTAAACACAGTGGAAATGCACTCGGTGCCTTCCTCCCCAGCACATCCTCACAGCAGACCCGGCACCGGCCTGGAGCAGTTGTGCAGGCTGGTGGGACTGAGCACCAAGGGCTGTTTCCCTGCGTGAAGGGGCCTTTCAAATGGCATCGCTCTTCCCTAACGTCACCGCTTCCCTCCCAAAGAGCAAAGCGTGGGCCGGGGGGAACCGACAGGGGTTTCACTGTCGGTTTCATCCAGACGAGATTTAACTTCAGGGGACAGATCTGGAGCTTCTGGAAAGGACGCGCGCCTTCAAAGGCAGCAGCCAAATGCAAGAGCGCAACTTAACGCGCATCCCAGTTATTCCACCTGGGCTCTCTGGGCCAAGGACGGCCAGTGTGGGGCTGTTGGGGACTTTATCCAGGGGCAAACTGGTGTGAACTCTTGAGGGGGTCTGAGTCCGGGGGGCGTGGGAGTGGCTGGAGTCCCGGGCGGGTGTTGGAATGGAGGAGCCCCAGCCCCGAGCCCTGCATCAGGGGCCACACCACCGGAGAGGCCCTCCAGGCTGAGCATCTCAAAGCAATCGGGGTTTCCAGCCAGGAAATCCCAGCCGGGAGCTGCAGCAGCCCCGCCTGCCATACCCCATTTCGGTAGGGTCTACCGGAGCGATGCCTGGGCGCAGACATCTCCATCCCGTAGGCTGAAGCAGCAGAGGAGTTACCCCACCACCCAGCGCTTGGTCCTCTGGGATGGCTTTTAAGTCCTGACCGCTCAGCCACGGGACAGGCCCTGGGAGCGACAGCGAGGGCTGGGGGCACCCACTTGCTCCCCCTGCTCCTGCGGGGAGTTTACAGTCTCCACAGGTACTGGGGGAGAAGCCACCTCAGCACACCTTTGGGCAATACCTCAGCAATACCACACGTGAAACCTTCTCTTTCTTTCTTTCTCTTTAAGGCTATGTAATTTCTCTGTTATGTCTGAGATTTTGCTCCAGGTCAAAATGCAGCTACATGGGTTTTAATTGATTTTTTGCAATGCTTTCAACTTGAGGTTTCTTTTATTTTAACCACTCCTTGTCTTTTAAGCCAAAAGAGGTAGCAAATGACATTAATCACAACACTCCTGAACCAAGAGTTTGCTGTGACTACTTTAATGTCTTCTTGGCTTTTTCCAGTCCTGCTTTGAGGTTCCCATTTAGTGAGGTCCTGGAGCACACACTTCACTTTAATTGGGTGCTCCGAGTCAGACGTGCACTTACACGCACAGCTGAATCAGGAACTAAATTATTATTATTATTATTATTATTATTATTATTATTATTATTATTATTATTATTATTATTATTATTATTATCATCAGCTCTGGAGCCCTGACACAAGTGGTCAGGGCTGTGGTGTGCCCAGTGCTGTCGGAGGCACACGGTGAAGAGAAGGTCCTGCAGCCTCCAGCAAGGCAAGAGGAGCTGGATGGAGAGGCACCACCTACACAAAGTAGAGCATCCCAGCAGCAGTGGGCTGCCTTCCCCTTGAGCTAGCAGGTGGAAATACAGGCTGCTGACCAAGCCACGGTGTTGCTTGGCCACAGCCCAGAAGAAAGCAACGCCACCTTTTCTAAAGATATCATTCCTTGGTATTTTTTAACCCAGAGGAACCTGGGGAGCATGCTGACAGCGTGGCCCCACCAACACCGTTGCAAGGAGCCACATGCGGCGCCACGAAGCGGCATCCTTGGGGCCACGGCGCCTTCAGTGAGGCAGCCCACGGACACGTCACCGAGCGGCCGGCATCCTTCTCCATACGCCCACTGGAGCAATGTTGCACGTACAGCCCTGGCGCTGTAATTACTCAATAAATAACAACGCTAACGAGATAATGGCACACAAACCTTTCTGTAGGATCTTGTTTAATTTTCAGCATTAGTTGGGTGTGGGAGAAAATCCAGTACGTTAAATTAACATTTTGGGTGTAAATCAAATTAAATGTACAAAATGCCCTGTAGGGTCAAAGCACAATGGGACCCACCCTTACAGATTTGACTACTAAAATGCGTTTCGTTTGACTCGAATCATTTGGGGGAGAGATTGGATCAAACAATGAATCAGCCGTGTGTCGCTGTCGCAAACGCGTCCCCCCTCCTTCCCCAACGGACCCCAGGTCAGGGGGGATCGGCGGCCGTGTGTGAGGGGCGCGGGGGATTTGGCCCTTCTGGAGGACGCCCTCTCACCACCAGCCTCGCCCCGGTTGATATACCACCTAGAAGGGAGTGGGGAAAGCGTGCTTGGGGGCAAGGACCTGGGTGTAGGGAGCGAGGGTAGGAGCTGGGCTTGAGAAGAGCAGAGCAGAGGGACAGGTGCTCGGTAAAGGAGGTGTAAGCACATGTCCACTGCTTGGGGGATGGCAACTCAGTTTTATCTGCGACCAGGGAATATGTTAGCTGCCCAGCGACCCCAGGGAGCCATGCCCTTTCTTCTCCTTGCCTGGGCTACAGTTCACCTTGATCAGCACCATGCAGCTGCAGAAGCAGGCATGCGCCCGCATGGTGGAGGGACATGGCCTGGGCAGGGACGAGGGTTGGATCGTACAGCCAGGCAGAAATGAACAGCGCCAAAAGGCACAGTCCCTCGGCAATGCCTTGGCAATGTCTTCGAGCTGGGCCTTTCGCATAGAGTCCAGCAAAGGGATCTTCACGCTCGGCCCCCGGTGGGATCTTGCCCCCAGCCATCGCCCCTCCTGCACGGAAGTGGAGGGTCACCGGCAGGTACACCTGCAGGGGCTGCGCGGGGATGCTCTGCCCACGAGGCTGAGATCACAGTCACCCAGTGCCCCTTCTCTGGTGATTTCTCACAATTTTGAGCCAAACTGGGCTGGGCGGAGACGAGACCCTGGCTGGCACAGGAGCCTACCAAAGCAACAGCACAGCCTTTGGTCTCTGGCTCCCAGCAGATCTCAGATGGGGGGATTTATCTGAGTTTACTGACCATGCGAGGGAGGCCACAACTTCATATCCTTGGGAAGATGAACCTTCATCTCCTGGGGTCTGCGTTGTCCCTGAAACACCAGAGCTGGGACATCTGGGCTGCTGCGAGTCACCCAAACACTCAGCTGACACCCGCCTGGCTGGCAACCCCCCCCGCTGCCCCCTGAGGTGTTTCGGGAGAGTTGGGGAAGAGGATGGGTGTCAAAACATTGCTCAGTCTTCTGCGAGCGGCATCCCAGTGTGATGACCCTTCCACGAAAAGCTCCACGTTTCCCCACATGAGGTGGGACGGTGAGCACGGAGCCCGTGCCAGCACCCGGGAACGGGTGCCACAAGGCCACCGGGAGCCCTGAGCTCACATCCTGGACACGTTACAGGGAGAGGGTTTGCAGAAGGAAGATGCTCCCATTGCAGCCAAGACAAGCTGGGAACAAGGGAGGGTATCCCCTCTGCAGTCTTTCCCAACCTGCTGTCTCCCTGGATTACCTGGTGGAGGTCCAGTAGGGTCTTCCCAGGAGGATCGTGGGGACCTCTGGGGACTGTGCAGCGGAGCACAGAGGAAAGGTCCCCCCTACTTTAAAAAACAAAACCTTCACCCAGGGCATATGTTGCCTCCAACCCCAAACTTCCTTCCACCTGACATCTGCCCTTGGTCTCTCAGCTCAGCATCTGCCTGTGAAGAGCCGAGGTGCTCCCGGGCGATGGTCCCCTCCGCCCCGCCCCGCGCCCCATCACACACCTGCAGCACCAGGGGTGACTCAGCTGGGTTTCGGCAGCCGCCTGCACGCACGCACCGTGCGTTGCCGGAAGGGTTGCCATTGCCTCCGAGGGCAGGTTCCCACCCAAAGCGTGGCATCTCCAGTGCCAACATTTGAGTGAATACCAGCCCACGGTCCCCCGGAGGTCAGGGGCATGTGAGCATTCCTGGGGGCAGCAGAGGCTGCCAGAGCAAAACTACTGCCCTGGTCACACCTGCGCAACACCCCCCCTGTGCCGCCGGCCATGGGGCCAAGCCCGACCACCGGAAAGCTCTGCTTCCAAGACGGGTTTTGGCAGCTCTCCTCGTTAGATGAGGAACCACTTCACCGCAGTGGATGGAGCCAGGGTGGCTCCATGCCAGCGTTATCTCGGAAGGGGAGAGCAGCGGCTCCGCAAGCTGCCCCGGTTTGCAGGGTGATCTGCTTTCCTTGGCTGAGCAGGGAAGGAGGGATGGAGAAGGTGCCAGCCGGGGGAAGATGGCTCCCCAGGCTGCAGCAGAACCTGCCCTGCCTGTGCTTCCCCGCCGGCTTTCAAAGCACCCCACCAGGCTGACTCACCGGGCTCCCGTCTCCCTGCCTCCCACGGCCCCTGCCACTCCCAGCGTCTCCCTGTCTTTCTCCACCGATACCTCAGCTTCCTTCCCACTCCCCCCCGCCGGCTCGGCGCTGTCTCTCCAGCCGCCCACTCGCTGCGGCTCCGCTCCCTCGGGGCGCCCGGCGTCACCCCAGGTTGCCCAGCCGCTCCCCGCCAAGCCTCTGAGTCTTGCTCCCTGTGGAAACAGCACCCAGCACCCCCATGAAGCCCGTGCCGGCTGTCAGACCCCAGCAGCATCCCCCGAGCATCCTCCTCGGTGGCACCCGCAGCCCTGAGGCTTGAGGGAAGAGGCTGCCGGAGGACCCATGCTTCCCCACATCCCGCACACACGGTCCAGCACCGCTCTGGGAGGATGGGGTGACCCCCTTGGAGAGGTGTCCGCTCTCACAAGGTGGTCAGTAGAGCCCTGAGCTTGCAGACTGTGCTGTACAAACACAACCGTGTGAGCACCTGTCTCTGCAGGCCCTCTGAAGCCTCTTCCCCAGCTTTGCTTGCACTGCCTAACTTTTTTTTGTTGCTTGGTTTCCTGCATCCCACTGTCTGCCCAGTGTTTCCTCCCCGGGAATTTTGGTGTGTTCCTACCAAACCTGGTACAGCAGCAGAGGTTGCAAAGGTAGTGAAATCCCAGGAGTTTCCTGCAAATTGACACCTAAATAAAGGACAGAAAGCTACTCTCTCTTAATGTTCCTGCTGTGCTTAAAAATATGTCACGCGCACGACCTTTATTAGACACCAGCAAATCCACATGGGCTCTAACCTCCAAAAGCCACATCCGCGCAAGTCAGAGCCCCTCCAGCTCCTCCAGCAACCAGTCGCTGGTGGTGGTGGTCCTCAGTCCCCAGGGTTTCTCTGATGTTTTCACAAGAGACACCTCTCTATGCACCAAACCCAACAGCTGCGGGAACAGCAAAGAAATGGGGTGGCAGCACTTTTCCTTTTTGGCCGGTGCTTTGGATTTTGGGTTCTCTCTGGCAGGAGGTCACGGAAAGCTTCGGCCAGGTGGGTCCGGCCAGACGGGGTGTTGATACCTGCAAAGGCAAGCAGCTTCTCCGTCTGAGCCCGATTCCATCTCCCGAGGGGGACCCAGCTACTGCTCGAATGCAGTGGGAAGGCTACCGTGGGTGGTCTGCCAAAACCCCACGCCCTGGCTTTATCCTTGAGAGAGATGTTTTCCCTCCCCACATTACGCTCCACTCCCAGCATCACCACATTGCCATGTTCCCGTTTCGCTGCCCAGCCGGTGCCTGCTTCAGCACCGTGACCCATGCAAACGGGAGGCATCGCCCTGGAAAAGACACATTTTCCCTGGCATCAGGATGCCCTGCACATCAGGGCGCGCTGCCATCGGGATGTCCTGCCGTCGGGATGCGCTGCTGTCAGGATGTCCTGCTGTTGGGATGCACTGCTGTCGTGATGTGCTGCACATCAGGATGAGCTGCACGTGCTCACGGAGGCTGAGAGTTCAAGCAAGGAATGTGAAGCCCGGCTGCTGGGCAAGGCCAGCCTGTCCCGTGAGCTGACTGGGACCACAGCCTTTTATCAGGGGTTAAGGAGCCGGCAGTCGCCCAGCTCGCTTGGGAAAGCTCTCCCCAAAAAGGCAGGTGTTGCCTGGTGCTGGTGGAAAAAAGGTGGGTGAGCCACAGCTGGGGTCTCACCCAGCCAGTCCCTTCCCAGGTTCCTAAAAGTAATGAGAGGCACTTTTGAAACGCCTTTAAAATCCCCCTTCCCGCAGCTGGCGTAGGCTGATAAGCTGCCACACCTCCCCGGGGGGCTGCGGGGGGCTGCGCTTCCACCCTCCCTCCCGCAAGCCCTGCCAGCTCCGCCATCCCCCTCCAAGCCCAAGCCTCCTCCGTGATAGAAAATCCCCTGTCCCCTCCCCAGGAACAAATGGCACCTCTGGGGCCCCCAAGGCTTCCTCATTCCTGCCAGATGACCGCAGCCATAAACCCCATTGTATGCGTATGGGGTTTATGCATTTCTTTACCATTTCAAAAACCTCCCAGAGGGTCCGGCTGGGTGGTAGGTGCTGTGCCTGCCATCCCTCTCCTTTTGTGGGGGGAATGGGAAGATTAATAGTGTGATGGAGCCCTCAGTGATGGCCTGGAGGAAGGAATAACTGTCTCAGGTTGGGTGCTTGGGGACTGCTGCCACCCCTGGCCAAGCACCCTCGTGGTGCAGCTCCCTGGGGGTTTTGGCAGCAGTAGAATGAGAAAATTAGGTCCGTCGGGACGCCTCTCAGCTCCTCTCCAACAAAGGGGACCGCCAGGACAGCCTTGGCCACTGGTGCTGCTGATGCCAGCCCAAGCACAGGTCTGCTCCAAGCCCGGACGGCGGACGGGTCGCGATGTCCCACCCCTGCTCAAACACTGACGTGTTACAGATGGACCTCTCCCACTCCCTGTCCCGGTGCAGCGGGTGCATGGGGAGGGCTGGCTCCCGGCAGGGACCCAGTGCCGCTGCCGGAGAGTCCCTGCCCGTCCCGCCTGCTCTAAGGCAGAGCATGTGCTCCAACACGCCCAGGATGAGTTAAGCATCAGGATATGCACCCGCTGCCTACAAAAATCGCCCAGGGAGCTCAGCGGTGCCGCTTCCAGCCGGGCTCCTTTCCCTACAGCTGCAGTTTGACAGCCGGGGGGGGGGCTCGGTGCCAGCTGCAGCACCCATGGGTGCCTCCAACCCCTCCCCACCCACCCAGCTGAGGCCAAACTCCGACTTCAGCCCTCCACTCCCTGCTCCCCGCATGGCTGCACCGCCGCAGCCCAAGAAGCACCCCCTCCTCTCGGGGGAGCCCCAGGAGGGTGGGAGCCAGGGGATGCAGCACCCTGCACCCCGCAGGGCTCACCCCGCTTTGAGGGGCCGGGGGCCCACACACTTCCCTGCCCTGCAGCAGCCCCGGCGCTGGGGCAGGGTTACCTTTGCCATGCAAGCTGCAGGGTGATTGCTTGCAGAATTACTCCGCCAACGGTTTTTGTTTTTTTGTTTTTCTGGTGGTTTTTTTTTTTTTTTTTTTTTTTGCACAAGGGTTTTTATCTCCCCGTGCCTTTTACAATGTTTGCCAGGAAAAAAAAACCCAACCCCATGCTTGTAAGTGTCTCTGCCCTCGACTCCTAACAGCACTGCTGCAATACCTGCCTCCTGCCGTCTGCGGGCAAGGGTCTCTGCAATTGCCACCAAAATAATTATGTGCTGGGTTTACCTCCTCCCCTCGCTGCCGCACGGGTAGACTTTGGCCTCCGCCTGCATTTCAACCGCCCGTCCCTGCTCGGGGGAAGCGCGTGCAGGAGGCAGCAGGGTGCATCTCCCTGGTCGGGTACCTGCCTCGGCGCCCCGAAACAAAGGACATGGACAAGCTGTGCCGTGGGAAAAATGGGGTGAGATGTGGGGGGGAGGCGGCACCCAGACCGCCCTCCTTGCTTCTCCCCGACCCAGGGATGCTGGGGAAGGAGCCGGGGGCAGCCGGGGCCATTGGGGCCCCTTCGCACCCTCCGGCCGGGGCGAAACGAGGCCATGACGGGGCGAGTGGCGGCTGCAGCGGAGCCCACACCTTAGTTTATTTACCTGGAGATGACCCGCTGGCACAGCCGCCCCTGGGGCTGGCTGGCTAACGTGTAACCACACATCGCCCAGCTATAAAACTGGCAGGGCTCAAGTAGCGGCTGCCCGGGGTTTCTGCCCTCCCCGCTGGAAGGAGGAAGTGCACTGGGAAATTAAAATCAAAAGTAACTGTTTTGTAGGCTGCCCTGCAAAGGGAAGGAAAGCTTCCTTGCTCCCTTGCTCGCAAGGTTCCCCTTCTCCGGTTTTCTCTTTTCGCCATCATTAAAATTTCGGGGGGATCAGAGTCATTTCCCTCCGGCTCCCTAAGAAGATGCGTCGGGGACCCAGGGCTTGTCCGCAGGGGGCGAGCAGCAGAGTTCAGCTGAATCGATGGTGAGAGCAGGTCAGAGGCTTGTGAAGCCCAGGTACAAACGCCGGGGGGATGAGCAACAAACGCCGGGGGGATGAGCAACCGTAGCTTTCACTTCATTCATGCCTGGCAGAAAATGAAACTCGCCCAAGCCAGGCATACCTCCACCTGCCCCAAGAGGAGGCTTACCCGGTCGAAATAAGGCGTTTTTAATACACACATTTCATTAATTTAAATTATTTTTTGAGTCTCTGTGCACAGAGAAGCCCTCAGCAACCCTACCTCTTAATTACAGAGGGAGGACACAAAAACTTTAACACATTTCCATTTTTGTCTCTGTATTTTTCGAGTTTTTGAATACCAACGACAAGACACCCCCCCCAGCAAATCCGATAGAAACATTTACTGCCTGGCCAGGGCGGCTGCACCCAGACAATGCTGACGCTGCCACAGCCAGGTCTGCAACTACTGGGGGGAGATGATAATTACGTTTCTCAAGGCGGAAAAGGCACCGCGGTGAGGAAAAAGTGCCTAAAACACAGCAATTACATTTTTTTTTGCTGCTGTTATTAGGCACTGCCATAGGAAAATCAATGCTAATACAAACAGGCACCGCGCGCTCCCGTCCTCGGCAGGCTCTCCCGCGTGCGCAGCTCCGTCTCCCCCCCAAGACCTGCGGCCGACGGCGTGCGGGCACACGCAGGCACACGCGCGCACCCCGCACTCGCCAGCCCAGACCCCCCGGCCCGGGGCCACGCGTGCGAGCGAGGGTGGCCGGGCGCCGGGAGCAGCTCCCCTCGCAGCGCCCGCGCAAGGGCTGGGCTGGCCTCGGCTCCGCTCTCCGAGGCGAATTCCTAATGGCAGCACCGGCAACCTCCTCCAGCGGCTTCGCGGAGCAAACGGGAACTTGGTTTAGGTTGGGTTCGGGCTATTTTTTTTTGGTCTTCTTTCCAGCTGAGGTAGCTGAGCCGTTGTGTCTCGGTGGAGCGCTCCGGGTGCGTGCAAACTCACCCACGCGAGCACACACGCCTGCACGTGCTTGCCCACCTGGCAGGGAGGAAGAGCCGGCTCTGTAAAGAGGGATGGACAGCGAGCTTGCCAAAACCCCTGGAAAAAAATCCTGAAAGCTTTGTGAAAACACACCTTTGGGATTTTTTTTTTTTTTTTTTTTTATTATGTGTTTGCAGTTTGATAAGGGAGGTTGGTTCCTCACATTACACCGGAGAAATGGAGGAGGGGAGGGCTGTGGTTCCGGCCGTAAACCTGGAAACAGGCCCAGTTCAAACTTTACCTGCATCCCCTGCCATATTTTGCAGAGTTTTCCTTCGGCTTTAGTGCTACTGGTGACCCGCTAAGGGAAGTCATGACTGAGTGCCCTGTTTTGTGGATTCTCTGGTGGCTAATATGGGGTTGAGCTGATACTGCTAGCCCTTCCCTTCATGCAATGCTACTCTGCTCAGCATAACCACCCATTACGCAAAGCTTAGCCAGAACAACTCCGCGTCCATTAAAATGGTTGGAATTGGACAAATAAATGTGGAAGTCTTACTGAGACAGGACCTGCAATGCAGCCTTACCAAGGAGGCTGGTAAATGCCCACGTAAGAGCGCGGAAGGGAGGGAGGGGGCAGATGAGGCACAGAGGTTGCATGAGCTTAATTTTCTTTGGAAACCAGGATAAAAATGCCCCCTAAGCATTGACTTCAGACACGTTATCCAAGATCGCCATAGAGATCCGAGATCTGTCTGCCCAGGGGAAAAAATGGCCTTCAGCTTTTCACAGTCTCCCTCACATGTGAGTCAACCCTTCCCTCCCTGACTGGTGCTCAACCCCATCTCCACGAGACGATGCATGCCACTATGCCCAGGCCGGCCAAGGAGGAACCAAGGCACAGGAAAGAGGGCATCAAAGAAAGGTACGGGCATAACACACCAGGAACCAGCTACTGGCGTGCATTTGAGGGAAGCTCACGTGGAGAGCAACCAGCAGAGCCAGCAAAAGGAGAGGCCCTCCTGAGCCACGGTGCCCTCAGCACAAGCTCATCCTCTGCCTCATTCTCTGTTTGGGAACATCAGCAAGGCAGCTCATCTCCTGGCGAGGTGCTACCATCGCTTTGCCAGTCACACGCGTCCCGTCAGCCCCGCGAGATGTCTCTGCAACGGGCCTGGGGTGGTCAAAGTTGTGTTCGTCGGGGGGAACTCAGTAATTTCCTTCTCTCTTGTCCTTCTGCCAGCTAGAAAGGCTTTCCCCAGTGGTATCACCGCTGGGCGCTCCTGCCTCCCTCCTCCCCACTTCCCCGCCTCTGCAGCGTGCCTCTGGCTGGGCTTACCCAGCCCAGCTGGAAAAGCGTCTCAGAAAAAGGAAAATAGGCTTTTCCACATTGTTGCTGCGGCAGGGTTTTAAGGCAGACCCAGCTGCTAATCTAGTCCACGGCTGGGCTTTCCAGAAGGTTGCCTCCTTGAATGAGTTTGCCCCGAGCACGGGAAGGGGACAACCACCTAAAGCAGGAGAAGAGCAGGGCCAGGGCAGGGAAGGTGAGCGCTTCAGCAAGACCGAGCCCTTGGGAGGGAAGGGAGGAGAGCGGGAACACCTGAACTCTCATGGAGGAAACTCAGGCTGTGAAAGCACAGCCTGAACATTCCCCACCGGGGCTTTTAGCCCCTCAGGTGATTAATGACAGGCTTGGGTAGAGGCGCTCAGGCTTCCAGCCGGGGTGAGCTGCACCCTTCCGTGGTGCCAAGGGCGCTGCGCTGGCTCACATCCGCTGTGCATCTGGCCTGACCTTGTTCTTGGCAATCCAGTGGCCTTGGACGCGTTACAAGCACTTATGCATAAGTCTTAATAACAGTAAACACACTGATGTGAGCAAAACTATTAGACTCAATTGAAATATTATCACTCCCACTAATTTTGCCTTTCATTTTAATCACATTCATTCAGCAGACAGATGAAAAAGATTATGACGAGGAGGGATCGGCTTCACACGTTCGGTTTTACTCTTGCACTCCAGCCGGAGCTGGAGATGGGACCCCACCATCCCCTCGCAGCAACTGCTCTGTCAGCCTTCTAAGCTCTACGGGGAACTACGCGAGCTTGATTTTGAGACAGGGACCGTGGTACCTGCTGCGGTTGAGATTCCTTGCGCCCCGCCATCCCGCCTGGCAGCGAGCTGCGGCAGATGCTCGGAGAAAAGAAGTACAGGAAGGAGTCGGGAATAAGCCTACAGGCCTCACAATAAACCTCCCGCCTTCCCGTCCATTTGTGGTTTAAGGGGTTCACGAGGCAAAAGCAGCACGCAGACATCAAGGCCGCCCCTGGACCTCGTGCAGGTCCTTTCTGACTCCGCAGGCAGGCCGAGCTCCGCGGCGTGAGCGGCGACGAGTCGCGCCTGGCGCGACCTCCTCCTCGCTCGGTTTGGGCTTGGCCGCCCGCAGCCCCGCAGGTCACCCCCGGACCGTGAGAGACGCCGAACGACCGGTCCCTCGCCTCCGTCAGGGTTTTGCAGGCCTCGCGGCGCGCCGCGCCTCCCCGCCGGCCGGCCTGTTGCTCGGTGCGCGCCTCGGAGCGGCTCCCCTGCAGCCCAGGTGCGCTCCTTCGGGCGGCGGCGCCCCAGGCGGCCGCGGCCCTCGGCCCCCGCCGGCGGCCGGGGGGAAGCTCGCTGCCGGCGCCTGGCGGGCCCGAGGCGCCGCGGAAGGCTGAACTCCTCCGGCCGAAGCCCGAAGCACAGCTCAACGCGGCGGACCGACGCCATTCCCGGCGGCCGCCTGTTGCCCTCCCACGGGAGCGCTGGGAACGTAGGTTTTTCTGCCTGTGAAGCGCCGGGATGAACACCCCCCCCCCCCCCCCGGGAGAGGCACACCGCTGCCTCCTGCGGGGCCGCCTGCCCCCCCCCACCGCCGCCGCCGCGCACGGGGCGCGGATCGGGCCCTCCCCCGCCCGGCCCCTCATCGGCGCTCCGCTGCTCTGGCCTGGCTCGACGCGCTCGGCGCTCGGCTGGGGGCGGGGCGCGCTTCCTCTGTGTCTCTCTCTCTCTCTGTCTCCCTCCCCCCCCCCCCACCCCCCCCCCCCCCCCCCGCGGCGAGCAGGCGGCTCCGGCACGCGCCGCCCGCCCCGCCGGCGGCGGCGAGCGGCGATGTCGGGGAGGTCCCGGGCGGTGCTGGCCGCCTCCGCGCTGCTCTCCGCCGCCACCGTGGTGGCCGTGCACCTCCAGCAGCGGCGGGAGCGGGAGGTGAGTGGGCCCGCCGCAGCGGGGGGGGGGGGGGACCGGGGGGGGGTGGTGAACGGGGCCTACGCCCCGCCCCTACGGCGGCCCCTGCGCCCGCGGCCCCGCCCCTCCGCCCGAGGCCGCGCCCCCC